>SJYV01035071.1:802617-851650 GCA_006410875.1 Neotragus pygmaeus | reverse complement strand
TGCTCAGCCTTCTTCACAGTTCAACTCTCACATCCATACATGACCATAGAAAATATTTGCTAAAGTATTTAAAGCTCTACCACACAAGGACTTTGATGTGTTAGTAGTTATCGCTACGTCTGCAGCATAGATAGGGCCTTCCCTGGTGGCTCACAAGTTAAAGTGTTTGCCTGCAATGCTGGAGACCAGGGTTCGATCCCTGGGTTGGGAAGATCCCCTGGAGAAGGAAATGGCAACCCACTCCAGTATTCTTGCCTGGAGAATCCCATGAATGGAGGAGCCTGGTAGGCTACAACGACTGAGCGACTTCACTTTCTTTCACCTTCCTGGAAGAGAGAACAGCGGAGCAAAGTCTTTGTGGGTAGAAAAGAGGTCGGCTTGTTGAGAGAACAGAAAGAAAGTCATCATTGTTAGAATACAGGGGGCAGGTAGATTAGGAGTAGAAGATGGTGGAGGCTAGTTCAAGTGCAGCCTTTTGGCCATGGTAAGGAGCTTGGAAAACCAGTATGAGGTGTCCATATTCTAGGTCTGTGGCACAACTAGGGCTAAGTTGTCAAAATTTGAGAGTAGTGATTGGCTGAGAGGAAGATTGAATTTGAAAAGAATCAAGAAAAAAAAAACAAGGGCTCTGGAGTGGGGGTTGCTGCTGCTGCTGCTACTGCTGCTAAGTTGCTTCAGTCATGTCCAACCCCATAGACAGCAGCCCACCAGGCTCCGCCATCCCTGGGATTCTCCAGGCAAGAATGCTGGAGTGGGTTGCCATTTCCTTCTCCAATGCGTGAAAGTGAAAAGTGAAAGTGAAGTAGCTCAGTCGTGTCCGAGTGGGGTTTGGCACATAGCTAATTAACTAAAGGAAGTTGAATAAATACAACTCAATTCTGCATAGTTCTTGGGATCAAGCAATATGTTTTAAAGATTTCTGTAGATTTTAGATTTGTGGTATATCATTAGTAGAATGCATGCTTACTCTCTTATATGTATTGTGTTTTACTAGGCATTTTCACTTGCATCATTTTAGCAAATTCTCACAACGACTGTGAGTGAATTTGTTGATGCTCTGATGTCTACAATTGAGGAACCTGGACTGGCTAACTTGCTTAAAATCCAGATCTAAGTCTGTACCATTCCAAAGGATGTGCTCTTTCTATGCTCTCACTCTGACTGGTGCATTCCTCTTAATTATCTAAAATAGTTAATGAGCATTTCCCCCCCTGCATTGTTCTGTGTTGTTTACTGTCCTGTTCTTCTTTCTATCCACTGGAAATTAGGATAAGATTTTGGATATTTGTGGGTTCCATCTTTTTCTGAAAGGTGTATCTGGTTAAATGTTGGGAATACCAGTCCATATCAAAAATTGTGCAGGGTAAGGGTGTGTACCAAGACTTGGAAACAGATAGGCTGAATCACCTCTCTTTATCTGGGTAGGAGGAGTGATCATCTTTCTCATTAAACTCATTAACTACTTGTAGAGACAAGTAGTTAATTAAATGTTATATTATGATTCCCTCTCATTTTGCAGTAAGAAGATGGAATTTGTTTTTGGAAGATTTAAGTAATATGTCAGTAAATTAGCATTTGTAAGTAAATTCTGATTTTTTAGTCCACAGGTCTCTTTTGGAGTCTTCAAGTTTTTTGGCAGTGTTTGAAGAAAGAAATTTATTAGGCCATAACTTTCACTCGCTGGAAATTGAACATTGACTAGTTTTTGTTGATAGATACTTCTTTTTTGTGGGACTGATCCTGTTTGGATTCTGTAAATCAGGGGTGAGGGTTCTGAAATGAAAATGTACAGGATGTTGATAACCTTCCAGTCCTTGGTGTTCATGAGATCTGTGTTCAGCCTTGGTCCGCCGGCTAGGTGGAATGGTCTGTGAAGAGCAGAGAAGGTGAGATTGACTTTCAGGTTTAACATAGATTCCTGACACACAGAGGAATTTCTTTGGTAAGTAATGGGACTCTACGTTTCTGTTTGCCCTACCACTGTCTGTTTTAGTAACTATTTGGCTTCTGAAGGAAAAGCTCTGTGATTAGGAAAGACTCCTTGAGAGGGTGCTTTCATCTCCAGTACCTCTTCATTGAGCCTGCACTAGAGATGGTCACCCCCATGAGCCGGGACACACAGATGATCTAGGGGATGACGGAAAAGAGCTTGGTTGAGGTCAGAACTTAAAGTGCTTGAACCCTCTGGAAATTGTTCTTCTGAAAGCAAGAAAGGAACATACCTGGATTTAGTTGGTAAAAAAGAAACCCCTATGCGGCGCTAATAAAGTGGTAAAGAACCCACCTGCTAACACAGGAGATGTAAGAGATGTGAGTTCGATCCCTGGGTTGGGAAGATCCCCTGGAGGAGGGCATGGCCACCCATTCCAGTATTCTTGCATGGAGAATCTCATGGACAGAGGAGACCAGCGGGCTACAGTCCATAGCGTCACAAAGAGTCAGACATGACTGAAGTGACTTAGCATGCATGCATGCACACAGGCATGCAAAGATACCTATGAGACCACATGGAAGATAGAATTAGAGGGGGAAGAAACATGTCTGTCTTATTGGGTGTAACTGGAGAGCCTGATGGGCTACAGTCCATGGGCTGCGAAGAGTCGGACATGACTGAGCACAGTACAGAGTGGTAATAGTCTAGTCCCTCAAAATTCATTTAAAGGAGATTATATGGGAAGTCTGGATGGTGAGGAGGGAGGGTCTGACCTCCAGATGACAGAGTCCTCTAGGGCCTTAAGCACTGGTTTTCAGACTCGAGCTGCTCCCAAACTCACCTGGGAAGCTTGTTTTCAGTTCAGTGGGTCTGAAGTGGGGCCTGGGAATGTGCATTTTTAACAGATTTCTAAATTGCTACTGCCACCACTGCTTGGGAAGCATTGCTTCCCAGGCTCAGCAGCTGAGAGTCTGATGTCAGTGAGAGGGCCAGATCTAAATAGTTGTGCCTTCCTTTCTAAACTAGGGCTTCCCTGGTGGCTCAGACGACCTGGGTTCGAGCCCTGGATCAGGAAGATGCCCTGAAGAAATGAATGGCTACCCATTCCAGTATACGTGCCTGGAGAATACCATGGACAGAGGAGCCTAGTGGGCTGCAGTCCATGGGGGTGGCACAGAGGCAGACATGACTGAATGGCTAACACTTCCCACTTCCACTTCCTTCATTCACTTGGAATTTCATGTCTATACTTTACAGTCTCCTGGGTCACTAACCCCATAACATCAACAAAGCCTGGTCAAAGTTCCTGTCCTCAGTCTCTAGGATTCTTCTCGCAATATCCCTGTCACCTCTAGATGAGGTTTCCAGCTGTGTGCTCATCTGTAAACAGCTGTTGACTGATTTTTGGAAAATGCCCTTCTTGGGTACTTTTTTTGGACAGGTGACCTTTATGCCAGGATAAAGTCTCCTCTGCCCTTCAGCACAGCCTACTGGCTGGCAGGACTGTTTTCAGGGACTGCGGGCAGGCTCTGCACTGCCTGCGTTCTGTTGATTAGCCAAGTTTACACAGGACATGCCTGGGAGATTATCTCTTTAGCCCAGGAGTTGAATTTCAAGGGCAAAGTCCACAGTTGGCACCTGATAGGCTGAGAACACCTGGACGGGAGGATTTCATGTGGCTTTCACTCAGCCAGGCCTCTGTGCCTCTTCCCACAGAGGTCAGGTTTTCTGCTTGTCTGCTGCCCAGGCAGGTGACTTCGGAATGCTTCTCCCAGAGCCTCATGGTTCCAGGCATTGCCCCTTGCTATCTCTCCAGGGCCTGCGGCTCCAGGTGAGATTTAGTAAACAAACACAAGCTGCCTTCTCTTCTGTGGGGTTCTGTTCCCCTGATTCCTTGTCTGTGCTTGTCTCTCCCCTGGAGGGAGGATCTTCATCTCTCCTGCGTGGTCAGTGACTCTTTGATTTTCCCAGGACTCGTCTTTGTTTAGCTTCCCTTGTTATTCCAGGATTCTGTTTCGGTGTGGGAAGGGATGTTTAAAGGTTACCTGATTTTCCTCTCCCCAGCCTTTGTTATATTGCTGTACGCATGGAAGATGGTAAATTTTGTAAGACACTCTGGGATAGAAGAAGGCGGCTGGTAGCCCTGAGCCCTGGTGCTGCCCTGGGTTGAAGAGGTCTGCTGAGCTTACTGATTGGGAACTCTGATCCAGTCCCAGGTGCAATAGGGTAGAAATGAGAAAACTGAGCGCCCGAGGTGGCTGAGCTAGGACTGGACTCAGATCTCCACTGCTGCTCATTCAGGGCATTGCTGTCTGTACAAGACAAGAACTGTGAAGTGTTAACATTTCAGATTAGCAAGCATGCACGAAACTCTCTCTCAGCCTAATTTTTGTTTAAGATTTGTTTGTTCCCCCCTCCTTTTTTTGGTAGCAAAAGTAATATATTTGTTCTTAAAACTTTCCAAAACAGAAAAATATATAAATCTGAATAGGAACCCATCCTTTAAACCCATGCACCAAAAAATATAATCATTGTTAACAGTTGAGTAACAATGGATTTTTTTCTACATTTGCATATACACTTATTTCATCTTTCAAAAAATGATGATACTGTAATAAAAATAAAAAGCATTGATGACAGTGTGGAGAGGGTTTATGTATTACTGGTGAGAATGTAAATGGTATAGTTGTCAAGGGACTGAATTCTTTTGGTTCCTCAAAAAAGCAAAAACTTGCCTAATGACCTAGCAATTCCACTGCCAGGTATAAACCCAACAGAAGTGAAAACAGAAACTCAGGTGCTTTATGCCAATGTTCATATCAGCGTTATTCACTGCCTCAAAGATGGAAACAACCGAGTTCATCCACACATGAATATGAACAGAATGTGGTAGATCCATATAGTAGAATATTAATCAGTCATGAGAGGGATGGAATTCTGATGCATGCTACAACATGGATGAACCTTTAAAACATTGTGCTAGGTGAAATAAGATATAATAGGACAGATATTGTATGAGTCTGCATATATAGTTCAATTCAGTTCAGTCACTCAGTCTTGTCCGACTCTTTGCGACCCTATGAATTGTAGCACGCCAGGCCTCCCTGTCTATCACCAACTCCCGGAGTTCACCCATACTCACATCCATTGAGTCGGTGATGCCATCCAGCCATCTCATCCTCTGTTGTCCCCTTCTCCTCCTGCCCCCAATCCCTCCCAGCATCAGAGTCTTCTCCAGTGAGTCAACTCTTCACATGAGGTGGCCAAAGTATTGGAGTTTCAGCTTTAGCATCATTCCTTCCAAAGAACACCCAGGACTGATCTCCTTTAGGATGGATTGGTTCGATCTCCTTGCAGTCCAAGGGACTCTTAAGAGTCTTCTCCAAACCACAGTTCAAAAGCATCAATTCTTTGGCCCTCAGCTTTCTTCACAGTCCAACTCTCGCATCCATACATGGCCACAGGAGAAACCATAGCCTTGACTAGACAGACCTTTGTTGGCAGAGTAATACCTCTGCTTTTGAATATGCTATCTAGGTTGGTCATAACTTTCCTTCAAATACCTATAATAGGCAAATTAATAGAGACCAAAAGCAGATTGGAGGTTACTAGGAGCCTGGGAAGAGGGGAGAATTGGGAGGTGTTGCTTAGTGGTTACAGTGTTTCTGTTCGGGAGAGTTTTGAAAGAGTTTTGGAAATAGTGGTGATGGTTGCACAATGCTGTGGTTTAATTAATACCACTGAATTTTAAACTTCAAAAATGCTTAATATGGCAAATGTTACATACATTTTAACCCAATAAAAATGGTTGAAATTTCCTCTCTTGATAATTTACCTAGGCTATTTTTTTTCCGTGTCTGTACATTAATTTTAATAGCAGTGCTGTGTTTCTTCAGGTGGATGTATCATAATGTATTTAACCAAACCTCTGTTGATGGACATTTATTTCCAGTTTTTCCCATTATAAACAGTGCTGCAATAAACAGCTGAATATAGCTGACTTTGCCCCAGTGGTCTAGTATTTGTATTACCTTAAGCAAAATTCCTGGAAGGGAAGATTCACTGATCAAAGGTTATGCTCGTTTCTACTGTTTATAAGTATTGCCAAACTGCTTTCCAGAGAAGTTGCATCAGTTTAGTTCTCATCAAAAGTATATCATGATGCTTGTTTCCACCAGGCCTTTGCCAAGTGGGTGTTGTAGAGTGTTTTCAATCTTTGCCAATCTGATAGGTGAAAAGTATTTATTGTTGCTTTATGTAGGGTTTCTTTAATTTTTAGTGAAATCAAACACCTTTTATGCTCACTGGCAGTGGTACTTATTCTTATATAAATTTTCTTTTCAAATACTTGGTTCACTTTTGTGTTTGGTCATTATTTTTTCCTTATAGATTTGTAAGAACTTTTACATACACATTACATTAGAACTACTTGCTGTATGTATTGCTGATATTTTTCACCCTCAGTTTGTTTTATTTTTTGACTTTGTGCTAATTATTTGCCTTTCACATGTTTTAAATTTTTGTGTAGGTCAATGTATTATCTTTTCCTTCATGAGTTTTTTCCCCCCTTCTGGCTTTTGAGTTGAATTTTGTATCATGCTTTGAAAATTTTTCTTCACTCATTAAAATTATAAACATAATTTATTCATTTTTTCCTAGTGTTTTTATGGTTCCAGCTTTTGGATTGTAATTAAGTTTGTAGTAAGGTATAATAGGAATTTTATTAACAAAAAACCTAAAATAAATTTTTTCCTATTATTTTTGTATACTTCTGTTCCCTTTAGTGTGTTTAGTGTGTGGGGCTACCTATATTCAAATCTTCTATTTCTTATTTATTATGTACCATAGCCATTGAAAACGTTTTTCTGCAACATTTAGAGAGGAACATTTCTGATTCAGTTTACCAAAAAAAAGCCTTTAGTGGGAGACTCAGATCAATAAATTGTACCCAGGTCTTCTGATTCCATGGTGACTCAGATGATAAAGAATCCGCCTGCAATGCGGAAGACCTGGGTTCGATCCCTGGTTTGGGAAGATCCCCTGGAGGAGGGTATAACAACCTGTTCCAGTATTCTTGCCTGGAGAATCCCCATGGACTAGAGGAACCTGGTGGGCTATAGTCCATAAAGTCACAAAGAGTCTGATATGACTGAGCGACGAAGCACTTCTGATTCTTAATCCTGTTTGTTTTCTATTATCCTTATATAAAATACCCAGATTCCTTTTCATTATGTTTTGAAATAATTGCCTCACCCCACTTCTGAAAACTGGACAGTGAATCCTACATGCAATTGAATTTGACATGATAGACCATGGTGGTGTGACGTGAAAGCCTCTCTCTTAAATTATAGCTGGTGTGATGCGCTTAGCCTGGCTGAGGTGGGGGCCGGGAGGCAATTGCCTGTTAAAGAAGTGCAGATTGGCGCTGAGGAGATTCAGGGCCAAAGTCAGAAGGGATGGTGAGACCCAGGAACCATGTGACTGCTGGAGGGAAGCCATAGGAAGAAGTGTGAAGAAACTTGGCTACTTAGAAGACAGATTAAGGAAGAGTTTTAAAGTGAAAGAAGGAAGAGGAATAATGTTTATTCCTCAATAAACTTATGTCCCAGATACTCACAAGTAGTTCCCCCCAATTGTGTTTTAAAAGTCAGCTTTTAGCAGTTTAGGCTTGCTGCTCCTCAAGGTCGTGAACCCAGGAAAGAAAGCCTTATTCAAAGGAAAATCCTGGGACGGGAAGTTAGAGTGGGATAGAGCAAGAGCAGCATTGACCTGACCTCATCTCTGCTCTTGTCAGCCAGAAGCTTAGATGGAAATATTTTTAGTGAAGTAGACTAATAAGGAAGCAGAAGGATAAACTACTTCAGACCAGCAAACACTCCTTAGCCCTGTAGGACCAGCTGCACACAGACATACACTCCCTACCCCTAAGAGACTTCATAGTTTACCACGTAAGACATATACAAGGTCCGTACACTACAGTGAGATTTATGCCACCATCCAAGTGGCTCTGGGAAGAAAGGATTAATTCAGTCACTGGTGGGAAGACAGTGAGGAATGTACAGGTAAACTTTCACAAAGGTTCACATTTTGAAGTATGAATATACTTTTTTTTTTAAGTTTGTTGCTTTTTGACACTATGAATAGTTTTTAAATGGCCAAGTAAAGGACGGGCATTCCAGGTAAAGGGTTCAGTTCAGATCAGTTCAGTTTAGTCACTCAGTCGTGTCCGACTCTTTGCGACCACATGAATCGCAGCACGCCAGGCCTCCCTGTCCATCACCAACTCCTGGAGTTCACTCTGACTCACATCCATTGAGTCAGTGATGCCATCTAGCCATCTCATCCTCATGTGCAAAAACAGAAGAGTGAAGCAGTATATGCAAAGTCTGTGTGTGCAAAGCTACTAACTGGTCATTTTTCTGTACACAGTAGGGAGAGTGAGCAGCGTTAAGATGACACTATAGGGCAAAAGAATGGCTAAGTGAGCTAGGAGATAGAATGATGGAAATAACTGCTGAAGAGCAGAATAAAGCGAAAAGAATTAAGGATAGTCTTAGAGACCTCTGGGACAGTATTAAGCACACCAACATTTGAATTTTAGGGGTCCCCCAGAAGAAGAAGGGAAAAAGAAAGGATTTGAGAAAAATTTTGAGGTGATTATAGTCAAAAACTTCCCCAACATGGGAAGGGAAATAGTCAATCAAGTCCAAGAAGTGCAGAGAGGCCCATACAGGATAAACTTAAGGAGAAGCATGCCAAGACACATACTACTCAGACTAGCAAAGACTGAACCCAAAGAAAGAATATTAAAAGCAGCAAGAGAAAAGCAACAAGTAACATACAAAGGAAACCCCATATGATCAACAGCTGATCTTTCAGCAGAAACTCTGCAGGCTAGAAGGGAATGGTTGGATATAGTTAACATAACTGAAAGGAGAAGATGGAACTATAGGGACATAAAGTACTGAAAGGAAAAGATGAGACTGTGGAGATAGGCCTCAGGGAACAGCTCTTGGAAGGCGAGATCTACCATTTTTCTGTGTACAACAGATCACCCCAAGACATCGTGAATGCTTAAGCAATAATTTTATTATTTTCTCTCATGTTTTTAAGGGTCTTGCTTGGGGTCTTCTCATGTAATTTTTTTTCAGAAGGTGGTCGGGCTGGACTTATTCAGAAGACTCAGTCACTCCTATGTGTGGTGTCTGAGAGGGGAAAACTCAAAGCAGCTGTGGCCACTCAGCTCTCTGGCTCCTACCAGCCCATTTCTATTCCTGCGCCCTGTGGTCCCTCCAGCACGGTAGCTCAGGACTGGGAAGCAAGTGCCCTGAGAGACTGGTACCGGTCACTAGCCCCATCCAAGCTAGCCTTGGGAGATCAGTACCTTCACGTGGGCCCATTCTGTTCCTTGAGGTAGTTACAGAGGCCCTTCTGGTTCATGGAGAGAAATAGCAAACAACTGATTGTCTTCTTTTGAAGTCACCACAATCATACAGATTAATTTGAATTTTATTCTGTAGGGCAATTTTCCCCAGATTTAATTCATTGCTTACCGTCTTCACAATATTATCATGACCTCTCCAAACTATTATTTACATATTTAAGTCAGCTAACTTTCAAACTTAAATTTATTTTAAGAGGAAAAGTTATCTCACTTTTGTAAAGTGGAAAATCAATTATACCTTGCCATGCACAGCAGATAAGTTTTAAAGTAAATACATGGAAGCAAAAAACAATGTTGAAAAAAATTTGCCAGATACTGCTGGCTGTGACTGTCTCCTCTCCCTCCCCCCTCCCCCCGACCCCACTTGCTGTTAAAGAAGCAAGTGGAGACTTGGTTCTTAATCTAGTGAGCGCTGAAAGACTTACAGAGTGAATGACTCGATCACCTTGTGATTTCATGCCATTTACTTCTGCGTAATATGATGTTGAGTTCCTCCCATGCATTTCCTTACACATTTTGGGAAGTATTGCTGTGAACAGTGGAGCTGCTAAAAGAATTTGAGCACTGGAGCAAAATAGCTGCTAAATTTGCATTTTAGCAAGGTCACTTTGGCTGAATCATAGGAGATTTGAAGAAAGTAAAGCTGGGAGCAGGGAGATGGTTTTTAGAAAATTATTGCAGTAAGTCAAACAATCAGTAGTAAAATCTGAGTCAGAGTATGGTGGGGGAATAGAGGAGATGAATATAAGACATTAAGGAGATGGAATCTGGAGGACTTGGTGATAGATTGAACTAGAGTAAGAAGGAGAATGTAAAGTCAAGGATGGCGTGTAGAAATGGGTGGCGTTGTGGAAAAAAGTACAGGAGGGGGAAGTGTTTTATTAGAGGTAGAGTGGGAAATGAGTTCAGTTTTAGGTTTACTTTTTCTTAAGTATGTTTAGCATGAATTTTCTTGCCACTTTATGGATTTGTCTCATTGTTTCTTTGGGGTATAATCTAGATTCTTCCTCTTTCCCCTGTATTTTCTGTAAACTGTAAATTAGATATGGAGGTTTGGTTAAATTTAGGGTAAGCGTTTGGGGGGAAAGAACTATAAATGATGAAGCAAATCAGAGGCATATAACGTCTGGTTTCCTCACTATTACTGATGCTAAATTTGGTCACCGCTTAAGGTAGGGGCGGCCAACTTTCTCCATTGTAAAATTACAGCTTTTATTTTATAACCAGCAGATCATCTGTGGGTGACCTTTGGCACTACTCACCATCAATCTTCAACTTAAGTGATTTCATTTTTGAACTTTTTATAGAAAATGTCAAACATACCCACAAGTGGAGAAAATAGAAGACAAACACCCATGTATCCATCATCTATCTTCAACTGCTATCAGCACTGGGGCTCACTTGTTTTTTCTCGATCCTTGTCCACTACCCTTCTTTTTGCTCCTGTGGATTTTTGCAAGTGAATTCCAAGCATTATACCGTTTCATCCATAAACACTTCAGAACATACCTGTTTCAAGAGACCTTTCAGACATGTTTAGCTGTATTGATTTCTGACCAGCAGTTTTTAGTTGTCTTCACAAAAGATCAAGGAATACTGATGATTGAATTGATCCAGAATTAGGCTTTAAACTCTCCTTTGTATCCATGGGTTCTGCATCCATGGATTCATTCAACCACAGATGGAAAATATTAGGAAAAAAATTCTAGAAAGTTTCCAAAAAAGCAAAACTTCAATTTGCCACACACAGGCAACTGTTTACATAGCATTCACATTATATTTACAATTATTTACACATCATTAACATGGTACTGGGGTATTGTAAGTAATCTAGAGATGATTTAAAGTACATGGGTGGGTATGCATAGGTCATATGTAAGTGCTACATCGGCCACATGAGAGACTTCAGCATCTGTGGATTTTGTATCTGTGGTGGGTCCCTCTCTCACTGGGGCCAGAGTCTGTGGGTGTGATGGATCATGGATTCTTGCCTGGAAGGACAGAAAGGTAAATTCGGAACCAGGAGGAGGACTCAAGGGAAGAGAGACCTGACCAAGGTCAAAGAGCAGTTGTTGAATAGTAGAAAGACCCAGAGATAGGCAGGAAGGGGATCTGTGGTCAGGGAGTAGGATTTTGGAGGACAAGATTGAGATGCGTTGTCTCAGACGATGCCAAGGTCTGAGATTTGTCCGTAGGCGTGGGTAACGAAAGTAAAATCAAAGTCAGGGGGTTGGTCATGAGACAGGGGTTTTGAGTGGCTCCATCCACATCAGTATTGATGTTGCCAGGGTGAAGAAAGGGCTGTTAGGGAGAGCCTGGTCTTTGTTAGGGCAGGAGATGGTGCATAGGTCTGTGAAGAGTTGGAGGTTATGAGATAGTTGTTAGCTGACCAGCAGTCTATAGAGCAGATTGGAGGCACAGTTAGCAAAAGGCAAAGTGAAAAAAGTGCAAAACCTCATTTTAAACAGCTTTTAAGTCTCTATGCTCTAGTACAGGGGTCCCCAGTCCCCAGGGCTGCGGACTGGTACCAGTCCACAGCCTGTTAGGAACCAGGCTGTACTGCTGGTGGTGAGTGGCTGGCCAGTGAGCAAAGCTTCATCTGCTGCTCCCCATTGCTCGCATTACTGCCTGAACCATCCTCCATCCCTCTTGACAAAGAGCTTGGGGACTGCTGCTCTAGTAGACATTGCTGTCCACTGGTTGAGGTGGAAGGAAACTAATGGGGTGGGGAATTAATAATGAACAGGAAAAGAATTGTGATATGTGGGTGGGGGTTGAAGCAGGAGCCCTCCAGAAGAGACACTCTTGATCATCGAAGCAGTGCTGATATTAGGGCGATTGTCCACAGAGTCCCTACTCACTGGTTTAACTCTAACAGATCCCTTTGTGAAGTAGCCCTTGGTGCCTTTTGATTGAGTCTTACTTAGCTAGCCTTTGTGAAGATTTGTGTCGCGTGCTTTTAGTTCAGTTCAGTCGCTCAGTCATGTCTGACTCTTTGCAACCCCATGGACTGCAGCATGCCAGGCTTCCCTGTCCATCACCAACTCCTAGAGCTTGCTCAAACTCATGTCCATTGACTCGGTAATGCTGTCTGTTACATTTTGCTTATAGAATTTGGGTGGGGGCAAGTAGAGGGGATGTGTTTTCTTGCTGCTGGTAACCACCGGCCTCTTAAAACTTCTAGAAAGCCATTCATGCCTGAGGACTAGAGGTGGAGGGTCCTTTTTTCTGGCCTTGGCTATTCTGAACGTTGTCTCTGATATACCAGGGATAGCACATTTATCTCCCCTAGGTCATGGCCATCAAGGTTATAGGAAAGAACCGTATTGTGAGTTTCAAAGTTTTGAAGAACTTTGAGCTAAAGTCATGGACTTGTGGGGACCTCCCTGGCAGTACAGTGGTTAATACTTCACCTTCCAGTGCAAGGGTGTAGGTTCAGTCCCTGGTTGGGGAGCCTTGTGGCCAAAACTCCAAAACATAAAACCGAAGCAGTATTGTAACAAATAAAGGCTTAAAAATTTAAAAAGATTCATGGATTTGGGGAGGAGTCAGAAATGAAAACTCAACACCATGATTCCTCCTGGCAAAGATAATGTATCTTGAAATTGTGCTTTTAGGAAGGTCATCACAGGAGAAAAGTTTGGGGGGAATTGCAAGAAAAGAAGGCCTAGCTGACTTAATATCAGCATCTCCTTAATTCCAAAACAAGCCGAGTGTGTCCCCAGGGGAGGCTAAAAGTTGGATGACTTCTCACTATCTTGCCAAACACCTATGTTTAAGGGAGTAATTGGACCACATGCTTTCATGGCTTAATGAATTTTAATGTCAAGAGAAAAGTTTTCCTGTTGGACTGTTCTTGGAGTTCACTTCCTGCTGACTACTGGTGTGCGTGTGTGTGTGTGTGCACGTGTCAGCAGAGATGTCAGCCTGGCTTTCTACATCTTCTCCTGGAGGATAAGGATAGTTATTTACATTTGAATAATAACTTACAGCATATAAAATATTTTTATGTGCTCTCTTTCATTGGTTTTATATTCTGTCTTTCACGAGAGGAATGGAGGTGGCTGGCTACAGAAGACATGATGAAAACAGCCCTGACTGTACTTTCCATGAGACAGTGGGAGAACAGGAACTTTAGTTAGACCTCGTTTGAATTCTGGGTTTTCCTTTTACTAGCTGGATGACCCTGGGCTGTAGTTTTCTTGGTAAAACAGAATTGATAACATTTACCTCCTAGGATTGTTTTGGCACCTTAAATTAATTAACATAGTTAACACTTGGGGACGGTGCTTGGCACACAGTGGATGAGGGATGAAGGGAGGTTTCTATAACGTGGAAACAGAGCATCAACATCAAAGAAAAGCGGAGCATCCTAATCTTGAGTGCCCTAATCTTGTTAATTAAGATCGTTGCTATGAATGGCCTTGCACTTTGACTCCTCGTTCTTTGGCAGTCTGGGAAACTGACCTTTTGACATCTTACCATAAAGTAAGAGGAAACATAACATGTCTCTCCAGGCAGACAAAGTCTTATATTTTAGTGAAAAATTTTTTTAAATTTATAGTGAAATTTTGTATGTGAATGTATTTGTTGGAGATGCTGAATGATACAAAAGATAATGATCCTTACCATTTTTAAATTGAGAGGTATGTTTTTTTTCCTTATTTTTACAACTACCAGCTATATATATATATTTTTTACTGTTTGTGTAACAAATACTTATGTGATTTCAGTTTCCAGTAATTCTCATATAGTGACTGCTGATAAAATACAAATGTGTTACATGAGATTCCAGCTCAGTAAAAACCACCCTGTAAGGAGCTGAGCTAATCCTGTATGTATGTAGCTTTCCAGTGATCTGATAGAAACATGGAGCTTAAAATACCCAGGGGTGTGGCTATTCATCACACCCCCTTAGATGGTCTTTAAATATCACTTTTTAAGAGTTTCTAAGAGTTGAACAGAAATCAGTTTAAGCCCCTGACTTCTATATTCTTGACTTACTTCCAAATGGAAGCATATGTGTGGTGTTTGGAAAACAGATGCAAGGGTTGACTTCCTATAAGACAGAGCCATACAATTTATGCTCTTGCCTAAAATATTATTTTGTTTAATTTTTATAATAGCCCTGGGAGGGAATGGGACTGACCAAATGTTTAATTCCCTCTGGAGTACCAGGTCTTGGGCTTTTCCTCTATTTACAAATGAGAGGCTGACAGTCTTGAGAGATCAGGTGAACGAGCCCATTGTCTTTTCCCTTCTCTTCCTCATCTCCTGAGTCATAAATGCTAGACAGGGGATTGCACTTTGCTTTATCTCTGTGACTATTGCTGATCTGGAAATGACTGTCATCACTTTTATATAATACCAGTACTGGGCAGTTGCGGAATGAAGCTCACATCACAACAAATCATGGGGTTATCGTGACCAGGGAGAGATTCTAGTTGGGAGTGGGTGACTTTTGCAGAAGCTGAAAAACAACACCAGGACAGACAGGTGACTGCCTTCAACATGCAGGAAGTACCCCTTGGTCTGTGTCATCCTTGTTGGTTAGAGATAGAAAAAGGGGAAATTGAACCACAGGAGATTTTGCATGTGTGTTCTTTTATCCTTGTGTATCTTTTCCTAAAAACCAGGAAAAACAGCTATGATCACCATCAATTATTTATTTATATATTTATTTTTACTGAAGTATAAGTGATTTACAATGTTGTGTTAGTTTCTGGGGTACAGAAAAGTGATTGAGTATATACATACTGAAAAGTAGTTCAGAGTGATTGAGACGTCATATATTATATAGTCTTTTTTTGTGTTCTTTTCCATTATGGTTTATTATAGGATGTTGAATGTAGTTCCTGTGCTGCACAGTAGAACCTTGTTGTTTATCCATCCTGTGTATAATAGTTTGTCTCTGCTGGTCCCAACTCCTGATCCTTCCCTCCCCAGCCTTTCATGCCCCTTGGCAAACACACGCCTGTTCTCTATATATCTGTGAGTTTGTTCTGTTTTGTAGGTGTGTTGGTTTGTGCTATATTTTAGATTCCACATGTCAGTGATATCACATGGTATTTGTCTTTCTCTGTCTGAATGTCTTTACTTAGTGTATCTCTAGATCCATCCATACTGCAACAAATGGCATTATTTCATTCTTTTTTATGACTAATATTCCATTATAATTATTTACACACACACACACACACACACACACACACACACCACATCCTCTTTATCCATTTGTCTGTTGATGGACCCTTGGGTTGCTTCTATGTCTTCAGTTCAGTTGAGTCGCTCAGTCGTGTCTGAGTCTTTGTGACCCCATGGACTGCAGCACACCAGGCCTCCCTGTCCATCACCAACTCCCGGAGTTTACTCAAACTCATGTCCATTGAGTCGGTGATGCCATCCAACCATCTCATCCTCTGTCGTCCCCTTCTCCTCTCGCTTTCATTCTTTCCCTGCATCAGGGTCTTTTCAAATGAGTCAGCTCTTCGCATCAGGTGGCCAGAGTATTGGAGCTTCAGCTTCAGCATCTGTCCTTCTTACCTATTGTGTATAGTGCTGCTGTGAACATTGGGGTGCATGTATCTTTTTGAATTATAGCTTTCTCTGAATATATGCCCAGGAGTAGGATTGTTGGATCATATGGCAACTCTATTTTTAGTTTTTTAAGGAACCTCTATACTGTTCTCCATAGTGGCTGCACTAATTTACATTCTCACCAGTAGTGTAGGAGGACTTCCTTTCCTCCACATCCTTTCCAGCATTTTAATTTGTAGACTTTTAAATGATAGCCATTCTGATCAGTGTGAGTTGGTACCTCATTGTAATAATATACAATCAGTTCTTAATGGAAAGAAATACTGATGATGGTTTTTCATTGGCATAGCCCAAATTCAGGATTTGGGGACGGGGTGGAAAGCTTGACTGCTGTGGAAATGCAGGCAGCTGACCCCCTGGATGAAACCCACAGCGTGTGACAGTACAGAGAGTAGCTTCATTTCACCGTGTACTCCTGGAGTCTCAGAGGTTGAACCTTGCCGTGCCATGGGTTCTTAACAGCGACTTGACCCTCTGGGGGCTTATGTGACGGAGGTACTGCACCCAGAAGGAAGATACACATACCGAGAGAACGTCTGTGTCGGTTCATAGATGCTATGTGGCCAGTACCTTTTTGGTTGGTTTAGGGTGTAGATGTTTCACTTTTGCCTGTGTGCAACACTGGCTTGTGATTGCCACCTTGCCCACCAGCCCGCTTTTCCCATTCTGTTCCTTGAGGCTTCCTTGCCTTTCTCACTAATTTTAGAGACATAGAATTGCTGGTTGTGCAGACAAGACCAAGGTCAGGCCACTGTGAGGCCACTGCTTTTGTTGCCTCAGTCAACCTCCTCATCACAGATAATTCAGTCATGACTGGTATGTCCTTAAAGCTGAGGGGGGGCATATTGAGTGCAGCACTTACACAGCANGCCTGGAGAATCCCAGAGACGGCAGAGCCTGGTGGGCTGCCGTCTATGGGATCACACAGAGTTGGACACGACTGAAGCGACTTAGCAGCAGCAGCAGCAGCAATCACCCCCACTTCAGTAGTTTTTCATTATGCAATTGATAAAATTGACATTTAAGATTATCTTCCAAGGGTTTGCATGTTCTAATCCATGACTTCTTACCTCTTCAGAATTCATCTTCTTGCTTTATGCTTTTTTCCCCACAGGAACTCTTTGATTACCCTCTTTCTTCTACTTGTATTGCTTCTCATAA
This sequence comes from Neotragus pygmaeus, assembly GCA_006410875.1. NCBI lineage: Eukaryota > Metazoa > Chordata > Mammalia > Artiodactyla > Bovidae > Neotragus > Neotragus pygmaeus. The sequence continues at coordinate 834,515 of SJYV01035071.1, read as the reverse complement.
CTCTCTTCCACCCTTCACCAAGTAAACACACATTCTTTTTTAGTTCAGACATCCCATCCTGACCTCCGTGACAAGGTCAAATTCTCCAACATTTATTGTCTTTTAGCACCTTGTTACCACTCCTTTATGTTGTTTCACAGTTGTGATGTTAAATTTAAAATTACTTAACTAATGCCTATTTCTCTGACTAGACTATAAATTCTATGAGGGCAAAAACAGTGTCTCTCTTGACTTAGCATTGTATTCCCAGAGCTTCACACAGTGCTAGCATGTATCAGATGACTCGATAAATATTTGTTAAATGAATTAATGTTTTTGGAGGGTGATTTTTCAGTATCTATAAAAATCCTACCTATAGAAATTTATTCTGAAGCTATAGTCACACAACCAAACAAAAGTAAATATACAAAGATGTTATTCATAATATTCTTTGAAATAATAGAAATCTATTTGATATATTATTGATGAAATAATAGAAACCTATATTCAGTTCAAAAATATGTCATTGTGTGAATGGTTAGATAGGAAAAGGAAACAGGATAAAGAAAAGGACAGGATAAAAAGCCTTTATACTGTAATACCTCTATACTTCTAAATTAAACTTTGGAGAATAGGGTTGAAAGCTATAAGTATACTGTGATTATAACTGCATTAAAATAATACAGATGAGAATATTACTGGAAGAAAGTACAATTAAATACTAATAAGGGTTTATGTATGATATTTTTCTCTGTGGTTTTTCAGTTGTGGTTATAGTATTTTCATGAAGACAAAAATATACTTTCTTTATATGAAGAAAACAACTGGAAAAATTATCACTAAATGCTTAAGCTGATCTTCAAGGCAGTATACTTTATATTTTAGGATAATTTTTCATATTTTATAATCATCTATTTTAGAACAGAGTTTTCAGAAATCCTGGAAACAGTTAATTCAAAAGGTCCAGTTTATTTTAATTGGCTAGACATCAGTTTAAAACATTTAAGATAAAAATTATACTATTAATTGCACTCTTGAATGACCTCAAGACACTACACATTTATATAATCAAATAAGGCAGTATAGGGAATTCCCTGGCAGTCCAGNTCCTCATCACAGATAATTCAGTCATGACTGGTATGTCCTTAAAGCTGAGGGGGGTATGAGGGGTGGGAGTGTGGGGTGAGTTGAATAAAGGAAAGATAGTTTGGGCTGAAAACTCCACTCTTCAGGGATCTGTTCTTTTTTTTTTTTTTTTTAATTATTTATTTAGCTGTGCTGTGTCTTGGTTGTTGTATGTGGGATCTAGTTCCCTAACCAGGAATTGAACCCAGGCCCCCTGCATTAGGAGTGCAGAGTCTTACCCACTGGACCATCAGGCAACTCCCTGGGGAACTGTTCTTATGACAGACTTTATACCCAGGAAGCTTAGCCAAGAATCTTCTTTCCATTAATCGAGCTACACCAAAAGAAGCTAGTCTCCATACCAGATTCAGAAACTGTGAAATAGAGAATGGGAATAATTATCAACATTTTGTGTAGAATTTGGGAACTGTTAGTTTTCTTTGACACACTCTCTCTGCCCTTCAGTTACAAAGAGCTATCCCCAGCTGCCCACCTACCTCTTACCTTCTTCCTCTTCTTACTGAAGATTCTTACCCTGGATGAAAACATCTGAGCCCTGCTCTCTCAACCTGTTCATTTTTGTAGAGTTTTTGTTACAGTTCTGTCTTCAATATCTTCTTTTTCTCCTAGCCTCTTGAATTATTCCAGGTAAAATCCTCCTCCTATTGACAGACCCATCTCCTTCTTCCTTTTTCTATTCTTTTGTGCAAAATGAATTAGCTTTATTGATTTTTTAAAATAATAAAAGAAATGCATGTTCATTGCAGAATATTTTACATAACAAAAAATATTAGGAAGAAAGTAAAAATCACGTATCATCCTTCTACCAGAGATAGCATAATTTAATTTTTTGGTACATATCCTTTTGGATCTTTTTTTCTTACATGTTCTAGATATACTTTTTCAAAATATAAACATAGCATTGTCAATTTGCTTCCTTCTTTGACTAATAATTGGAGAAGGAAATGGCAAGCCACTCCAGTATTCTTGCCTGGAGAATCTCATGGACAGAGGAGTCTGGCAGGGGATTGCAAAGAGTCAGACACAACTAAGCAACTAGCACTTGACTAATAATATTACGTGGGTATCTTCCAGGGACATAGATAGAGCTACTTTGTAATGTTTAATGCTCCATAGAGAATTCCATTGTATGGATGAATCAATATTTATTTAACCTCCTGACAGTGGTCTTTGGAGTTATTTCTTTTATTTTGCTGTTCAAAGCTACGTTGGGGCTTCTCCTGTGGGTCAGTGGTAAAGAATTTGCAGGAGACATGGGTTCAATCCCTGGTTCGGGATGATCCCACATGTTTTGGAGCAATTAAGACTGTGTGCCACAACTACCGAGCCTGTGCTCTAGAGCCTGGGAACTGCAACTGTTTGAGCCCACGTGCCACCACTACCGAAGCCTGAGCGCGCGAGAGCCTGTACTCCACAACAGCAGAAGCTACCGCAATGAGGAGCCCATGTACTGCAACTAGAGAAGAGCCCGCATGGCAGTGAAGACCCAGCACAGCCAAAAATAATAAATAAATGAATAGAATTATTTTTAAAGAAGCTATGTGGTAGTAAATGTCTGAATATCTACCCCTATTTGTATAATGTCAGGATAAATTTCTGGAAATGGAATTGCTGTATCAAATAGTATATAATGTACGTGAACTATTTAATAATATCTTTAAAATTTTAAGTATATTTTAAGCAAAAGAAAAAAATTGATATAATAAAAACCTGTACACCCATCACCCAAAGTTAATACATTTAGCATTTTATCATATTTGCTTCAGATCTCTTATTTAGAAAAATTTTAATATGACAGACACGGTTAAGCTTTCCCCAGTCCTTTTCTCTCAGAAATTGATATGCCTCATTCCCATGCATAACTTATCCTTTATATGTATACATGTGTTCATAATTAATGTATAGTATTGTGTATTTTAACATTTTATACACATGACACCATTCCAGCATGCAGCCTTTGGCAGCCTGGTTTATTTCACTTAGTATTGTTTTTGAAAAGTATGCATGTATAAAATGATTGTTTAATTGGTGTATGATGTGCCATTGCATGCTAGTGAGAGATGAGTTAAGTCTTTCCACTTGTTATGTGTTACAAACAAGGCTATGATGAGCAGCCTTATACAGGGAATGCACAAGAGTTTATGTACACCAGCCACCTGTAGTGGGTATATGACTCTTCAGCTTTGTTAGGTTGTACCAGATTGGTGTCGATAGTGATTGTATGCATTTCCAGCAATGTATACAGATTTTAATTACGCTCAATTTTTGCTAACACTTGGAGATTCTATACTTCTCAGTATTTTCCAATCTAATTAATATGAACTAATATCCCATTGCTTTAATATGGATTTTCCTGATTGCAGAGAGATTGAGCATTGTTCCATATTTTATTGGTTATTTGGGTTTCCTTTTCTTTGAATTGTCTACTCATATCTTTAATACCTGTTTTTCAATTGGGTTATTTACCTTTTTCCTATTGATTTTCGAAGTTAATGTGTTCTCATTTTTAGTCTTTTGTATGCTTTGCAGTATTTTCTTCCTGGCTGTGGCTTGTCTTTTAACTTTATGTAGGGTATCATTGTGGGCATGTATTTATCAGAGTTTATATAATCCTAAATTGTCCTCCATAAAAGTTGTGCTGTTTTCCAGTACCTCCACCAGGTTCTGAGAGTGCTCCGTTCACCACCCTCTGCCTGACTCTGGGGTTAGTTTTATCATTTGATTGCCTAATCTGATAGACAAAAAGCAGTATTGCTTCTTGTTTTCTACCTTTTCTTTGAGCCTTCCTACTTGAAACCTGGCTTTTCCTGAAGCTTTCACTTCCCTTGTGACCTACTCTAATGAAGCAACTTCCTCTCCTCCACTGACTTTCACTGTCTGCTCCCTGATCTTGCTTCCAGCCCTGCCTGGCAACCTTTTCCACTGGAAGTCAGTCTCTCCCTTCACACATATCTCCTGTCCTCCTTCTTGGTGCTGACTGCCTCTTGCCTTCCACGTTAGTTGCTTACAGCCTTCTTCATAGGTCTCCTGTCTGCTATAATAGGACTTGGGACTTCATGCTGAGAATCCTTCAGTGCTCTGGCCTCAGAGTCCCTCAGTCTTTTCAACTCTAAAGACTGTATCTTCATTCCTCTTAAGGTGCTCGTAGTTCTGGCCTTATCACTTGGAGCTATTCCACTTTCAGGATCCTCAACTCTGAAATTCCTTTTCCTCCCCAAGCCCCTGAATACTTACAGCTCTTTCGGGGCTCCCTCTGGCCCTTGCCCCACCCTTAGGACTGCCCACTTATTGTTCTGTCAGCCTGAACCTCAAAGACAAGAATTCCAGGCATGTAATTGATTACGAGTCTCCTCCCTCTTATCCTCACTACAGTCTTCAGTCCTGGTGGACTACAAATCAGACTTCTGCTATGGCCTCTTGATTTCTTTTTTTTTTTTTTTTAATGTTTTATTTTATATTGGAGTATAATTGATTAGCAATATTGTGATAGTTTCAGGTTTATAGCAAAGTGATTCAGTTGTACATTTTCCCATTTAGTTTGTTACATAACATTGAGCAGAGTTTCCTATCTATTCAGTAGGCCCTTCTTGGTTTATCCATTTCAAATACACTGAGCCACAGGGGAAACCCCAACATAGCTTTGAACAGCAAAATGAAAGAAATAACCCCAAACTCTTAAGTCCATCCGTGTTGCAGCAGATGTATAGCCCCTAGATTTCTGAGTGTGACTTTATCTTTCAGAAGCAGTTCCTGACCCATTATTCCTTTCTCAGAATAGTTCCTTGATTTCCCAGAGAAAATATCCTTAATTTGGTTCTCAAAGGCATCTAAGATCTGGGATTTCCCTCTTTCCAGCTCTCCTCCCTGATATACTTGCCGATAAGTTCCCATCAGACTGAACATCTTATCCTCCTTTGTATGTCTTCTACTTCCCTGCCTCTGACACTTTGCTTATATAGTTCCATCTGCCCAGGGTCGCCCCTCTATCCTTTTGCTGTTTGATCTTCCAGGACCAGTGCAAGGGCAGCCTTCTCTATGAACCCTTTCTGCTGCTTTCACTGGAAATATTCCCCCTCTACATTTCTGCAGCCTTTGTGTCCCCACTGGTGCTTAAAATAGTCTTCCTGGCATTTGTTGTATTTATGTGTCTTTTGTATCCCTGGAATGTCAGCTCTTTGTGGATAGCCCCATGCTTGATGGATTTTGGTGTCCCAACCAGCACTAAGTACATTAGTTAACACGTGGTTGGTCTTCAGTATATATTAGTTGAATGTACGAATGATTGTAAGTGTGAATGGGAAGAGGAGAGACTATTGTCCTGGCAAACCAGAGATGGTACTTAAAATTTCATCGCCCTTCTCCTGCTCTCGAGTGAAGAATCAGACTTTTAGCTTGACCTGGCCCAGAAGAACAGTAGACCCAGCTCCTGACCCACTTTGGTTGAAGTTTGTCCTGTTGTGAAGGCAGGATCCTTGAGTACCAAGAATTCCACCTAGGTGTTTTCAGTTTTAGGGAGCTGGGCTGGCTGTGTTCTGTGCGCTCTGGGCGGGAGGATTTCAGAGGAGTGCAGAAAGAGGAAGCACTGAGCGTGCTCTTGGCAGAGGCAGGAGCAGAGGGACAACAGGGTATCACGACCCCGAGGGGAGCGTTTTATTTTTGTCGTCAGGCTGTTCTCTTTCCTCCTTACCTCCCAGGGCTGCCATTCTTCCTGCCTTGGGACCTTGAGTCATAGTCTGACTCTAAATCTCAAACAACCTTTTGTCTCATTCTGTCCAATTACTCTTTGTCCTTTAAAACTTGTCTCTTTTTTCGTCTCCCACAGAAATCCTTTCATGAGCCCCTCCACTCCCACCCACTGTGCTTTTGAGCACTTTTAGTCTGGAACTCACATTTGGATTATTTCCTATTATGTCCTGCTTCCCTGAGTTAGACTGTGAGTTCCTTGAGTTCAGGAATCACATCTCATGTTTATTTGCTCTCTGCTAGAAACAAAGCAGTGATCAGTGACTACTGTTGATTTTATTGAGGAGGTTGATACTAGAACTTGGACGATTCTCAGTAGCAGAAACACTGAAGGTGGTAAAGGGTATGAAGGTAAAACAGCTTTGGGTCGCTTCTCTAGAGTCTGGATCAGGGGAGTCAATGTCTGTGCATCTTTACAGTCTACTGGTGTACAGGGAGGAGGGTGGGCTTCCTGAATTCTGGCTTTTGAAGGTCTGCCTTCCAGCAGTAGTCATCATAGAGGCAGGTCAGATGTTCAGGGTATGGCTCCCAGGGAAGAAGAGGGAGGGTGGGTGGTTGGGGCCCCACACCGCTATGATTGACTTGGGGGTGAACAAGTTCCATGCCGGCTCCCCTGGTACCAGGGAGCTGTCAGCCCACATGGTCGTTTGGAGCTCGAAGGATCCCTTACAGCCTCTTCCCTGAACTGGAAGCAGGACGGGGAGCAGCAGGCCAGTTGGCTGGCTTGCCTTTTCTGCCTTAAAGTACTTTGTTTCTGTTGCTAACAACAGACATGGGTAGTGTAAATAAAGTGCAGACACATAGACACATATGTGGAGACTGAAAATTGGAGTTGTCAAGGGCAGGGGAGGGGCTGAGTGAAAGGGGACTGGAAATGTGTAGCTAAGTCTCTAAAGATGCATAGTGTGCCCTGGGCCCTCCCTTCAGCCTTTAGCAATGGACTGCCCTTAGAGGGCAGGCTGGGAGGTCAAGAACTATATAGGCAACGTCTTAGAGGCAAGAAAGTAGAAGACATAATTCTGGATGGCACGGGTTTCAGAGACTTGCTTGTTTCAGTTGAATATAGCTTTGCTCAGGCACACACGCCTTTGAGCTAGGTGCTAGTGATCCTCGAGGGCTAATGGCGGCAGCTTCTTCCTTCTGTCCTGCCTTTTCTGAAAGGCTTTGCTCGTTAATCCCTTGCTGCGCCCACAAGGGGTGTTCATGGATCAGCAGCAACCTTTCTGATCCTGACCTGTCAGAGCCCCCTGAGGTTTGCATGCCCAAACACATGACTGGTGTTTTGAGTGAGCTTCCTTAGAATGGTTCCTGATGCCAGTTCAGCCTGGCTAGGAAGAGTGATCTCACTAGCTGGAGCCTGAATTGTTAGCTGTTATAAGAAGTAAAAGTTGAGTCTCACATGAGAGGAGCTTCTTTGGAGACATGAGGTGTAGACAGACTGTGATGAGGACGGATGAGGAGGAAGACTGAGTTTCTACTGCTGGAACTGTAAATTGGGGCTGTTTGGTGTTCTCTCCTCCTTCCTCCTCGAGTCTAAGAGGATGTCTGGAGAGCCTCTCCTGTTTCTGATTCAGGGGGAAAGAGCTGCTGTGTTGATACGATATGTTATGTGGAGTTACTCCATTTGTTACTGCAGAAGTTAAAGGACCAGGGTACATGTGAATAGGTTACCTATTTTTACAATTGAGAAGGAATGCGGGATTATTCCTATAATGATAGCAATCTCACTCCCATTCAGTAACCTTTCTAGAACAGGAGAGAGAGGAGTGAAGTTATTATTAGGGTCTGAGAATCACACACCCCCTGGAGCGTCTCAGGGGTTGCCCCCCACTGGCCCCCAATAGCTATGCAGTCACAGTGGTGCAAAGTCTGGGAACTCCTAAGGAAAGAGTTGGTTGCTTTCTTTCTTTTCCCTGGCTTAGGGTAGGGCTATGAAGCTGGGTATCTAGTTCTTGGGAGGAGTAGTTGACTAAGGTTGTTACTGAATGAGATTGGACACTGCTGGCCTCTGGAGCTGATAAAACTCGAAAGCAGGGTAGGAGACAGCACTCCCCAAGGTGGGCAGAGAGAATGATGGTTCTTGTACTAGAGTATGTCCTAAACCACCATGCCTGGTGGAGGGGTGGGGTTACTTCTTAGAAAGGCTGAAGGTGAGGCAAGTCCACCTCACCCAGCTGGACTTCCTCTCCCACCCCCACCTTTGCCCCTGCAAATGTTGCAACAAGCCACCTCTGAGGTCTGGTTCTTGACTCTCCATCTTGCACAGTTCAGGTGAAAAGGGAGGTTCGTGGTGAGGCCCCTCCCACCAGTTGGGAGCATGGAGGGTTGTGTTGTTTTCTTTCCCCTGCCCTTAGTGAGCGGCCTAGTGCCTGACACAGAGGAGGTGCTTGCTCCTTATTTGTGGGTCTGATGGTCTCCCAACTGAAGTTTGGGAGGGACCTTAGACTGGGCCATGGAGCATGGGTAGGATCTGGATAACAGGGAGGAAGGGGAGAACTCCAGGCTGGAAATGGTTTGAGCGTAAAAACACAGCTGCAGATGCAGAAATGGACATGTATAGAGCAGGGAGGTGTCCTGCCTGGAGATAGAAGTGCCTTTGTGTGTGTGTATGTGGAGGGGGTGTATGCAAGTCTGTGTGTCTTTGCATGGAGGGGAATGGAAGATGGTAGGGGAGTGGTGGTGGTAGGGAAAGAGGGTGGTGGAAAGAGCGGCAAGGAAGGAAGTGAGATTGGTTGGTAGCATTTGACAAGGTTCTGGAGGACCCAGAGGAGTCTGGATTTGGTGTGATTGGCATTTGTGTGTGTGTGTGTGTGTGTGTGTGTGTGTGTGTGTGTGTNCAGGCTTAGTTTCCCTACGGCATGTGGAATCTTCTTGGACCAAGGATCGAATTCGTGTCCCCTGAATTGGCAGGAAGATTCTTAGCCACTGGGGAAGTCAAGCCCTACATATTTTAAAGGACCACATCTGTGCTACCTGAAATCTTCACTTCTCTGGCTCCTGCATCCTCCAATCTCTGTTCATGGAAAGATCACATATGTCCCATGACATCACTTCAGGTCCCCTAACTACCCTGGTCATTCTCCCTACCAGGGCATCCTCATCCTTCAATTCCTTTCCTGAAGTCACCGTTGACCTAATGAAACCATAAAATAGCTCCCATTTGCTCTGCTCCTATTACACACGTACTAGACCCTCTACTAGGCTTTCTCATTAATAATTAATGATATTTTAGTATCTATTATGTCAAGCCCTTCCTAGGTTCTATATTAAAATTGTGAATTTTTAATTTAAGTAATACAATATATACTCCATGGGCACAAGGACTTTGCCTACTTGTTCATTGCTCTATCTCCAGTCCCAGATCAGTGTCTTACTGAATGGACAAAGTATTAGTATTGTTGTTGTTATTAATATTTATTGCATTCCTACTATGTAATAGGCAATGTGCTATATGCTATGCATATTTTGGTCTCATTAAGAGGAAGACACTAAATCTCTGTCTAGCTCTATCCATATCTCTCTCTCTCTCTCTCTCTCTCTCACACACACACACACACACACACACACACACACCCTTGAGGCCCCTAGGGGTTAAATAACTTGATTGAGGCCCATGCTCCATCCATCCAGTATGAAACACAGTCTCCTCTAGAAAACGGCAGCCCAGAAAGGAGAAACTTTACCAAGCGCTCCCAGTGTCATCTGAGTGGGCAGGAAAGCAGGGGGCTTCCTTGGTGGTTCAGTGGTAAAGAATCCACCTGCTAATGCACAAGCTTGGATTCAATCTCTGAGTCAGGAAGATCCCCTGGAGAAGGAAATGGTAACCCACTCCAGTATTCTTGCCTGGGGAATCTCATGGACAGAGGAGCCTGGCGGGCTACAGTCCACGGGGTCGCAAAGAGTTGGACATGACTAGATGACTGAACGATAACAATGGGAACGCAGGAAAGGAGCTTCACGTTGTACAACTGCAAAGTAATAGTGCGGAGCAGCTACGGAAGCAGCGCTGAGGCACCATTTCAGGATCACGAGTTCAGGGTTCACAGGCAGAGATCCCAGAATCACTACAAACTTCAGCCAGGAGATGGCAGCTCTGCTGCAGCAGCCAAACCGGCCCATTAGAGGCTGGTTCTCTGGCCTCGTGCAGAACAAGGGAGAACGCTCATTCCTCCCTGTGGGGAGCCACCTTCAGACCCTCCTCCAGTGCTGCGGGGAGTCCTGCTCCCCAAGCCTCCGAGGCATGTTGGGGGTGGTGAATTTTCACATCAGGATGATCCCCTGAAGAAGGGAATGGCTACCCACTCCAGTATTCTTGCCTGAGAATTCCGAGGACAGAGAAGCCTGGTGGCTACAGTCCCTGGGGTCGCAAAGAGTCAGACATGACTGAGTGACTGAACAGCAACACCAGCTTCTCTGCACATCAAAGCACTGTGCACATCATCTCAGTTCATCCTCACCAACAACCCTGTGAAATAGATTGTATTCTCCCCATTTTACAGATGAGGAAACAGAAACACCGAGTAATTTGCTCAGGATCACATGGTCGATAAGGGGTGGAACTAGATTCAGGCCAGTGCTCCTGACTTGGAGTTCAGAGGGTACAAGAGCAGAGACACCCCTCCTCAGACCACAAACATCAAGTGAGCGGGACCATGAGCAAGTCTGTTTGACCATGAGAAGACCAGATGGGGGTTTCTGTGAGCTTGAAAAGGTACATTGAACTAGCAGGTAAAGTACCTGATGGAAACTTTCTCGCTGTCACATTTCATCACAGTAAGTTTTATCACACCTGAGTCCCAAAGGAAAAAACTCGGTCCAGAAGATGTTAAGTGATTTACCTAAGGTAAATAGTAGCTTATAAACAGCTCCGCAGGAAAATCAAAGAATCAGATTTTGTAACATCAAAGTCCCTCATTCCTCCCCACCATTTCTCTCCCTGTTAAAGTTTAAAGGACAATTCAGGACAAGCAAAGGGAGTGTGGATTTTTCAAAGGCAATATAAAGTTTGTGGGNTCCATGCCGGCTCCCCTGGTACCAGGGAGCTGTCAGCCCACATGGTCGTTTGGAGCTCGAAGGATCCCTTACAGCCTCTTCCCTGAACTGGAAGCAGGACGGGGAGCAGCAGGCCAGTTGGCTGGCTTGCCTTTTCTGCCTTAAAGTACTTTGTTTCTGTTGCTAACAACAGACATGGGTAGTGTAAATAAAGTGCAGACACATAGACACATATGTGGAGACTGAAAATTGGAGTTGTCAAGGGCAGGGGAGGGGCTGAGTGAAAGGGGACTGGAAATGTGTAGCTAAGTCTCTAAAGATGCATAGTGTGCCCTGGGCCCTCCCTTCAGCCTTTAGCAATGGACTGCCCTTAGAGGGCAGGCTGGGAGGTCAAGAACTATATAGGCAACGTCTTAGAGGCAAGAAAGTAGAAGACATAATTCTGGATGGCACGGGTTTCAGAGACTTGCTTGTTTCAGTTGAATATAGCTTTGCTCAGGCACACACGCCTTTGAGCTAGGTGCTAGTGATCCTCGAGGGCTAATGGCGGCAGCTTCTTCCTTCTGTCCTGCCTTTTCTGAAAGGCTTTGCTCGTTAATCCCTTGCTGCGCCCACAAGGGGTGTTCATGGATCAGCAGCAACCTTTCTGATCCTGACCTGTCAGAGCCCCCTGAGGTTTGCATGCCCAAACACATGACTGGTGTTTTGAGTGAGCTTCCTTAGAATGGTTCCTGATGCCAGTTCAGCCTGGCTAGGAAGAGTGATCTCACTAGCTGGAGCCTGAATTGTTAGCTGTTATAAGAAGTAAAAGTTGAGTCTCACATGAGAGGAGCTTCTTTGGAGACATGAGGTGTAGACAGACTGTGATGAGGACGGATGAGGAGGAAGACTGAGTTTCTACTGCTGGAACTGTAAATTGGGGCTGTTTGGTGTTCTCTCCTCCTTCCTCCTCGAGTCTAAGAGGATGTCTGGAGAGCCTCTCCTGTTTCTGATTCAGGGGGAAAGAGCTGCTGTGTTGATACGATATGTTATGTGGAGTTACTCCATTTGTTACTGCAGAAGTTAAAGGACCAGGGTACATGTGAATAGGTTACCTATTTTTACAATTGAGAAGGAATGCGGGATTATTCCTATAATGATAGCAATCTCACTCCCATTCAGTAACCTTTCTAGAACAGGAGAGAGAGGAGTGAAGTTATTATTAGGGTCTGAGAATCACACACCCCCTGGAGCGTCTCAGGGGTTGCCCCCCACTGGCCCCCAATAGCTATGCAGTCACAGTGGTGCAAAGTCTGGGAACTCCTAAGGAAAGAGTTGGTTGCTTTCTTTCTTTTCCCTGGCTTAGGGTAGGGCTATGAAGCTGGGTATCTAGTTCTTGGGAGGAGTAGTTGACTAAGGTTGTTACTGAATGAGATTGGACACTGCTGGCCTCTGGAGCTGATAAAACTCGAAAGCAGGGTAGGAGACAGCACTCCCCAAGGTGGGCAGAGAGAATGATGGTTCTTGTACTAGAGTATGTCCTAAACCACCATGCCTGGTGGAGGGGTGGGGTTACTTCTTAGAAAGGCTGAAGGTGAGGCAAGTCCACCTCACCCAGCTGGACTTCCTCTCCCACCCCCACCTTTGCCCCTGCAAATGTTGCAACAAGCCACCTCTGAGGTCTGGTTCTTGACTCTCCATCTTGCACAGTTCAGGTGAAAAGGGAGGTTCGTGGTGAGGCCCCTCCCACCAGTTGGGAGCATGGAGGGTTGTGTTGTTTTCTTTCCCCTGCCCTTAGTGAGCGGCCTAGTGCCTGACACAGAGGAGGTGCTTGCTCCTTATTTGTGGGTCTGATGGTCTCCCAACTGAAGTTTGGGAGGGACCTTAGACTGGGCCATGGAGCATGGGTAGGATCTGGATAACAGGGAGGAAGGGGAGAACTCCAGGCTGGAAATGGTTTGAGCGTAAAAACACAGCTGCAGATGCAGAAATGGACATGTATAGAGCAGGGAGGTGTCCTGCCTGGAGATAGAAGTGCCTTTGTGTGTGTGTATGTGGAGGGGGTGTATGCAAGTCTGTGTGTCTTTGCATGGAGGGGAATGGAAGATGGTAGGGGAGTGGTGGTGGTAGGGAAAGAGGGTGGTGGAAAGAGCGGCAAGGAAGGAAGTGAGATTGGTTGGTAGCATTTGACAAGGTTCTGGAGGACCCAGAGGAGTCTGGATTTGGTGTGATTGGCATTTGTGTGTGTGTGTGTGTGTGTGTGTGTGTGTTAGTCACTCAGTCGTGTCCAACTCTTTGAAACTCCATGGACTGTAGCTCACCAGGCTTTTTGATCCATGGATTTCTCCAGGTCAGAATACTGGAGTGGGTTGTGATTCCCTTCTCCAGGGCATCTTCCTGACCCAGGGATCGAACCTGGGTCTCCTGCATTGCAGGCAAATTCTTTACCATCTGAGCCACCAGAGAAGCCTATGATTGGCAGTTCAGTTCAGTTCAGTCGCTCAGTCGTGTCCGACTCTTTGTGACCGCATGAATTGCAGCACGCCAGGCCTCCCTGTCCATCACCAACTCTCAGAGTTCACTCAAACTCACACCCATCGAGTTGGTGATGCCATCCAGCCATCTCATCCTCTGTTGTTCCCTTCTTCTGTCCCCAATCCCTCCCAGCATCAGAGTCTTTTCCAATGAGTCAACTCTTCGCATGAGGTGGCTAAAGTACTGGAATTTCAGCTTTAGCATCATTCCTTCCAAAGAAATCCCAGGGCAGTTAAGGAGCCCTAAAGAGCAACATGATGATGATACTGAGATTCTAGAATACTTAGTTGTTTATGAGCAGGAGGAGATGGAAGAAGAATGGGGAACTAGTAATGATACTGGTCACACTTCACATTTATATATTGCCTCCATGGCTGGCACTCGGTAAAGTTCTCTTTATGTAATCAGAGACCATTGTAGAAAGCTTGGTATGAGGTGATTAGCTGGTGAAAAATTGCACAGCAGATGACATAGTTAGTTCCTTCATATTTGGCTATATTTGGCTCTTATTTGGTTAAATAAGAAATAGCTCCAAGGACATCTTCTTCCTGAACTCTGCTTCCCAAAATGTGTCCTTGAAGCCTCTGGATCTGGGGCTGTTGTCTGGCTCAGCTAGGCTGCTCAACGCTTGCACGCTCGCTGCCAGGAACTAATGTCCTTGGGCCTCAGCTGGGGCGTGTCCCAGTACAGCCATCTGGAAGGTCAGAGAAATTAGCCACTAGAATGTACCCATTAGTGTTTCAAGAGGTTACAACCTGTCAGTGGAATCCCAAGCCTGGGAACTGCTTCTCTCACAGGGCTTTTCGGAGTTGGAACAAGCTAACAGTTCTCTAGCACTGACTGCTCCCTTATTTGGACACTAAATTTTCAGGGTGAGATTAGACTTCTCCTTTGTTTTAGCAGAGTTTTTAAGGACCTGATATCCCTGTGAGTGATTTTCAGAGACAGAATGTGACATCAGAGCCATACCTTTCCTCCCCTTTTTCTTTCCTTGGCCTCCAGCCCACCCATTTAGGAGAGTGGGAAGGGGCCCCTGTCCACTCACCTCAGTCTTGGAGGAGGAAAATGGACAGCACATCCTGGAACCAAGAGTCATGGAGTGGCCTGGCTGCGGGGCTGGGGCAGCCCCGCCTGAGGGCTTGTCTCTTGGCTTTGGAGAACTTACTATGGCCATTAACTTGGCAGAAATGTAGTTTATCAGTCCAGCTTCATGTGAGGGGATGGTGGTGCTGCTGAGGGGTGAAGAGTCTTCTGCGGCAGCTTTGAGAGCATGCCACTTCCCCGCCAGCCTCCTAACATGGACGGCTGATTGTACTGCAAGCCCAGCTCTGTCAGCTTCGGCCTTTCCCTCTGAAGGTTGACCCCCGTGAACCTCACAAAAGCATTTCAGCTCCTGGCAGTGACGTTGGATCCTATTGGAGGAAGGGAAAGCAGGAAGGAGAAGAACATGTTTCTGTCAACAAAGGTGTGCTCTCGCTAGTTGGAACGCGCCGTGAGGTGGCTTTCAGCCCTTGGGTGATTACTGTGGGCTTAAATTGTGATGCCGTGTGTGGAAAAGGCTGTAAATCATAGAGACTGGGGGGCTGTGGAGTGAAGGTAGGGCTTCTAACTGCAGTCACCAAGAACCCAAGGTGAAGGCTGGCTGAACCAGGGAACTGCTGCTGCCCGGAAGGAAAGCACTTTGGGCAGTGGCAAGTGCTTTGCTTGCAGGATCTTGTTTAATCTGCACAAGAATACTTCCTGCTTAGCTGTCATCCCCACCCGAGAGTTAAGGAAGCTCAAGCCTCGAGAGCTTATTCACAGCTTGGTAGCTAGTAGAAGTCGAGGTTGGAATTCATACCCCAGACTACTCTTTTCCCATTATTCCTTACAGAGGAAGCAATGACTAACCACTAATTTTAATAAACATTCTATATCAGAAGAGTTACAGATTTGCAGAAAAGTTGCAAAGATAATATATAGAGTTCCTGTCGGCCCTGCAAGCCATTTATTGTTTTCTTCCTCTTTTGGTCCATTTTATGAGGATTCATGGGGGTGAAGTACAGATTTGGAATAAGGATATTTTTTTTTTTCCCAAAGCTTCCAGCTTAGTGATTTTCAGCTAGAATTTTTGAAAGTCCATTCAAACATATTATTTCTTCCCCAGTTCTACCCTGTCTCAGTCCTGCTGGAAAGGACTAGACCTGGCTTTGCCATCTGGTTTCAGAGTCAAACACCCTACTCTCTTGACTTTCTCAATAGAGGTGGACAGCAGCTGAGCTTCTCAGAGGCAGGGAAGGCAGGTGGGTGTGGGGAGCATTTGCACCAGCTTGGCTTCTGGCCCTTCTGCCTGACAGGGTTGTGACGGGGGTGTTAGGAGTTTCAGCTGATGTTTCCTGGCCTGCAGCCAGAGCCCTCCCAAGGGACATGGGGAGAGTCTAGGCAGTGAGGCTTGTTTGCTTGGATGCTCTCCTGAAAGTCTGTCCTTGTACGGTGCAGAATGGTTTGTGGTGGTCGCTGCTGTAGGCCCAGGCCTCAGGCTGCAAGCAGGCAGGCTGACTGTGGGCAGGATAATACCCGTGGGCAGCTGGTGTGCTTTGCTGGGTCCCAGGCATGTTGTCCATTTAAGGGAAAGGGGTCTGCGATCTCCTTGGCTCTGGGTGTGAATGGGCTGGCCTGAAATTTGCTCATGGCCTTTGCTGGATGTGCTTTTTCAATGAGATCATTCCAGAATTACATTCCTATGAAATTATATTTTGCTCAGTACGTGAAGCTGGATTTGTGTAAAAGCATTGGCACTAAACTCCGGGCTCAGAGTGGGGCAGAAATGAGATAAACAGATCTTTAGAAGGAAGGGAAGACAGAAGGAAAGAGAAAACAGTTGTTAAAGGATTTTGCATTTAAAATTGGTGCACTGTAAGCATACCAAGGAGTTGGGATTGCCACTCAGACCATGGAAAGGCAGAGGTGACGTGTGCCTGTGAGCCCTAGGCAGTGTGGGCTCAGCCTCCTACATCTCATTTTTCTCTCTTTGCTTTTTCTCTTTCTCTTTGTCTCTGTCTCTCTCTCTTGCGCACACATATACACGTTTATACACATACAGCCCCTTCATGCTGGCAGTGTGAGATGACCATATTCTGTGTAATTCAGCCTTGAAATCCTGTCTAAATGCTGTTCTCTTGGCTCTGAAAGTCCTTCTCTCCCTTTGCCCCGGTACGTCTAGTCACTCTCATTTGAGCATTGCTTTTCTAAAATCTATTGTGCTGCTCTCGGACAGAGTTATTTTCTGGCACCTCTGTGCTCTCAGTCCCCTTGTGTGTCCCACTCTTCCCGTACTTCTCATTTGATATTGGAGGACAAGGAATATTTCCCTCCCCAGTGCCTGGTAAAGAATCAGATACTCATTAACTGATTGTAGAAGAGGGGAACCAAATGAGTGAAAAGTTGGGAACTGCAGGGAGGGCCAGCCACAGAACGTTGGCTAACATGGCATACGTGACCTTGGAGGCTGAGAGGCTAGAGAGTTAGACTTGCAAAAAGGGTAATTACATGTGTGCATGCAAGTGTGCAAAAAAGCATGGGGAAGTCTGTGGCATGGTAAGATGGAAAGCCCGGTAAGTTCCAGATTCCACAGGCAAACTGCGTGGTTAGACTCCATCAGGTTAGATGCAGCTGCCCCCTGAGTGATCCTTGTGAAGCTGCACAAGGACAGAGAGGAAGGAGCTTTAGGTTTGGAATGGGAGGGTTCTGATGGTGATGCTAATAATGTTCTTAGTAATAACAACGACAGCACCAGTAATAACATAGTCGTCACACTGGACCAGATATTATACCAAGTACTTTTCGTAATTTAGCCCTTTTATTCTTACAGTAAGCCCGATGAGGTAATTATTGACATACAAAGAACTGCATAGTAGTTTTAGACCTGGTTCTGCACTTACGGGTTGAGTGACCTTGGGGGCAAGACAGCCTCCCTGAGCTAGTCTCCTTTGTTAAATGGAGAAAATACCTTTTGCATTTAACCTCTGGGGTTTGTTTGGCAGGCTCAAATGAGCTAGCAATGAATGTTGTTTTGATAAGTCTGAAACTTTTTAGACTCTGAAGGACTTGGAACTAGAGTTGGGGAAGAAGGGTAACTTGCATAGTAATTGTGGTGAGATATTGGGCTCATACGTAAAGTGCGTGCTGCTCCGAGTGCGGGCCGTGGTTGTACTTCACAGCTGCTCTGTGCGGGCCAGTGGCGATATCACTGATTATATTTAGAATCAAGACTTGAGCTTCCATTAAAGAATCAAGAAATTTAGTTCTCAATGGAACTAAATATAAATGTGAAATATCATTAGGGACAGATCTTAAGGGCTAACCAGGCCTTCCCTCCCAGCCAGGGAGGCAGTGGCGAAGCATGGTGGTGGGTGTTTGCAAGGGGGAGAATTATTCTGTTGAGCCCTTGGGAGCAGCGAGGCCTCTGCAACTAGCGGCAGAGAGGCTGGCTCAGAGAAGTGGCCCATGTCGGCTCCCACAGCCCAGCCCCACAGCAGTGGACTGCAAGGTTCTGTGGGCTGGTGGATGTGACCCATTTTTCCTCAAGCGAGAGATCTGTAGGGAGTTTGAGAAGTTGCTTTAAATCACTACGGCCTTGGTAATGGAGAGTATGTCCAGCAAAGTCGTCCATATTTGTGGATACTGGGTCCACAGAGATGCCAACCCCTGGGGTTGGGATTGCACTGTGCTGAGCTGGGCAGTGGATGAGAAAGATTGGTGAAGGGAACAGAGGGGATAGTGTCTCCATGTGCAGCCCAGTAAAGCAATGTGGGCCCTGGAGGCCTGTCACTAACTGTAGAGCCGAGCAACCTCCTCCGTGAGGTCTGAGCTCAGAGTGCCTCTAGCCTGACAGCTGCCTGGATGGGCTGTGATGCCTGTGTGAATAATTATAGGTCACGAAACAGAACCATAGTCAGCTACATCCCTCAGAAATGCCTAATTGTAGGCTACAAATGTGAAAATATACAAGAGCTTAGACACATGTCATACCTCATTACAGAGAGCTCTGGCATGAGTCAGATGTGACTTGGGTGGCTCTTTGTGTATCAGGAACTGCTTGGTGGGCATGCTGGCTGGCCCAGAAGAAGGGAGGAGGCATCTTCCCCATGCATCCCTTAGGGAGACTGGGAACTCAGGGCCGGGGGAGAAGCATGTGCTGTGCCCACAGCTTGCTCTTCATTTGTGCACTTACATGGCTAAAAACCTGCGGTTACCCAAGGTAGGTTTGATTCCCCTTTAGGAATTGTCTTCAGCAACAGTTCACAAACCGCTTTAGAAAATGTCACATTTGAGTCTTGGGATCTTTGGCATTTGTGTCTGATGTTTTTGCATTCAACGATTCCTTTTTTAAAAAAAAAAAACATTGGAGTGTAACTGCTTTACAATGTTGTGTTACTTTCTGCGGTACAAATCGTGAATCAGCCATATGTATCCATACACCCGCTGCCCNCTAGATGTGTATAAGAGACAGCCCTCCATCACAGTGAGTGCAACTCACAAACAAACCTACCGGGCAATTAGACAATCTGTCATAAAGTAGATGTCTGAGAAAGAGTGGCAGGCAGGTACATGGACATATCAGTTCCCTAACAGGGTAACAGAGTTACCTGGGCTAATCACTCATCTCTCTTAACTGCGGAGGCCAGTCTGTTGCCAAGAAGCCTAGGGAAGAGTATTGTTTTGCTAAAATACTTTCCTTTCAGAAAGGGGGATGTCAGTTCTCCCTCTGCTTTAGGATCTGAGGTTCAATTTCATGGCATTTAGAGATGATCCAAACCAGTTTGGAGAGAGTCACAGCTTCTCATCTGCATTGTACACTCAGACACGTGAGATACCGGTATTCAGCCTTTGAACTGCATTTAGCAACACACGGAAACATAGGAACACACAGAGACCAGAAATGTCTCTTTGAGATGAAAGTGGGGACAAGAGAAAGAAAGAAGAGGTGACTCAAACAATGTGGGATGTTCACCTCTTCCTCGTGTCTCAGCTTTAATGTGCTTCCTAGAGAGCTCTCTTACTCTCTACATTTTCATCTAGAAATTGCTCAAAAATCTTCTCTAAAGAAATGACTAAGATCCTCATGCCATTCTCAATTAAAGCATGTGGGCAAAAAGGCAACAGTTAGTCAAAGTATCAGTAAGTACTTCAAAAAGTTTGTCAGCAATAAATTTTAGACAACTGCCTGGTTCAAAAACTGAAGTGGGACAGAGCAAACCCTTGTGAATTCAGTCCAACAGTCTGGAATGAGCCTCCCCTGACACTGACAGTTGTTTTCTTTCTTCCTGATGGAGTTCATTTTGGTCTTACTCTGACTCCCAAAGGAGATCAATCCAGAAACCCAGTGTGCTCCATCAGTGTGTTATAGCTCAGAGATCAAGAAATGAACACTGTTTCATGTATCGTGCAATGATCATAGGAAGTCCCTTCATGGCCCTTCCTTCTCTCCCACCCCAGTGAGAGTCAAAAGGACAGCTGTAGAGAGGAAAGTAGCAAGTGGCTTTCTGAACACACATTTGTAACCTTGGGGATAATAGAGGCTCCTGTTGTGGGTGAGCAACTAGGGATTCTATTCCTGGCCTTCAACAGTCGTCTTGGCCTCAGAGGAGTCCTGAAAGTCCTTTACAGAGACAAAAGCAAGGGTCGGGTGTAAGGGGAATCTCTTTTTTCAAACCTACAACAAGGAAAAGTTCTATGGTAGGGAAAGGCTCTTGCTAGTCATACAGTCATGAGTAGCTAAAAAAAAATAAATCTATGTCAGTCAAGCCAGGATTCTAACATGTCTTTAAATATATGAGATTTTCCTGGTTTTCTTTTTTTTTTTAATTTTGGAAGTTACAGCCTAGATGTAGGCTGCCATCACCCATAGTAAACCTGCCTGCTAGTCCAGATTTCCTGGCTTTCCCAATTTGTAAGGTCTAATTAAAAGTAATAACCTTTTTTTCCAGAGGGACTTTCTCTACAAGCCAGAGGCTGAGTTGCAACAACTTGCTTGACTAGTTTTGCAACTTTACAAGAGTCTGGGGAATTCAGTCCCCCCCCCCAATATGCGGTGTTACTGTGTGATTAAAGTGTTTCCAGACTTACACTCAGAGCTGGAAACAGAAACAGGCTTCCACTGCCCTCCCTGACCTTGAACAGGGGTCCATTTACTGGGGACTGAGTCTTTCCCTATAATAGAACTTTTCCTTGTTATAGGTTTGAAAAAAGAGACTCTCCCCACCTTGTTTTTGTCTCAATAAAGGACTTTCGGGACTCCTCAGAGATTAAGAAAATGGTTGAAGGCCAGGAATAGAATCCCTAGTTGCTCACCCACAACAGGAGCCACTGTTATCCCCAGGGTTACAAACATGTGTTCAAACAGCCACTTGCTACTTTCCTCTCTACAGCTGTCCTTCTGACATTCACTGGGGTGGAAGAGAAAGAAGGGCCGTAAAGAAGGGACTTCTTGTGGTCATCTCAGGACACATGAAACAGTGTTCATTTATTGATCTGTGAGCTGTAACACACCATTGGGGGCACGCTGGGTCTCTAGATTGATTACTATGGGACTGTGGAGGAAAATCCAGCATTCCTTGATGAGAGATTTAAAGGATATCCTTGCAGTACAAATGCATTGAATTACACAAAAGCATTGCTTGTTTTAAGATTGTGTGTGGGTGCTAAGTTGCTTCAGTTGTGTCCAACTCTGTGCAACCTTATGGACTGTAGCCTGCCTGGCCCTTCTGTCTATGGGTTTCTTCGAGCAAAAACACTCCAGGAGTGGGTTGCTATGCCTTCATCTAGGGGATCTTGCCGATCCAGGGAGGGAACCCACATCTCCTGCATTGGCTGGTGAATTCTTTACCACTAGCACTACTTAAGACACCCTTAAGATTGCAGAGAAGCAGCTTAAATTCATTATCAAAAGGGCATATTCTGCAAGAGGAAAAGGAAAATATTAACAAATGGGAAACAAACCTATCAATACAAAGGTTATAACCAAAGTTGTTGAATAAACTACTACTGTAGAAGATAGATAAGTCAAAGAATAGGAATTCTTTGCCATGTTAATTTAGGTAGGGATAGTTTCTTGTTTGCAGAGGGACTTTCGGAGATGAACAAATCCAATAGTTTCTCATAGAACAAGCAGTTGCAAAGATCTTCTAGTGTTTTGTTTGTTCTTGTGAGTATGTGACTCTTGGTGTCTTGAGGATAACCTGGCTAATTCCTGATGCACTCCTTAGTCCACTCCTTGCTGCATAAACTTGAGCTTTTGTTACATGTCCTGAAGCATCAATTTCTCATTACAAAATAATGGGATCTACCAAAGTGATCATTAAGTTTTCTTAAAAAGTGCTATTAAACTATCTTTATTAATTTTGTTCTATAGATGTGTGTCATATACTATATTTGCAAACACTTCTTTCTAAACCAGCTCATTTAAAAATACTCTAAAATAATATGTGAGCCTCATCTCAAATATGATCTAGAGAAATACAGATTTGATGAGCTAATTTAATTTTTTAAAAAGATACACAAAAATAAATATTGAAAAAAAGTATACATCTCCAGTTATCTCATGTGTCACATTAATATGTGACAGCGATTCAAAAGAAAAGCAACTAAATCCTACAATCAGAATATTAATTTTGTATAAGATTTTTTACTTTTCTCAATGTTTTTAAAGTAACATGCAAGTATGCTAATTATAACATAAAGTGAGATGAGGTGGTTTTATAGTAAGTTGCTTTCTTTCAGTGGACCAACAAACCAATGTAAACCAATGCAGTCATAGAGTCTTATTTTCTGTGAAAAATCTAGAATCTTAATATTTTAAGAGATAAGATTTGACAAGAGTGAATCATAGAAACTTAACCTACCTTTTTCACTGCTCTTCCTGAAGGAGATTCAAAAGGATAATTACCAAATTTCATCTCCAAATTTACAAACAAAGCAAAACATGATGTTTCAGGTTGAATTAATTTGAAAAAATAAGAAGGAAAAATAAATGTCCTAATAACAAGGAACATATAATGAAATTGCTCCCTCAACCATAGCTTTAGCAGAGCTTGTGAGATGCTGTAATGAATCCTTTATCTGGAAGGGCCCACCTATAATTACCTAAAGTAAAGAGACCTTTTTCTATAATAATTAAAACCAATTACCTTTACATTGGAATAAAAACATTAGTGGGCTTATATATGCTAATTTCCACAAATCTAACATTCTCTAATATCACCATAGTAATTATTAGACCCATGGTTACTACACACACACCAAAAGAAATAAATTAAATCATGTTGTGTCTGGATGCCAGGTGCCTGCCCTCCTGAAAAGCGCTAGAACTTGCACTCAGTCTGAGGTGAATAAAAGTAATTGGACCTTCCCTCTCTGTAATTAATTTATACTTTTATAGAGGAAAACAATGCATAGAACTCTAAGTGAGGAGAGAAATAGAGCTATTGGTGACAATATTTTTAAACTGAAAAATATAAATCTTGTTTTCAACTTAACCTGGTATGTTGAGTGTAATATGCCTATTTATAGTTTTAAAGATGTCTAGAAATTTCTGATTTGGGCAAGGGTAGTGCACTTATCATATCCATGTTTAAAAGATAATTTATCTTGAATCTATGGGTCAATCTTGCTGTATCAAAGCAGACTCTCAGCTTATTAAAGCTTTGAAAGGCTGTATTCTTTGCAAATAGATAGAACAACATTCATAGAAGTACTGGATACACAGAAAAGAAAAGACAGAAGGATGGTAGAGAAATCACCAGAGTTATATCACCCACTTACTTTAAAGGTAGATGTGTGATGACCACATTCATTCAGGGCAGAGGCTTCAGTCCTTCTAAAAAAACGTAACATTTCACAGACAACGGATTGTTAAATGATTTTACAATTATGAGGATTTCTGTTGGTTAACACTAGACCCTTAGGAACGTAAAGATGATGGTCTTAAGCATTTAGTTCTGGAGGGAACAGAGAGATCATTTAATCCACGCAACTTCTTTTAAAGATGAGAAAACAGAAGCCTGAAGCATTTGGTAAATTGCCTGAAGTCTCCTGACTTTGCTTCTGAAGTCTTATGCTCTTTGGCTTTGATAGAGCCAGAGCAAAAACAACACTCAGTTGTGGATGTGACTGGTGACAGAAGCAAAGTCCGATGGTGTAAAGAATAATATTGCATAGGAACCTGGAATGTTAGGTCCATGAATCAACATAAATTGGAAGTGGTCAAACAGGAGACGGCAAGAGTGAACATCAACATTTTAGGGATCAGCTCAGTTCAGTTCAGTTGCTCAGTCGTGTCTGACTCATTGTGACCCCATGGACTGCAGAATGCCAGGCTTTTCAGTCCATCACCAACTCCTGGAACTTACCCAAAAACGTGTCCATTGACTCAATGATGCCATCCAACATCTCAAACTCTGGCATCCCCTTCTCCTCACACCTTCGATCTTTCCCAGCATCAGGGTCTTTTCCAATGAGTCAGCTCTTCGCATCAGGTGGCCAAAGAATTGGAGTTTCAGCTTCAGCATCAGTCCCCCCATTGAATATTCAGGACTGAATTCCTTTAGGATTGATTGTTTGAATCTCCTTGAAGTCCAAGAACTCTCAAGTGTTTTCTGCAACACCACAGTTCAAAAGCATCAATACTTTGGTGCTCAGCTTTCTTTATATTATAACTCTCACATCCATACATGACTACTGAAAAAATCATAGCTTGACTAGACAGACCATTGTTGGCAATGTAATGTCTCTGCGTTTTAATATGATGTCTAAGTTGGTCATAGTTTTTCTTCCAAGAAACAAGCATCTTTTAATTTCATGGCTGCAGTCACCATCTGCAGTGATTTTGGAGTCCAGAAAAAAAATAAAATCTCTCGTTGCTTCCCCGTCTATTTGCCATGAAGTGATAGTACTGGATGCCATGATCTTTGTTTTCTGAATGTTGAGTTTTAAGCCAACATTTTCACTCTGCTCTTTCACTTTTTTTTTCCTCTTTCACTTTCATCAAGAGGCTCTTTAGTTCTTCTTTGCTTTCTGCCATAAGCATGTTGTCATCTGCCTATCTGAGGTTATTGATATTTCTCCTAGCAATTTTGATTCCATCTTGTGTTTCATCCAGCCCAGCATTCATAGGATGTACTCAGAATATAAGTTATATAAGCCAGGTGACAAAATACAGCCTTGATGTACTCCTTTCCCAATTTGGAACCAGTCTGTTGTCCCATGTCCAGTTCTAACTGTTGCTTCTTGACCTGCATACAGATTTCTCAAGTGGCAGGTAAGGTGGTCTGGTATTCCTGTTTCTTGAAGAATTTTCTACAGTTTGTTGTGGTCCACACTGTCAAAGCCTTTGGTGTAGTCAATAGAGCAGAAGTAGATGTTTTTCTGAAATTCTTTTGATTTTTCTATGATCCAACTGATGTTGGCAATTTGACCTCTGGTTCCTCTGCCTTTTCTAACTTCCAGCCTACACATCTGCAAGTTCAGAGTTCACATATTGTTGAAGCCTGGCTTGGAGAATTTTGAGCATTACTTTGCTAGCATGTGAGATGAGTGCAATCCTGTGGTAGTCTGAACATTCTTTGGCCTTGCCTTTCCTTGGGATTGTTTGGAATGAAAACTGACCTTTTCCAGTCTTGTGGCCACTGCAGAGTCTTCCAAACTTGATGGCATATTGGGTGCAGCACTTTCATAGCATCATCTTTCAGGATTTGAAATAGCTCAACTGGAATTCCATCACCTCCACTACCTTTGTAGTGATGCTTCCTAGGGCTCACTTAACTTCACATTCCAGGATGTCTGGCTCTAGGTAAGTGATACACTATTGTGGTTATGGGGGTCTTGAAGATATTCTTGTATAGTTCTTCTGTGTATTTTTGCCACCTCTTCTTAATATCTTTATCTTCTGTTAGGTCCATAATATTTCTGTCCTTTATTGTGCCCATCTTTGCATGAATATTCCTTTAGTATCTCTAATTTTCTTGGAGAGATATCTAGTCTTTTCCATTCTATTGTTTTCCTCTGTTTCTTCACATTGATCACTGAGGAAAGCTTTCTTATCTCTCCTTGCTATTCTTTGAAACTCTGCATTCAAATGGGTATATCTTGCATTTTCTCCTTTAGCTTCTATTCTTAGCTATTTGCAAGGCCTCCTCAGACAACCATTTTGCCTTTTTGCACTTCTTTTCCTTGGGGATGGTCTTGATCACTGCCTCCAGTACAATGTCAGGAACTTTTGTCCATAGTTATTCAGTCTATCTATTTGTCTATCAGACAGAGCTATCTATCAAATCTGTCTAGCCCTTCAATCTGTTTGTCACTTCCACTGTATAATCGTAAGGGATTTGAGTTTAGGTCATACCTAAATCATCTTGTGGTTTTCCCTACTTTCTCAATTTAAATCTGAATTTGACAATCAGGAATTCATGATCTGAGCCACAGTCAGTTCTTGTTTTTGCTGACTGTGTAGAGCTTCTCCATCTTTGGCTGCAAAGAATATAATCAATCTGATTTCGATATTGACCATCTGGTTATGTCCATGTGTAGAGTCTTCTCTTGTGTTGTTAGAAGAAGGTGTTTGCTATGACCAGTGAGTTAACTTGGCAAAACTCTATTACTCTTTGTCCTGCTTCATTCTGTACTCCAAGGCCAAATTTGCCTGTTACTCCAGGTATCTCTTGACTTCCTACTATTGCATTCCAGTCCCCTATAATGTAAACAACATCTTTTTTGGATGTTAGTTATACAAGGTCTTGTAGGTCTTCATAGAACCATTCAACTTCAGCTTTTTCAGCATTACTCACTAGGACATAGACTTGGATTACTGTGATATTGAATAGCTTGCCTTGGAAACGAACAGAGATAATTCTGTTGTTTTCTGAGAATGTATCCAAGTACTGCATTTTGGACTCTTTGTTGACTATGAGGGATACTCCATTTCTTCTAAAGGATTCTTGGCCACAGAAGTAGATATAATAGTCACCTGAGTTAAATTCACCCGATCCAGTCCATTTTAGTTCACTGATACCTCAGATATGCATATGATACCACCCTTATGGCAGAAAGTGAAGAAGAACTAAAGAGCCTCTTGATGAAAGTGAAAGATGATAGTGAAAAATTTGGCTTNCCACATTCCACCCCTCTAGGTCATCACAGAGCACTGAGCTGAGCTCCCTGCGCGATACACCAGTTTCCGCTAGCCCTGCATTTCACACAAGCTTGTGTATTTTGTCAGCCGCGCTCCCTCAATCTGTCCCCCCCTCTCCTTCCTCCGCTGCGACCTCAAGTCTCTTCTCCACGTCTGTGTTTCCATTCCTATTCCTGCAAATAGGTTTATCTGTGCCATTTTTCTAGATTTCGTATATGGCAGGGTGTAACTATTCCTCACTCCTGAAGGCCTGTGATGCATAGCAGTTAGTAAATTGCTGGCATCTGGGTTTGGAGCTGTGGTGCCAGGACTCAGGGAAGCAGGGCGCCTTGCTGGCACGCTCTCAGTGCCCAGTGTTGGCACACTTGCTGAGTTCTATACGCCTCCGTTCACAATTACCTGTGCACTTTCGGGACAGGTAAAGTGGGTTAGCACAAGGATTCTTAGAGTGAGTCTGTGAGGAACTTTGGGCACTTATGAACCTCCTAAACTGGTAGACAGAAGTTTCTGTTCTTAGAAATTTTCTGTGGAGGTTCTTGGTGTTTATTAGATCCTGGGAGGGGTCTGGGACCTCAAACAGTTGTACTCTTAAAAAGTAGAGATTTTGAGAATTCCCTGGCTGTCCAGTGGCTAGGGAACCTCCATGCTTTCACTGCTGAGGGTGCAGGTTCAGTCCCTGGTCGGGGAATCTAAGATCCCACAAGCCATGTGGCATGGCCAAAAAAATAAATTAACCTAAATTAAATTATATTGAAAAATTGGAGATTTGGGACAGTCTCAGTATGTACCCCTTTTGATATCAAGGCTCCACAGGTTACTTGACAGTTACTGCTGCTTTTGACCCAAGGTACTCTTCTCTGGTTTGCACCCTTTTTGTCCTATGGCTCTGAATGAGTTAGCATCCTTAATGGATGCAGATTTTCCTTCAGAGAAAATTCAGATAATGTTCCAAAGTTTCTGTGGGCAATTGCCAAATAGGAATTTTAGGAATGTTTTGAGAATGTATTGGAATAAACATTCAGGCCTCGAAGGACTACCCTGGAGAGGAGAATGTCTGTGTATATTGTGTATCTGGTATATTGCATATCATAGTTGTTAAATCATCTGTTTTGTTACCTTTAGTTCACACCCTCAGAAGTTGGAACCGAGTCTGTATCCCCAGTACAACCTGGAAGATCTTGGAATTCTTTCCTTGCAACATAATAGTCTGAGGCTGATGGGGACTGAGCGACTGAACTGAACTGAGAGAAGTGAGGTTTACATAGGAGCCTACTTTGTCTTGTCTGGGGTGCTTGGGGGTCTTTGATAAAATGCTCAGCTGGGTTGCGCTGGTCTGGTCCAGCACTGGGCTATTTCTGCATGGGGCCTCTCCCTGGCTGAAGGTAGCCTTAGCTTGGTCCAGATTTCCAGGCTTGTGAACAGTAGCAGTGGTGGTGGGTGGGGTTAACCTATTAGGGTCCTGTTTCCTCTCAGTTTAAAATATCTTAGTCATCTCTGAAAATGAAGTTATCTCAAGAGTGGAAGGGACCTTACATGCTATCTGTGCTAATCTACAAAGCAGGGGGAGGGGAAGACTAACCTTATCTACTTCTCTCACCCTTGTATCCCTAGCATCTTAACTGAATGAGTGGCATGTGGTAGGGATTCAAAAATACTAATCGAGTGAATGAGTAAGCACCAACTTCAAGCAGATCATTGTCCTTGCTTCATTAGTTCATTTATTTCACAAATATTAATAAGCTCTTACTATGTGCCACTGGGGTATACCATAGTGATGCCGACTGTCTTTGTCCTCAGGAGCCTAGTCTGTAATTTAGAAGTGAGGAATTAAAAAGAACTTATTGTCTGTAATTGAAATTTAAGAATAAAATGTTCTCATTTTGGCCATTCTGGATCTTCTCATTGTCTAAGATCTCTTTGGGGGACCGTCTAATCCCTTTTTTACATGAGGGCCTTTCAGAATTCTCAAGGCAATTATCAGCTTCGCCCATCCTCAGTCTTCTCTTCTCCAGGTAAACATTCTCGGTTCTTTAGTCGTTTCTCCTGTGACATGCCTGTGGATGCCTTGTCCATCCTGGTCCTCATGATGCGTCCAACTGAGTCTGTCCCTCGGATAGTGTGGAGTCCAGAACCCAAGGCAGTTTCACAAACGTTAATTGCCAAGGAACGTTCCAGCCTGGAGCTTTTCCTGCATTTCAGCTTTGCTCTGCTCACCCTGGGCTCAGACAACGGATAATGGAAAGAGAAAAGTTCTAAACTTGGCCAGACTGAGAAGATCTTCATATTTGGCTAATCCTGGAATTAAAAGCTTTTGTCTCTGTTTTGTCCTAGCCCCACTACCCCACCCCACTCCCCTTGGTGTAGATGAATCTGCACACAGCCTTGCTGCCAGTGGCTTGCTTGCCTTTCATTTTCTGAGCCAGTGCCCTTCATTACCAGGGAAATTAGCATGAAAAAGCAAATTCCAGTTCTATGACTTTATGCAGTTCGGGCCCTTTATCACATTCTCTAACCCCACTCCCTACTGAAAATGATAAAAGTTGGAGTCTTGTGACATCACAACAGTTGGCTGTTGTATCAACAGCTGTGATGTCACCAATGGAGGATTAGGGCGGGAATGTGTCAGACCAGAGACCCCCAGAGTGGCGGTGGGGCTGGGGGAGACGAGCAGGACACAAAGGCACAATTTTCATGTAAATCTTCACCCAAAAGCCCAGTTGGCCTTTCAGGGCTGGGCTGCCCGTGGAATGCCTCCTCCAGATTCCCATCACTCCCTCCCTCTGTGGATTAATGGTTTGGTTTGTGGGCATTGCTCAAGTCTGAGCGTGTGTGGAAGTCCCCTGCTGGCCTGCTGGCTTCTGGGCTGGCTTGGGGTTTTATTCATGAGGTTCCTGCTGAGTATAACTTTTCAAGGAGAGAGTTCAGAGGGGAGCCCAGGAGCCTGGGGTAAAGCTGATGCAGATGTAGGCAGCCTCTGAGCTGAGAGGGAGCTGGTGTGCAGCCTCGTCTTTCCAGGCAGAGGGGCAGCTGTTCTGTCAGCAGTGGGGAAGCCTGAGCGTGGGGTCCACAGGCCTGAGTGCTAGCTGCCCACATGCTGCCGGGCAGGCTGGGTCCACCCTGAGCTCCTCCATGGCTCCTTGATGCAGAGACTTAAAAACACCTGCTGCAGAGGTTCCCAAACTCCCTCAGTTTGTGGGTCTTTAGTGCTGAAGTAATTTTTCACAATGCTCAAAGGCGGAATATTTTTATGAAATATTTAAGTGTAAACAATTTAGTAAGTGCTTATACATCCTAATAACTGAGTAGCCATTTGAAAAACATTATATATATAAATTGAAAGGAAAAATGTTTTTAGAGGAGGGTTGGGGGGATTGGTGATATAGGTGCAGGGGATTAAGAGGTACAAATCTCCAGTTATCTTATAAGTAAGTCATGAGGATGTAATATACAGCATAAGGAATATTGCCAATAATATTGTAATAACTTGTATAGGACTGGATTTATCATGGTGATCATAACATACACAAATATCAAATCACTACCTAGTACGCCTGAACCTAGCATAATATTGTATATCCATTTCAATTAAAAATATTTGTATTTCATTCTCAAATAGCCATAGTCACTAACTAATGGGATGTACTGGGTACTGCATAACATCTCACGTGTTGGAACTGCATTGGATATTGCCATCCCCATTTCCTGTTCCACATTGCTTTTCACACGGTTACTGCTTTTTAATCACAGCAGCTGCTGAAAACCCAGCTTCACAAAGAAATGACATCATCGAAAAGAATGTAGTGCAATCTCATGTTAAAACTCACGGGATATCCGACAAATGTTGAATATTGCCCTTATTTCCCTCAAAAATTTAAAATATCTTGCAGCACCCCCTGTGAGTTCCCTGTGGTACTCTCGGGCACCTCTGCACACAGTTTGAGAACCACAGAAGCCAAGTAGCACTTGCTTCATTTAAAGGAGGAAAAAGGCCAATTCTGTCCCCATCATAACCGTTAAAGCAGTTGGGTAGATGGATGGACAAATGCCCCTTATCTTCAGTCTCCGCTCCTGCTAGACTGTATAGGGGAAGGCTTTTATTTTACCAGGGTCTGTGTTTGTGAGTGCCTCTGTCCCTGGGTGGGGAAGAATGATGAAGAGAAATGACTTGAAGAACAGCAGAAGAGGAGCATCTCTTTCATTTATTTACCATTGCCACAACACAGCATATGGCATCTTATTAGTCCCCTGACCTGGGGTTGAACCCACGGCCCTATATTGGGAACATGAAGTCTTAACCACTGGACCACCAGGAAAGTCCTTTTTATGTTTATGTTTTATTGATTCAGGGCCCTATGAACTAAATGGCTTAAATAAAAATGGGATTTTAACACCAAAATTTGGGGGCCAGGCATGAGACTACTGCCATTTCTAACTCTGTCCATATAGAGCTGGGCTGCAGGAGTGTACTCGGGATGGAGGATGGCTTCCTGCCATAAGATATGACAGAGACCAAGGGACTTACTGCTCTGGTTTCTGTTACAGACCTTAGTGCCGAACTCTCCAGACTCTGGGGTCTACACTTACTATAAAACCCTGGGCAAATTACTTAGCCTGAGCCTCGGTTTCTTCCTCCATAAAATAGAGATAATGACAGCTAGATTAAATGAGATAAACGCATACTTAGAACAACCAAGCCTGGTTGTGTACATACACTTTCTTCTACTCCCTTCTAAGACTGGGACTTTTATCCAAAGGGAGATTCAGCCCCAGTGATCTGGCCAAGATTTGCAGTTTGAGAGTTACTCAACTTCTAGATAACTTTGCTTTGTGTACCTAATGTTCCCACTCTGCTGAGTTCTATAATCTGTGTACCCACTCTGAAGGTTCCTTTTTCACTCTCTAAATGGCATTTTTAAATGAACAGAGTTCTTATTTAGTGTAATCTGATTGATCAAGGTTTTCCATTGTGGTAATCTGATCAATCAAGGTTTCCCATTATGGTTATTGCTTTTTGTCCTGTTCTTGCTCCAAGGTCTCCTTGGCTTTTGCTCATAGTTTTCCTCCTGCTAGCAGCAACATTCTTCCTCTGTTTTCTTTGTCTTCAACAAGTCCTACAAGACTCAGCCCAGTGTCACTTCCTGTCCCCTCCAGAACCCTCTCCTGCATCTGTCCTGTCCACCTGCTTAGGTGTCTTTCTCCTTGCTCTCAGAGCTCTGTGTCCATACGTCTGTCAGAGCTCTTGGTACAGTGCACCAGCATCTTTCCTTGACCGTCTCAGGCAGGATGGAGAACTGCTCAAGGGCAAGGACCAGGATATGGCATAGTGGCGGGGGGGGGGGGGCGCGGGGCGGGAGGAGGC
>SJYV01035071.1:769653-802518 GCA_006410875.1 Neotragus pygmaeus | reverse complement strand
GGGGGGGGGGGGGGGGGGGGGCCTGGCCAGGAAGATGCCCTGGAAGGGTTCAAGTGAGTAAACGAATGAGTCTCAGATGCCAAGCCTGTCTCTCCTTCTGCTTCTCTTATGATATTTCCCCAGCCTTTCATGACCCGTGCCCTCTTTTGATGAGCATAAAGATCTTCCAGGCAGATGGTAAAATGCTACTCCCAGAGAGTGTACTTCAGATTGAGAGTTAACTACATCACAGTGCTTCAGAGAGGGCTGATCAGTGGTGTCCCAAGCAGCAGACATCAGGATAGGAAAGCCCTGTCATTCATTAAGCCCCAGAGAAAGGATCTTTGTGTTTTATAACAGGAAAATCATTGTAATCTTTGTAGAGAGCAACTTCAGTTCTGGGGCTGAAGCCATTCCTGATCTGAATCTGTTCAGAGGTGTTCAGAGGACATGACTCCCTTCTGAATGTTTTGAGTGGACGTGTTTGCTGCAGGTGGGTCAGTCTGAACTGGGAAGGCTGGTGGTGTTGGAAGATGGGCCTGGACAGATGGGCCTTCTTTCTGGAAGAAGGAAAACAATGAGCAAAAGCCAAGGAGACCTTGGAGCAAGAACAAGGCAAAAAGCAATAACCACAATGGAAAACCTTGACCAAGCTGCTCACTCTGTCCAGTATGGCCACTCTGAGCTGGTGGCAAACGTTTTTTTCATTAAAATGTATTTATTGATTGGATTTCCCTGGTGGTCCAGTGGCTAAGAATCTGCCTGCCATTGTAGGGTTCGATCCCTGGTCCACGAAGATTCCACATGCCATGAAGCAGCTAAGCCCATGTGCCACTACTGAGGCCCTAGAGCCTGTGCTCTGCAACAGGAGAGGTCAGCACAATGAGAAGCTGGTGCACGGCAACTGCAGAGTAGCCCCTGCATGTCACAACTAGAGAAAGCCTGCAGGCAGCAATGAAGACCCAGCATAGCCATAAATAAATCATTTTAAAAGTATTTATTGAGGGCCTATTGTATGCCAGGGTCTGTCCTAGGCACTAAGGGTACAGCTGTAAACAAAACTCCCAAATCCC
This sequence comes from Neotragus pygmaeus, assembly GCA_006410875.1. Lineage (NCBI taxonomy): Eukaryota > Metazoa > Chordata > Mammalia > Artiodactyla > Bovidae > Neotragus > Neotragus pygmaeus. The sequence continues at coordinate 801,466 of SJYV01035071.1, read as the reverse complement.
TAGGCTCATGAAGCTTATACAGACATAATAAATAAATGGAAAAGAAAAGTAGTTGTGTTGGATGGTGATGAATGTTATGGAGAAGGATAAAACAGGAGAAGGGAGACTAGGAGGGCTGAGGAGATAGTAGGGTGGAGGAAGGGTTTTTAATATAGTAATTTCTTAATACTAAATTTTATAGTGTGATCTAGAGGAATTTTCACTAAGAAGGTGATGTCTGTCCAAAGACCTGGGAGGTGAGGGAGGAACCTCTTTTGGGGGAGAATGTTCTAGTTACAGGGGACAGTGGGTGTGGAAGCCTGGAGTTGGAATGTGCCTGGTGTATTTGAGGAAATAATAAGGAAGATGTGGCTGGTGGGGAGAGAGTAAAGGGCAAGAGTAGTTGAAATGACATTGGAAGTATCATAGAGACCTAGATGATGAAGACTTTGTAGATCGTTGTGAACATTTTGGCTCTTACTTTGAGTGATTGGGATCATGTTAGGGTTTTGCCAGAGAAGTGGCAAGATCTGCACTGTTGCTGGTGATGGGTGCATCTGATGATGGTAGCTTATTGAGGGTCTGTTCTCATTGTTTCTGTTTTTTCGATGAAATGGGAAACAAACAAAGAGAGTGAGGACAAGGGAAGAGGTCTTGAGGCTGAGAGCTGGGGGAATGCCAGAGACTTCAAGTATGTTACCTCTTGGTTCTGAGTATTCTTTATATTTTATATATGGCTTCTCGCTGGTTTTGATGTTCTCATGATAGAGGCAGAGTATTCTCCCTATACTACAGATAGGAAAGACTTCCCCAGCCCCTTTAGCCCTTACCACTTCTGAGAAAGTTGGCTTGTGGGTGGTGTGTTTTTCTGGAGCAGGGCAGGCATCTTGGCCTTGGTCAGGTTGAGTTCAGCTAGGCTGGAGAGGATGGGAAGGGTGAGAATGAGGTCAAGGTTTAGGATCAGGAAAGGCTTCAGAAAGAAGTTGACATTTGAACTGGATATTTAAGAAAGAATGGGGGTGGAGGACTTCACGATGGAAGGAATTGGTTGAATAAAAGCTTAGAGGCATAAACATTCCTGGCATGTGCAGGAAATGGCATTTAGTCTGCTGTGACTGGCAGAGGGAAGGCCCTGGTATGAGCTAGGTCTGTGGCCTTGGAATCTGCAACATGTTTATAGGACCCACAAGGTTCTTCTTCTTGCCAGGGAGGAAGAGGGCAGGCCTTTGTGGGGCAGGCCTCCATTCTCCTGACGGAGCGGGCTCCATTGTCCTGGCAGAGCTGGGTTAAGGTCCTTGCTAAGAAGCTGAGTTTCCAGACTGGCAGAAACAGCTCTGTCAAGGTTTATAAAACTGTCTTGGAAGCAACCAGATTTCCTTTGGCCTGGAATTGCCTAACAAGCCCTCAGCCCATTTTAGGCTTTCAGGAAACATTTAAACCCAGCTTCAAAACTCCACAAAATCAGTACTGAAGTGGAGAAGGACCATCTGGCAGGAAAAGGGACTGAAAATGGTTGAGGTTGAAAACCCCAACTTAAAGGCCTCTTTGAGGAGGAGAGTTGGGAAAGAGGATGTGGGAGTGATAAGTAGACAGTGAGGAGATGGATAGAGAGCTTGACTGCTTTTTTTTTTTTTGGTTATTATTCAACAACAAAAATAATCTTTTTTGTGACTGGTTGAGGAGGATTTCAGCCTCACAGGGACCTGTAAAAACACTCAGCAATTCTTCTGATCTCCCAGCAAAACAAATCTTGGTCCCTCTCCACTTGACCAGGCTCATAATCCCTTTGACAGTTTTGCTCGAAGGGCTTTCTGGACCTAGAACCCAAGAACCTGGGGCTGGAATGGAAAAGATCCAAGGTACCAGGTATGTAGAGGTACGGATGGAGAAAAAGGGTCTGGCGTTTTGGAGAGAATTAGGGGATCAGCTTGAGAAAAACCTTGCTGGCTTCCTTGCAATAGCTTTTGATGCCCAGCACCCAATCTCTGAGCCCACTTTCTACCCTTTCCCTGGTAGTGGCTTGATTTTAGGTACAGCAGAGCCGAAAAGAAGGTTGTGGGCAGATAACCAGTGAGAAATGAGTCAGGAAAGGAAGGGAGGAAAAGAGGGGTGGAGGAGGAGAAAGCCAGCATGAGCGAGATGAAGGCAGGTTTCCCAGGAACAGTCTCTCTTCTGGGTGTATTGAATGAACTGTTACTGCAGGAGCGTCCTGGCAGGTACCAGGGGCACTTGTGAGGAGACTGAGACTCCTGCGGGAGAGGGGACTGGCTGAGGGGTGGGGCAGGGGGGAAGGCCTGCTGGTGACAGCCCAGTGGGGTGGCAGCTACAGTTGGAAAACTCCCTTTCGTTGGTTGTACGGGGCTGTGGGGAGTGAGGGAGCGCAACTTACAGATAACGGCCAGTGCTCGAATTTCTCGCGCCCTTTGTCTTCCTGGCCTTTGACTCCTTGGGGGCCCACTTTTGGCATCAGTTAGCAAATCAGTTCACTTTTGCGGGCCTTTTAGGTGAAGAACTCTCTGCTTGGTACTGAGGATTGTTCAAAACGTGAAGAACTCTCTTAAGTACTGCCACACCGCTTTCTTAGCTGTGTGGGGTCAGAGGGGGCCAGGGTGTCAGGAGACCTGGGGGATGGCTATGAATGTCCTAGGAGGGCCCGGGAACAAAGAGGCTGTGAAGGTGAGCTGCTGCAACAAGGCCTGAGCTGTCAATCTGGGCAGAACTCTGAAAGGTAAATGAAGCACTTCCCACCTTAGCCCAGTCCAGGGACACCTACAAAACCTCATGCTGTAGAGAGGTCTGGCTTGAGTAGGTAAAAGGAGCTCTTTCTGATGATGACCCTTCCTGAAGCTTAAGGGTCAGTGTTGGTTGCTGAGACTCTTGGAGGAAGAAATTAAAGATGTAGGCCCTTCTCTGGGGGAGCTGCCAGTCTGATCCTTATCTTCTCGGTCTAGAATGAAGAAGGACTTCAGGGGGTAGTCAGTAAGAAGGTGAGGGTGGTCTGGTGGGTGTTCCCTGGGCAGGGTGACTAGCGGGTTGACCCTAGGGCAGTCAGACCACAACTGTCCAGAGCTGGATTGGGCTAAACCCAGGTTCTCGGGACACACAGAGCTCGGTTTCCTTGCCTGCCTTCCCCTTCCCTGTGGGCTGCTTCCTAAGCTATTACTTCCACACGAGAGTTTGCATAAGAGATTAGTGGAATGTCAACTCAGCAGAAATTCCCTCCTGTGGTTTAGAGGTTTCCTTTGTGGAGGCTCCGGACTTCTTACCTGGACCAGCAGAGCAGAGTGCTGGGCGGTGTCTGTGTTTTCTCTCGATGGCGACTTGAACCCAGCAGATCGGAAGGCCTCCCTCCACACATGTGCATCTGTTCCTCAGCACTCTCGGGGTTCAGACGTCTCCTTCTCAGGAAGGAGGCACACAGTCATGTCCAAAACTAGGCCTGCGGAAAAGTACCACGCGGACATTTAGAAAAGTCTCCTAACCAAGGTGATCGGAAGGTTCATTCTTAGAGGCTGGTCACCCCTCAGAAGGAGCCCCCTTCAGACACTGACCTCTAAGGGATTCCTCTCTGTCCATGGGGAGCACACCTGTGGGCCGGGTGGTGAGACTGGATTGTAGGGAGAGAGAGCCCTAAGGGAGCAGGAGAGAGAACTGCAGGATGCAGGCTGGCCTGAGCCGCAGCAGGGAGCCCCGAGGCTGGCTCCTCCAGTGGAGTTCGGGGAGAGATGGAGGGCTTCCGGGGGCCAGAATCAGCTCCTCCCCGCCCTGCACAAGCCCTGCCCTCTGGGAGGCTTTGCCTGACTGCTCACAGGGCAGTGCCGCTAGCCTTCCCTGCTGGCACGGGGGACACAGCACTCAACTGCCGACTGGGAGACAGAGGCCACCGAGCCGAGCAAAGCTGGCCACCTGTCACCGTTGGGTGGGGAGAGACGGCGGTAAATTGGGGAGGGCTTGCTACCTCTAAATGGACTGCCAGCTGCTGCCATATAGAAATATAGAAATGATAGCAGATTTTTCAGGAGAATCAGCATCTGAATTTTTATTTGCATTTTGTTTATATTCACCCAATTCAACTTATAAATAAATAAAGGGAAGACCAAATGAGACATACTTTTTTGGTTGCAAACCACCAGTTATAAACTCTTGTTCCCAGGAGTTTGAAAGGGAGGGGAATGAGGAAAACCGTTGTTAGCTACCAGGGGCGGGTGGCAGGAAGAGCTGCTTTGAGATACAGGAACTCTGCACACTGAAGACTGAGGACCCTGGGTAGGGCAGATGTTGATGATGCTTTTACTGGATCCCGTGATGTGCCTGCTTCTCTGTTGAGGGCCAGTGGCTCTTTGCAGGTGGAAGAAGCTGGGGGTGGGAGGAGGAAAGGGTACCTAGTCACAGCTGGGCAGACTCTTGGGAAGATGGTCAGTAGTGACCCTTCAAACCTTTACAAGCTATCAGCATCTGGTAGGACACAGTTTTTCACATAGGTCCATAAGACCAGCCTGAAATGCTTGCTGAACATGCAGATTTCTAGGCCCCATTCAAGAGGGAGAGATGGGGCCTGTGACTCTGCATTTTTTTTTTTTTAACAATCACCCCTGTCAATGTTAAGGAAAGTACGTAGATGGTGGACTCAGAGCTGAGTCAACGTTCCTGCCCTGTTCCCTCACCGGGTGAGTGATTTTGGGCCAGTCTTTTAATCTCTCTGAACCTGCATTTCCTGATTGGAAAGTTATCACTGTTTCACAGAATGGTGAGAGCTGAACTAGAAGATGGGTGGAGGTCATGCATAGACTTGCCTCAGAGCTGTAATGCTGGTGCAGGCCACCTGGGCTCCAACTCCTGCCTTGCCACTTTCTAGCTGTGTGATGTAAGATGAGTGATTTAACTGCTGTGTACCTTGGTTTCCTTGGTGGTGGTGGTGGTTTAGTCACTAAGTCTTGATCGACTCTTGTGATCCCATGGATCTCTGTCCATGGGATTCTCTAGGCAAGAACATTGGAGTGGGTTGCCATTTCCTTCTCTACTGGTTTCCTTGGTAACGTGTAAATAATAATAGCACCCACTTTGTAGAGTTGCCACAGGGATTAAATTATTTAATCCTTTAAAATGCTTTTAAATTTAGCTATTCTATAAAGAATCTAGCAGCACCTTTCATAATAAATGCATCTTTTTTTTTAGGTCACAAATAGGTTAAGGCTTACTTTCAAATGTCACCTCTCTATAAGGCCTTCCTGGAGTCCACTTTTTCCTTCGCTTTTCTCCCTTTACAGTTAGGTCCTCCAGGGTAAGGATTGTATCTGTTCTTTTTTATTTGTTTATTAAAAATTTTAATATTTCCTAATTTGGCAGTCAGAGAAGGCAATGGCACCCCACTCCAGTACTCTTGCCTGGAAAATCCCATGGACAGAGGAGCCTGGTGGGCTGCAGTCCATGGGATCGTGAAGATTTGGACACGACTAAGTGACTTCACTTTCACTTTTCACTTTCATGCATTGGAGAAGGAAATGGGAACCCACTGCAGTGTTCTTGCCTGGAGAATCCCAGGGACGGCGGAGCCTGGTAGGCTGCCGTCTGTGGGGTCGCACAGAGTCGGACATGACTGAAGCGACTTAGCAGCAGCAGCAGCAATTTGGCAGTGCTGGGTCTTAGTTGCGGCGTGCAAACTCTCAGTCGTGGCATGTGGAGTCTAGTTCCCTGACCAGGGATTGAACCAGGCCCCCTGCTTGGGGACGTAGAGTCTTAGCCACTGAACCACCAGGGAAGCCCCCATTTTTATATCCTAGTACCTTGCACAGTGCCTGGCATAGAGTCACTGGATTGAGCGGCAGTATTGGGGAGTCTGAAAAATGATGAATCTAGCTTGGGAATGGAGAAAGCGACTTCCAAATACCCAGAGAAGCATGATCTGGAAGGAAAGTGATTTATCAAGCTTCAGTGTGTCCAAATTACAATTACATGAGGTAGGTCATGTTATTATTATTGCTCTTACGGTGGGAAAGTTGAGTCTTCAAAACTCAGGTGTGCAATGACCCTCTACTAGCATTAGCTAGACTCCAGGTCAGGTGTTCTTCCCACTGCACCTTGAGATCCCAGGACTGTGATTTCTGTCTCAGGGCAGAGACTGCAGAAAAGTTCTTGTCGTGTTCCCATCTTTGGGTTATAACTCTTCAGATAGTTGTCTATAACGTGTCAGAGCTGGGTTTTTGAGCAATTCGTGATTGGTGGTAGATTCTACTTGAACAATTTCATTTTCCAAACGTGTAATTTTTGGCTGAATTTTAGTGAAACAGCCTGTCATCCCCCTGGCTTCTCTGCTCTTCTTCCCAGTGGGGGTTTCGTTTGCTTGAGAGTGTCTTCTCCCCTTGCAGCCAGACCAGCCAGAGGAGTCAGGCAGAGCGCGTCGCTGGGAGTCTGGGCTGGCTCTCAGGGCCTTGGGAGAAGGCCCCAGGAAGCCAGCCACGCAGAGTGTTCAGGTCCGCGCCTCACGCGTAAAGGGTTAGCCTGGTCCGCAGCTTCTCGAGCTGCTGGATTATTCCCTGAGCCTGAGAGACTTGGCTGGAGAGAGCAGGTGGCGGGAGTACCATGAGCNAGCGTCTTCTAATTTCATGGCTGCAGTCACCATCTGCAGTGATTTTGGAGCCCCCCAAAATAAAGTCTGACACTGTTTGCACTGTTTTCCCATCTATTTCCCATGAAGTGATGGGACCGGATGCCATGATCTTTGTTTTCTGAATGTTGAGCTTTAAGCCAACTTGTTCACTCTCCTCTTTCACTTTCATCAAGAGGCTTTTTAGTTCCTCTTCACTTTCTGCCATAAGGGTGTTATCATCTGCATATCTGAGGTTATTGATATTTCACCTGGTAATCTTGATTCCAGCTTGTGTTTCTTCCAGCCCAGCGCTTCTCATGATGTACTCTGCATATAAGTTAAATAAGCAGGGTAACAATACACAGCCTTGAAATTCCTTTTCCTATTTGGAATCAGTCTGTTGTTCCATGTCCAGTTCTAACTGTTGCTTCCTGACCTGCATATAGGTTTCTCAAGAGGCAGGTCAGGTAGTCAGGTATTACCATCTCTTTCAGAATTTTCCATAGTTTATTGTGATCCACACGGTCAAAGGCTTCGGCATAGTCAATAAAGCAGAAATAGATGTTTTTCTGGAACTCTCTTGCTTTTTCCACGATCCAGCGGATGTTGGCAATTTGATCTCTGGTTCCTCTGCCTTTTCTAAAACCAGCTTGAACATCTGGAAGTGGATGGTTCACATATTACTGAAGCCTGAATGTTTAACTTTCATACCCAAAGATGCTTCATTTTTGTCAATGTGATGAGAATGCCAATCAGAGTGAGGGAACTGTTGTTTCTATTTACTTTTAACTTTTCCCTGAAGGTGATGTTAGCCCAGAACGGAGTGCACATTCATATTGAAAATATATTTGGTACATCAATTATTGCTGTGTCACATCCACTCTCCAAGACACTTAAAATTTTTAAAGTTTTTTTTAACATCTACATTGAGATATAATAAACATGCTATAAAATTCACCCCTGTAAAGTGTACAATTCATTTGTTTTTATGTATTTGTAGAGTTATATAACCATCACCACTATCTAATTCCAGAACTTTTTTTCATACCCCAAAAGAAACACCATGTTCATAGGAGTCATTCTGCCACCCTAAACCCAACCCCGAGCCACCACTAATTTTATATCTCTGTAGACTTGTCTATTCTGGACATTTCATAAAACTGGCATCAGGGTTCATCCATGAAGAATATATCTTTTTATGTCTGAATAATATTCCATTTTATGGATATACCACATTAAAAAGAATCTTCTGGCCACTCCATGTGGCATGTAGGGTCTTATTTCCCCCACCGGGGATGAAACCCCTGCCTCATGCATTGGAAGCTTGGAGTCTTAACTACTGGACCATAGCAAAGCCCCACATTTGCCAATGCAGTCATCCGTTGATGGACATTTGCGTTTCTACCTTTTGGTTTTTATGAACATTAGTACAAGTATTTGTGTGGACATGATTTCCTTTCTCATGGCTATATATCCAGGAGTGATTCATGCTGGGTCATGTGGTAACTATATATCACTTTTTGAGGAACTGCCAGCTGCTTTCCAAAGTGGCAGCACAATTTTACATTCCCACCAGCAGTGAAGGAAGGTTCTAATTTCTCCACAGTCTCACAGTCTAACTAATGCTTGTTTTTATCTGTCTTTTTTATTGTAGTCATCCTGGTGGTGTGAAGTAATATTGGGTTGACCAAAAGGTTCATTTGGGGTTTCCCATAAGATGTTACAAAAAACCTGAATGAACTTTTTGGCCAACCCAATACTTTATTGTGGTTTTACTTTGTATTTCCCTAATGACTAATGATGTTGAACATTGCTTCATGTGCTTATTAGCCAATTTTATATCTTTGGAGAAATGTCTGTTTAAATCCTTTGCATATTTTAAAGTTGGATTATGTGTCTTTTTTATTATTGAGTTGTAAGAGTTCTTTATATAGTCTAGATACAAGTAGCTTAGCCAATATATATCATTTGCAGATAATTCTCCCATTTTGTGGGTGTCTTTCTCCTCTCTTATATTTTTTATAGCATGAAATTTTTTATTTAATATAATATAGTGTATATCTTTTTTCTTTCTGTTGCTTATGCTTTTTGGTGTCATACCTAAAAAACCGTTGCCTAATCCAGTGTTACAAAGATTTACCTCTGTGTTTTCTTCCAGGGTTTTCTTTCGTAATTTTAATTCTTATATTTAGTTCTTGATCCAGTTTTACTTTTTTTTTTGTATAGTATCAGGGTAAGTGTCCTACTTTATTCTTTATATACAAATACACAGTTGTCTGAGCATCGTTTGTTGAAAAGACTCTTCTTTCCCTCTTCAGTTATCTTATTATCATCCTTGTTGAAATCAGCTGATCATTAATCTATGAGTTTATTTCTCAATTCTATTCTGTTGATTTCTCTGTCTATTCTTATATCTGTGTACACTGTCTTGATTATTATGGCTTTGTAGTATTTTGAAATTGGGAAATCTGAGTCTTTTAAGTTTGTTCTTCGTTTCCATGATTCTTTTGACTGCTCTAGGTCCCTGGCACTGCCGTAAAATTTTAGGATCAGTGTTACTTTCTGCAGTTGATGGATATTCGATTCATTCTGTAGATTGATTTGGGGAATACTGCCATCTTAACAACTTTGAGTTTTCCGATTCTGAACATGGGATGTCTTTCTGTTTATTTATGTCTTCTTTACTTTCTGTCAATGATGTTTTGCAGTTTGCAGTGCATAAGTCTTGCACTTCTTTTGTTAAATCTCTTCCTAAGTATTTTATTCTTTTTGCTGCTATTATTGTGCCGCATACTAAGTTGCTTCAGTTGTGTCTGACTCTTTGCGACCCCATGGACTGTAGCCTGCCAGGTTTCTCTGTCCATGGGATTCTCCAGGCAAGAATACTGGAGTGGGTTGCCATGCCCTGCTTCAGAGGATCTTTCTGACCCAGAGATTTAACTCGCGTCTCTTATGTCTACTTGCACTGGTAAAGTGAAAAGTGAAAGTGAAGTCCCTCAGTTGTGTCCGAAATATATGCATAGAAATGCTGGAAAGAGGGTAGATGTGGTAGGAGTGGTGAATGTTCTGATTATTTCATGAATAAAGTATGAAAGCAAGGCCATCATCTGAGAAGGCAATGTTAGAGACAGAAGAAAGGAGAAAATGTGAAATAACTTAGGAACACAGCCCATCAAACTAGAGTGCAGTTGCGCAGTCCGACTCTTTGTGACCCCATGGACTGTAGCCCACCAGGCTCCTCCGTCCATGGGATTCTCCAGGCAAGAGTACTGGAGTGGGTTGCCATTTCCTTCTCCAGGAGATCTTCCCGACCCAGGGATTGAACTCTGGTCTCCAGCATTGCAGGCAGACGCTTTAACCTCTGAGCCACCAGGGAAGCCTTGCATTGGTAGGTGGGTTCTTTATCACTAGCGCCACCTGGGAAGCTGCCATGATTAATGGAGTTGTTTTTCTTGATTTTATATTTAGATTGTTCATTGCTAGTGTGTAGAAAGAAATTGATTCTTTAAGTATCACCTTATATCCTACAAGCATGCTTGACATTATATATTAGTTTACTGGTGTTTTAGTGGAAATGTTATGACTTTCTACGAGCGTGATTGTATCATCTGCACATATGAGATAATTTCACTTTTTCTTTTCCAGTCTTGATGTACCCTTAAGTTTTAACCTTTTTCTTCATTATTTTAGCGTAAAACAACTTTATGTGATATTAGTTAATTGTATATGGTACATATACAACATTTTTCACTTTGTAGTACTTAAATACTTTAAAGCATATTAATTTTATTTTAATGGGTGTTAAAAATATGATAGCTCATAATTTTATGGTGTTGACTCAGGTGTCACTTTATTAGGCTGTTCTTCCCTGAACATCCTATTTAAAATGGCACATCTTCTTTCCTTTTCCTCTACCTTGCTTCATTTTTCCTTCCTACCACTTACCACTATACATATTACACACAAGCATACACTTACGTATCACCCATGTGAGATGTGGCTGCTTATTGTCTGTTTCCCTCTGCTAGGATGTAGCTCCCTGAGAGCAGAGACTTGGGTTTATTCTTTGCTGATGGCAGTGTCCAGGAAATTGGTACTCAGTAAATATTTGTCAGTGGTTAATTGTTTAGAATGGAGTTAAGACCAGTTCATCAGTTTCAAGTTGATTCAAGAAAAATACTGAATAAATGATTGTTCGGGAAGTATACGAATATGGCAAAATTCATAAGGGCTGTACGGCATGCCAGAAAGTTGGGAAACTCTAACTTCAGTAACGAGAAGAAGCTGGATGGGAATGAAATTTTAAAAATCATTTTCTGTGAAGTGAGAAGTTATTTGTTAGCCCACAGACTTTTCCCCAACCCAGATCAGGGAAGCCTTGAGGCCCACAAGCTGTAACAGATGAAATTAAATATATGTGGGAAAGTGGCTCCTGCTCCCACCACAGAAACCCTGCTGGCAGTTCTGGAGGTCATCTGGGAATGTTTGAGGTGCTTCGGGCTACCCATGGAAACTTGGCTGATTGGTCTTGTCTTCTTCGCAGGGCTCTGTGTTTGCAGAGAGCAGAAATGACCATGACTGCCAACAAGAATTCCAGCATCACCCACGGAGCTGGAGGCACTAAGGCCCCTCGGGGGACTCTGAGCAGGTGAGTTGGGGAACATTGCCTGGGGGAGTGGAGCTCAGTGGAGGGTAGAATCAAAGGACGACTAACGCCCTGTGTCCTGGATAGGACTGCTGCCAAGTGTGTGTGGTTATCCTCATGATTCTGACAGTCATCCAGGTGAATCATCTGGGCCAAACTTTAACCACTGACCAAACAGTGAGATCTCAGGGCATTTTCTTATGCCCTCTAAAATTCTGCTTCCTCATCTGTAAAATAATAATAGTACCTGTCTCCCAGAATTTCCTTAAGGATTAAATGAGATGATAATGTCAGTGCTTAGCATAGTGCCTAGCAAAAAAAAAAAACAACCACTTATTAAATAATTAGCTCCGTCTCTGCAATGGGATAGAAGCTTCCAGAGCTGGCAGTTAAAGGTACAGCTGTCACCAGGGCTTCTCAGGTCTTGGCCTAGGCTAGATGCTGATTTCCTTGAAGAACCTCTTTTACTAAAGCCACATACCTTTCATAGCCCCTTCATCTGAATCTCAGCTGGATGGGTTTGGCTTTGGAACCTCAGCTGCTGGAATGGGTAGCTATGAGAAGGATGCTCATCTTAGATGGGGATCGGGCTGGTGGCCTCCTGGAGGGCGGGACTGTGCAGCGCCAGACTGAGTCTGGTGGAGTGGCGCACACTCAGGTCTGCCCAGAGGCTGTGGTAGAGGTTTGGTTCCTTCAGAGCTGGAATCCAGGTATGGTTGGTAGAGAGGGGCACAGGCTGTAGCCCCTGGGGAGTGGCTAGAGTTGAAGGAGGCAAGAGGAATTCTGTATACCATACGTACAGAGTTTGGTCCCAGTGGAAATGATCTGGATGGACTGTACCAACTAAATGGAAACTGGTAGGTTCTGACATGTTAGATACATAAGCATTTGGGGCTCAGATAGACAAATTGACTATCTGCTCAGTAGCGACAAGAGCAGTAAGGAGACCCTCTGCCCATGCACACTCTCTAACCTGGACTACAGTTGCTGGCATACTTGCTTCCCTGAACGGGGTGAGGCTAAGGATGGCAGGGACCAGCAACGTCATGGGTAAAGCTGATAGAAAAACTGAACTCTCCCAGGGNGTCCCAAAGAAAGGCAATGCCAAAGAATGTTTAAACTACCACACAATTGCACTCATCTCACATGCTGGCAAAGTAATGCTCAAAATTCTCCAAGCCAGGCTTCAACAGTGTGTGAACCGTGAAACTCCAGATGTTCAAGCTGGATTTAGAAAAGGCAGAGGAACCAGAGATCAAATTGCCAACATCTGTTGGATCATTGAAAAACCAAGAGAGATCCAGAAAAACATCTACTTGTGCTTCATTGACTATGCCAAAGTCTTTGACTGTGTGGATCACAACAAACTGGAAAATTCTTAGAGGTGGGAATACCAGACCCCCTGACCTGCCTCCTGAGAAATCTGTATGCAGGTTAAGAAGCAACCATTAGAACTGAACATGGAACAACAGACTGGTTCCAAATCAGAAAAGGAGCATGTCAAGGCTGTATATTGTCACCCTGCTTATTTAACTTCTTTGCGGAGTATATCATGTGAAATGCTGGGCTGGATGAAGCACAAGCTGGAATCAAGATTGCTGGGAGAAATGTCAATAACCTCAGATATGCAGATGATACCACACAGCAGAAAGCGAAGAGGAACTAAAGAACCTCTTGATGAAAGTGAAAGAGGAGAGTGAAAAAGTTGACCTAAAACTCAACATTCAAAACACTAAGATCATGTTATCTGGTCCCATCACTTCTTGGCAGATAGATGGGGAAACAATGGAAACAGTGAGAGACTATTTTTGGGGGGTTCCAAATCACTGCAGATGGTGATTGCAGCCATGAAATTAAAATAAACTTGCTCCTTGGAAGAAAAAATTATGATCAACTTAACATATTAAAAAGCAGAGACATTATTTTGCCAACAATGATCTGTCTAGTCAAAGCTTTGGTTTTTCCAGTAGTCATGTATGGATGTGAGAGTTGGATGGACTATAAAGAAATCTGAGCATTGAAGAATTGATGCTTTTGAATTGTGGTATTGGAGAAGACTCCCGAGAGTCCCTTGAACTGCAAGGAAATCCAACCAGTCCATCCTAAAAGAAATCAGTTCTGAATTTTCATTGGAAGAACTAATGCTGAAGCTGCAACTCCAACGCTTTAGCCACCTGATGGGAAGAACTGACTCATTTGGAAAGACCCTGATGCTGGGAAAGATTGAAGGCAGGAGGAGAAGGGAACGACAGAGGATGAGATGGTTGGATGGCATTACTGACTTGATGGACATGAGTTGGAGTCAGCTCCAGGAGTTGGTGATGTACATGGAGGCCTGGCGTGCTGCAGTCCATGGGGTTGCAAAGAGTCGGATGCGTCTGAGTGACTGAACTGCACCGAATAGGGCTTTCCCGGTGGTGCTAGTGGTGAAGAACCTGCCTACAAATGCAGGAGGCATAAGAGACTTGGGTTCATTCCCTGGGTCAGGAAGATCCCCTGGAGGAGGGCATGGCAACCCACTCCAGTATTCTTGCCTGGAGAATCCCATGGACAGAGGAACCTGGCAACCTGTGGTCCATAGGGTTGCAAAGAGTCAGACCTGACCGAAGCAACTTAGCACGCACACACCCACAGTATGAGTGGGAGAACTAAGTGTGCGTTCTTTCCCCTATTAGTTTTGTATCCTTGGGGAGTACCTCCTCTTCTCTGTGTCTGCCGCCCAAACTATTACACAAGTGGATGACCAGTGCAGGTCTTGTTAACTTTGGATTCCCTTTCCATTTAGTCCACTGACTCTGAGAAAGAGAAGAAAAGGAAACTTAGAGCTCATTTGGTCTCGCCACTTGTTTGATAGTTTGGGCAACAAACCCAGAGAAGAGGAGGTACTCCCCAAGGATACAAAGCTAATGGGAAGAATGCATGCCTAGCTCTCCTGCTCCTTCTGTTATTTTATTTTGCCACCACATTCATCTCCCTGTAAACACAGCTGGGCTCTCCCTGGTCAGAAACTACTGTCATCTATGACACCGTCAAACTCTACCGGTTGGAAAGGCTTTCCCTAGATGCCCTGATGTTTGTTTCTGCCTTTATCCTTCACTGCTCTCCTACAAAACCTGACAGTTCTGCCAGTCTGGATACAGATGTTATTTCCTGCAGGGCTTTTCCTGACCACTCGGCTCGGAAGGATTTCCCTCCCCCTCTGTATTCATTATTGGAACCCTTGGTTCAGAGTCTCCGAGTGGCACTTTTAGTATCTCCTAAGGTGAATAAGTGGATTTTTCCGGTGAGATTGCTATGGGACAATGGTTCTTAAGAGTCTCAAAAGCTTTATTATTTAGGGGATCTGTATGGCTCATCCTTAAGATCCTTAGAAGGCCTTTTGTCTGTAAGAGTCAGTGAGGCTAGGACTTCCCGGGCAGTCCAGTGGTTATAACTTCACCTTCCAGTGCAGGAGGTATGGGTTTAGTCCCTGATTGGGGAGCTAAGACCCAAACGCCTCACCACTAAAAAGCCAAAACATTTAAAAAAAAAGAAACAATATTTTAACAAATTCAATAAAGAATTTTTAAATGGTCCACAGGAAAAAAAAAACAACACACAAAAATATTCAATGAGGCAGCATTTTAAATATTTTTTAGATCTTGACAAAGCATCTTGCAGTCCCACTCTAGATTTTTTTCTGAAGATTTATTGAGGGATAATTAAAGTATTATAAACTATCCAATTTAAAGTTTTCAGTTTGATGAGTTTACAGACACGCATACAGAGTGTAACTGTCACCGCAATCTGGAAGCCATTTCCTAATTTGAGAATTTTTTATTGCCTAGAGATAGAGACTGAAACAAGTTTTATTTTCTAACTCTGAAAGCCCTTTGTCATTTATGTTTCCTTTAAATTTTGCAGGAAAACTGAATAGTTCCTGTTTGGGTCATCTCTTTTCTCGTTCACTAGTGACAATCAGAAGGGGTCAAATGGCACCTTCAGCACTCTGCCTGGAAATGTCTTTGGCTGGTTCATCTCATTTATTTTCCATGTTACCACAGGTGACAGAATTACCTAACTTTTCAATATTGTGAGGGTCCCCTTATCTCTAGCTTCTAACATTTTCTTTGTCTTCACCACCACCCCCAGTAGCCATGCCTCAGTCCCACAGTCAGTGTTTCAGGTTTTTGTTTCAACAGCGCTCCACTTCTTGGTACCAAAATTTGTGCCTATTGCCACATAATCACCACAGATTTCATAGTGTCAAACAGCCATGTTATTATGCCCACAGACTCTGTAGATGAGCTGGTTTCAGACAGAGACTGCATGCATGTCTGCTGCTGCTCATGATGTCTGGAACCTCAGCTGGAAAGACTTCAAGGCTTAGGGCGACTCAGTGGCTAGGGGCTGGTGTCTCCTGGAGTCGTCTGATCTCACACGTCTGGGGGTGTTGATGCTGCCTGTTGCTGGGACCCCAGCTGGGATTGTCAGTCAGAACACCCTCTCCACATGACCTGGCTTTCCTCACAGCCTGGAAGACTGGAAGCAGAAGCTGTTGGTTTCCTGGAGCCTGGGCCTGAAAAGTGGTGCAGGTTCATGTCTACCACATTCTGCTGGTCAAGCAGTCTCAGAGCCCAGATTCAAGATTAGGGGTCATTTTGACAGCGGCATGTCATTTGGGTACTGTGTTTTAAAACCACCACAAATATCTTTATCAGGCTTTCCTGGAACTACATTTTTCTCTCTCTTGGCTTTGGATGTTGCCTGGTTCTGCTTTATATGGCAGTTCCATTTTTGCTGGACTAGGGCTTTGGGGACGTTCCCATAAGACATCATTTTTCACCTGTCTCAGAGATGGCTTATGTCTGGTAGATACTCTCTGTTCAGTGCTGCTACTTCAGAGGACTAGGGATTGGTTCCCTCCCAGAGAAGAGCTCACCATTCCTCTTTGTGCTTCTGCAGAAATGAGCCAGATGACAGGCAGATAGATGTGCTTCCTGGAGGTGGAAGGGTGACTCTGTGCTCAGCTACTGGATTCCCTGGTGGCTCAGATGGTAAAGCATCTGCCCGCAATGCAGGAGACCCGGGTTTGATCCCTGGGTCAGGAAGATCCCCTGAAGAAGGAAATGGCAACCCACCCACTCCAGTACTCTGGCCTAGAAAATTCCATGGATAGAGGAACCTGGTGGGCTACAGTCCGTGGGATTGCAAAGAGTCGGACATGACTGAGTGACTTCATTTCACCGTTCTGCTAACCCCGACAAACCAAGGCTGACTTAGGAGGCTCTGTGCATGGTGGTCCAAGTGTAGAAAACACTTGGAGGATGAGGCTGTCCTGGACCCTTTGGAGGTCTTCCAGCCGTTTGAGATGAAGCTGCTTTGCGAGCAGGATGGTCAAGATGTGAGTGTCAGCTTTTTTCTAACTTCTGTCCCAGAATGGGACGTCAGTTACTGAGCTGAGCCCCTGCTCTGGCCTGGGGAACAAACTTCCGGACTTGGAGGTAGGACTCTGGCAGGCCTCCTCCCTATTCTCCTTCTGAGTACTCCAGAACATGTCCTGGGGGAGTGCAGTGAGCATGCCATCTCCAGAGCTGGGGTGGTCACGTAGTGATGGAAGCACGCCATTGCCCACTGAGCCAACAGGGCCCACTTTAGTTGAGCAGGCCTGGGATGGTGGTTGACCACCTCCAGGGCACTTTCATTTGGGAGCAGGTTAGACACCTGCTCAGTAGGTACCAGGCATAGTGGAAGCTGGGCCCTGAGTAACCTTCACCTGCAGACAGACTCACTTCATGGTTCAGTTCAGTTCAGTTGCTCAGTCGTGTCAAACTCTTTGTGAGCCCATGGACTGCAGCACACCAGGACTCCCTGTTCATCACCAACTCCCGGAGTTTACTCAGACTCATGTCCATTGAGTCGGTGATGCCATCCAACCATCTCATCCTCTGTCATCTCCTCTTTCCGACTTCAATCTTTCCCAACATCAGGGTCTTTTCAAATGAGTCATTTCTTCGCATCAGGTAGCTAAAGTATTGGAGTTTCAGCTTCAACATCAGTCCTTCCAATGAACACCCAGGACTGATCTCCTTTAGGATGGACTGGTTGGATCTCCTTGCAGTCCAAGGGACTCTCAAGAGTCTTCTCCAACACCACAGTTCAAAAGCATCAATTCTGTGGTGTTCAGCTTTCTTTATAGTCCAACTCTCACATCCATACATGACTCCTGGAAAAACCATAGCCTTGACTAGACAGACCTTTGTTGGCGAAGTAATGTCTCTGCTTTTGAATATGCTGTCTAGGTTGGTCATAACTTTTCTTCCAGGGAGTAAGTGACTTTTAATTTGATGGCTGCAATCACCATCTGCAGTGATTTTGGAGCCAAAAAAATAAAGTCTGGCACTGTTTCCACTGTTTTCCCATCTATTTGCCATGAAGTGATGGGACCAGATGCCATGATCTTCGTTTTCTGAATGTTGAGCTTTAAGCCAACTTGTTCACTCTCCTCTTTCACTTTCATCAAGAGGCTCTTTACCACATCATGGTACCCACAGCCCATCTCAGTGCCTCTGGGGCTATTTCCTGGACTCCAGGAACCTTCTCTAACTGGCTCCAAGTTGGTCCTCTTCCTGATACTAATACTTTAGGAGCTCTGTGGCCAGAGCATGCTGAGTTGAGAAGAGTCTTATCGTCAAGGGCCAAAGACAGCCTTCCCTCCCAAAAAGTCCCTGGGTGACTTTGACAATATATACTGTGTACCTTGTCATGAATACCTCCTGCTATGTTACTGGAGAATGGCCCAGGTCACTAACCCAAGGGCTGGGTCATATTCTTGTGAAACAGCGCCAGAGGGAAGGGCATGTATTTTGCATTTTAACTCTCACTTTCTGCCTGTGCATGTGTGTCTGTGTACACACACACACACACACACACACACACACACACACACACACACACACTGCTTTCTCTTTAAGTTTGTTTCTTATTCTCTACCTTAGTTGATGCCCTTTCTGTCCTACTCACTGGTCTTACACATTTGTGTGTGCGCGCGCTTACGTTCCTCTGTTACATTTCCTTTGCATCTCCCCCTTTCTTCTCTTGCCGTGTATCTGTTTATCTTCATCCCTCTCCTGTCATGTTGGTTTTGGCCAGGCCTGTGCCACAGTGTGATGGCCACGTCTGTGCTGAGCAGCAGAGCTGGCCGCCTGCAGCTGGGGCAGAGGCACCAGGGCCCAGTTTCACCGTGTCTGCCTTCCTGGGAACGGCCTCTGAGATGTTAGCGTAAAGAGCAAGCGGTGATAAGATCAGTCTTAAATGTCCTTTAGCTGTTTTGTATTTACTTCTCTTTTATATTTCTTCTGTCTTCATGGAACTGTTATTGGTGTTCAAACACTTTTAAAGTTTACATCAGCTTAGTCATACAGCTAGTATGTGAGGATGCTCAGAGCAAGTGTTTCCCACTGTTTTATAGACAAAGAGCCCGAGGCTCAGAGAATTTAGGTGACTTTGCTCATGAGCACATCCAGAAAGTGAGGGATCCAGGACAAGAGCAAAACCCAGGTCTCTAGACTCTTGGCCTAGGGTACGATTTTTGCCTTGTGGGAGAAGGCTTTGGGGACTGACAGCCGTGCTGGGCCACACTAAGTGCTTTGTGTACATTTCTGTGTTGTTCTTCAGGTCATGTGGCTCGAAGAGGGAGGTGAGGAAATTTGTGAACAATACCCTGGGGAGTCATAAGGAGACCGAGGTTTTAATCATTTTTAAAAATTCATTCATTTAGTCATTCAGCACAGATGTATTAATTCCTACTAAATTCCAGATGCCATGCAAAGAGCTGGGGATATTGGGGTTAACAAGACACTGTTACCACCTTCAAGTAGGTTCACTGATACATAGTCTAGAGGGAGGCAGATGATGAAACCTTATAGTCCAATAAAATGTTACAAAGTCCCAGACAGACTTTTTCCAGGCACAGTGGAGGCATCATATCTCACATCTCCACCTGGGTGAGTGGGGTAGTGTCAAGAGAGACACCACAGAGGAGCCACACAGATGTGTAAGTGGACAAGCCAGCACCGCAGCAAAGGAGACAGAATGTGTGAAGGCCTAGAGTTGTGAAAAGCAAGGAGTTTGATGTGACTAAGTGTGAGATGCAGATTTGTTTGGAGGAAAAGACAGTATGAGATGATAGAGGACACATGGGGACCAGATCATGTGGTCCCTGTGATTCATGCCCATGAATTTGCTTTTCATTCCTTAGTGGGGACTTAGAAGCATGATGAGTTTTGTAGTTTAGAAAGATGTCAGGAGGCAAGAGGATGGCCTTGGAACTGGGTTAAGACCAAAAGCAGAGAGGGAAGTTGAGAGCTTATTTTAATAGTCCCAGTGAAAGGTAAGATCTGAATCAAGGTGGCAGCAGGTAGCAGTGGGGATGGCGCGGGGAGGGAAGATCTGAGGTCTTAGGCATCGAGTACATCGTTGAGTCTGGGGAGAAGGCGGGATCAGATGCTTCAGGGAGAGGGAAGAAAGGACAGATCTGACCTTGTCTTCCCTCTGAGGAATGAATTGGGAATATATACAGGAGTCAAAGGCAGGGTGAAGGAGGCAGAAAGCAGCCTAGGAATGAGATTGTGTGAGAAGACACTCAAGTCTGGGTGCCTGGGAATGAGACCAAGTGGGGTTCTTCAGTCTAAGCCCCTCACCCCGTAGATAAGCGTGAGGTCCCCTAGCCCTTCACACCCGCTCACTGCTCGCTGTTCTCACGGCCTGCACTTGTCCTACTTGAACAGCGTTTCACTCTCCACTGGATTATTCTGGTCATCATACAAACATGCACTCTGTACCCAACATTCCCCTCCAGTTACCACCTCATTTCCTTGTTCCTCCTTTAGGGAAACCTTTGAAAGAGTTGTCTGAGCTCCTTGTCTCCATTCCCTCTCTTTAATTTCTTGAATTCCTTCCAGTCAGGCTTCCCTTCCTACAACTCCACCAGAATCTCTCTTCTTAAGGTCACAGTGACTACCTAAATTAAGGGTCACTCTGCAGTCTTTTCCTTGCTTAGTTGTTAGGAGATTTGGCTCAACTGCTCACTCCCTGTTTCTCAAATGTCTCAGGATATCAGGAAACCTCGTGGTTTCCTTCCTTCCTCACTACGTGCTCTTCCCAGTTTTCCTTCACTAGTTGTTCCTCCTCTACCTGAGCTGGAAATGCTGGAATGCCCCAGGGTTCAACCCTTGGACTTCCCTAGATACCCTGACTCCCTAGATGGTTCATCTAGCCATGTCAGTTAGTTCAGTTGCTCAGTTCAGTTCAGTCGCTCAGTCGTGTCTGGCTCTTTGTGACCCCAAGGGTGGCAGCGCACCAGGCTTCCCTGTTTATCACCAACTCCCAGAGCTTACTCATACTCATGTCCATTGAATCAGTGATGTCATCCAACCATCTCATTCTCTGTCGTCCCCTTCTCCTCCCGCCTTCAGTCTTTCCTAGCATCAGGGTCTTTTCCAGTGAGTCGGTTCTTTGCATCAGGTGGTCAAAGTATTGGAGCTTCAGCTTCAGCATCAGTCCTTCCAGTGAATATTCAGGACTGATTTCCTTTAGGATGGGCTGGTTGGATCTCCTCTCTGTCCAAGGGACTCTCAAGAGTTTTCTCCAACACCACAGTTCAAAACCATCAATTCTTCAGCTCTCAGCTTTCTTTATAGTGTAACTCTCACATCCATACGTGACTACTGGAAAAACCATAGCTTTGACTAGCAGACTTTTGTTGGCAAAGTAATGTCTCTGCTTTTTAATATGCTGTCTATGTTTGTCATAGCTTTTCTTCCAAAGATAACGTTTCTTTTACTTTCATGGATGCAGTCACCACCTGCAGTGATTTTGGAGCCCAAGAAAATAGTCTGTCATTGTTTCCATTGTTTCCCCATCTATTCGCCATGAGGTGATGGGACCGGATGCCATGATCTTCTTCTGAATGTTGAGTTTTAAGCCAGCTTTTTCACTCTCCTCTTTCACTTTCATCAAGAGGCTCTTCTCATCTAGCCATGAGGTTTTAAAATAATATCTGTACACCACTGACAAATCCCAAATGGAAATTTATAACCCCAACTGCTTTCTACCAGGTGCTGAGGCCCAGAACTGTGATTCATCCTTGACTTTCCTTTGTCTCTCTTACCTCTTATCCACTCCATCAGCCAATCTGATTGGCATAGCCCTGGAGAAAAATCCACCTGTCCTGCTGTCTTTCTAGTTCACAGCACAGTAACTTCTTGCGTGGATTGTTCCAGTGGCTTTTACATGATCTCACTGTGGCCACCTTGCATCCCTACACTTCATTTTCTGATATGATCAGAGCATGTCATTCTTTAGCTCACACTCCTTCGAGAGCTTCCTTTCTCAGAGTAAAGCCCCGGCCTTCCTGTTGGTCTGTGGGCTTCTCTGGTGCCTCTGACTGATCTCCAGCTCACTCCTCTTCTTCACACTCAACTCTGGCCACGCTGGCCCCTTGGTTGCCCCCAGAATACAGTAAGTATGCAGTTGCCCCAAGCCTCTGCCCTCCTGCTCCCCTTGCCTGGAACATTCCTCCCCTGGATAAACACATAGCTCACTTCCGTAAGGTCCTGTTCTCATGGTCCCTGGCAGAGGGGCCTCCCCGACCTCCACTGTTAAGCTCTGCCCCTTTACCCTGCCTTATTCTCCTTCACTGGCCCCACGACCCTCTCACAGCATGGGTTTGTTTATTGTCTATTCACTCAGGACAAATAAAGCCATACTGTCTCCCTCTACCAGACTATAACCTGTAGAGAGAGACTGTCTAGTTTTAGTCTCTGCTGATCCTCGATGCCTGAAATAGTACCTGCTGTGTAGTGGGTGCTCAGTGCATGCTGGCTGAATGGATGAAGAGCTGAGGCGTGTCTCAAGCCTGTTACGGTTAGCACACTGTGATCTGGCAACTAGGTGGCTTTCTTTGTCTGCCTGCTCAGGGTTCAGGGAAGGTTGGCCATGAGCTGCCCTGGGAGCCCTGAAGACCCGAGGCTGGAACCTGTCAATGGCAGAACGAGAGCCCAGACCCCAGAAGAGGCTCTTCTCAGGTGCTTGGCTTCCCAGGGCAGCCTGGGTCCTGGCACTGTCATGCTCTTGACCGTAGTCTTTCCTTGTGCAACAAGAGGAGAGTGGCTTTCACTTCCAACCTCAGTGTGAGGAATTGGGAAACGACTGGAGTGTGAAACTGAGGACCAGAGTGAGCACGCTCTCCCATCCGTGCCTCGGGGGTGCCACCTGTTGTGTGCACTCACTGTCACAAGGACACACGCCTCCATCCTGTGCTCTAGGTGAAGATTCTCCCGAGCCACCTCAACTGGGGAGCAAACCCTGATGGAAGCTGATTCTTGGGATTGCAGAGCTAGCTTCATTTCCAGGGAATGCTTGGGGGAGACCCGCAGAAGAGTGCCAGAGCCTTGAACAGTGAGAGAAAGGGAGAGAGAGGTGCAGTCCGAACATGCAACCCTTGGCAGCTGGTCTCTAGGGAAGCACAGGAGAGAGGCATGGGGATGGGAGGCCCAGGATGGTGGTCCTGCACTGGGGTGGGGATGGGGGGCCACTTATATACAAGCCCAGCCTTTCCCACCACATCACTTTGCTATTGTGTTGTAGCAAATCACCCTAAGACTTAGGGGCCTGGAACAATCAGTGATTTCTCATGTTTCTTGTGCATTCACTGAGTAGTTCCTCTGCTGGCTTCCCCTGGGCTTGCTCATGTAGCTGGTTCATTGGCTCCGAGATGACCTCACCGTGTGTCAGGCCCATGTGGCGGTTGGGGGGTCACAGTGACACTGTGCATGGCCTCCTCTGAAACACCACACTGGTTTTTCTTATGTGACAGTCTCAGGGCAGAACCCAAGTGTGTGAAGTTGGAAACGTTAAAGGTTCTTGAGGCATCACATTTTAAACTGAGATAGTTTATTTTCTACCATATTCTATTCATCAAAGCAAATCACAGGGTCAGCCTAGAATCAAGGGGCCGAAGAATAGACTCTACCTTTTGATAGCATGAACTGCAAAGAATTTATGACTGTATTTAATTTACTCCTTTCCTTTCCCAGGCTTCCCTGATATGTGTGTGTGTGTTAGTTGCTAAGTCATGTCTGACTCCTGGCTTAGACAGTAAAGAATGTGCCTGCAGTGCAGGAGACCTGAGTTCGATTCCTAGGTTGGGAAGATCCCCTGGAGAAGGGCATGGCAACCCACTCCAGTATTCTTGCCTGGAGAATCCCATGAGCAGAGGAGCCTGGCGGGCTACAGTCCATGACATTGTAAAGAGTTGGACATGACTGAGTGACTAGCCCTTTCATACTTCTCCCCTCCCACCCTGAATGTTTAGAATCCAAGGACAGAGGTAAACTGTTTTAATAAGTTTATCAAGTGATTGTTCTGAATAGGCAGCTCCTTGTTGATGTTAGTTATTATCAAGCTAAGATTGAGTACTGTGTGTTAGTGATTGAGCTCGACACTTGATCCATATTCTCTCTATTCCTTACAACAGTCTGCTGAGATGTGTGTTCTTTTAACCTCCATTTAATTTATTTATTTAGTGTGATCCGCTTCTGGTCATTTTCCTTTCTAAAAAGAAATATTAATTTTTTAATTGAAGGATAATTGCTTTACAGACTTCAGTTGTTTTCTGCCAGACATTTGGAAACTGAGGCTTAGAGACAGTTATCTGCGCCAGTCATGTAAGTTGTTAGTGCTGTGCTGGGACTTAAACGCTGCTACTGTGATGTTCTTACCCTCTACTGAGAACAACCAGCCTAGATAACCTGGTGAAAAACTTGCTAATAATAAACTGTCATAATGAGTTACAATATTCGACTCATTTCATATCCATAGTCACATGTGCCCATTACAACAACTCTGATGTAGTTAGAAAAACATTTTGAGGAATTGATACAGGCAGCTTATAGAGCCTGTGTGACTTTGCCCACGGTCACATTCCTGATACCAGGCAGAATTGGAAACATGCAGAGAAGTGCAGTAGTTGTACCCTCCGGTGAGCATTGGAGCCCATGAGGGGTGGGGCCTTATCGATGACTGTGGTATGAGTGAACACTGCTGCTTTGTGATAAACCTGGAGGTGCCTGGACTCCAGGTAAACATAGTCAGGCCTCCTTTTGACCCCGAGTTGCCAGAGCACATTGGCTTGGCCTATGTGTAGGTTTGGGCAAGGAGCACTTGTGGCTCTGGGCCCCAGATGAGCCAAGATCTGAAGACCAGGACCTTTAAATGAAGGGCCTGTCTCTCTCTGTTTCATCTTTCACTAGGAGAGAAGGAACCTGGAATGTCAGGTCCATGAATCAAGGCAAATTGGAAGTGGTCAAACAAGAGATAGAAAGCGTGAACGTTGACATTCTAGGAATCAGCTAACTAAAATGGACTGGAATGGGTGAATTTAACTCAGATGACCATTATATCTACTACTGCGGGCAGGAATCCCTCAGAAGAAATGGAGTAGCCATCATGGTCAACAAAAGAGTCCGAAATGCAGTACTTGGATGCAATCTCAAAAACAACAGAATGATCTCGGTTCGTTTCCAAGGCAAACCATTCAGTATCACAGTAATCCAAGTCTATGCCCCAACCAGTAATGCTGAAGAAGCTGAAGTTGAATGGTTCTATGAAGACCTACAAGACCTTTTAGAACTAACATCCCAAAAGATGTCCTTTTCATTATAGGGGACTGGAGTGAAAAAGTAGGAAGTCAACAAACACCTGGAGTAACAGGCAAATTTGGCCTTGGAATATGGAATGAGGCAGGGCAAAGACTAATAGAGTTTTGCCAAGAACATGCACTGGTCATAGCAAACACCCTCTTCCAACAACACAAGAGAAGACTGTACACATGGACATCACCAGATGGTCAACACCGAAATCAGACTGATTATATTCTTTGCAGCCAAAGATGGAGAAGCTCTATACAGTCAACAAAAACAAGACCAGGAGCTGACTGTGGCTCAGCTCATGAACTCCTTATTACCAAATTCAGACTTAAATTGAAGAAAGTAGGGAAAACCACTAGACCATTTAGCTATGACCTAAATCAAATCCCTTATGATTATACGGTGGAAGTGAGAAAAAGATTTAAGGGCCTAGATCTGATAGAGAGTGCCTGATGAACTATGGAATGAGGTTTGTGACATTGTACAGGAGACAGGGATCAAGACCATCCCCATGGAAAAGAAAAGCACAAAGGCAAAATGGCTGTCTGGGGAGGCCTTACAAATAGCTGTGAAAAGAAGAGAGGCAAAAAGCAAAGGAGAAAAGGAAAGATATAAGCATCTGAATGCAGAGTTCCAAAGAATAGCAAGAAGAGATAAGAAAGCCTTCTTCAGCGATCAATGCAAAGAAATAGAGGAAAAGAACAGAATGGGAAAGACTAGAGATCTCTTCAAGAAAATTAGAGATACCAAGGGAACATTTCATGCAAAGATGGGCTCGATAAAGGACAGAAATGGTATGGACCTAACAGAAGCAGAAGATATTAAGAAGAGGTGGCAAGAATACACAGAAGAACTGTACAAAAAAGATCTTCATGACCCAGATAATCATGATGATGTGATCACTAATCTAGAGCCAGACATCTTGGAATGTGAAGTCAAGTGGGCCTTAGAAAGCATCACTACGAACAAAGCTAGTGGAGGTGATGGAATTCCAGTTGAGCTGTTTCAAATCCTGAAAGATGATGCTGTGAAAGTGCTGCACTCAATATGCCAGCAAATTTGGAAAACTCAGCAGTGGCCACAGGACTGGAAAAGGTCAGTTTTCATTCCAATCCCAAAGAAAGGCAATGCCAAAGAATGCTCAAACTACCGCACAATTGCACTCATCTCACATGCTAGTAAAGTAATGCTCAAAATTCTCCAAGCCAGGCTTCAGCAATACGTGAACCGTGAACTCCCTGATGTTCAAGCTGGTTTTAGAAAAGGCAGAGGAACCAGAGATCAAATTGCCAACATCCGCTGGATCATGGAAAAAGCAAGAGAGTTCCAGAAAAACATCTATTTCTGCTTTATTGACTATGCCAAAGCCTTTGACTGTGTGGATCACAATAAACTGTGGAAAATTCTGAAAGAGATGGGAATACCAGACCACCTGACCTGCCTCTTGAGAAATCTGTATGCAGGTCAGGAAGCAACAGTTAGAACTGGACATGGAACAACAGACTGGTTCCAAATAGGAAAAGGAGTACGTCAAGGCTGTATATTGTCACCCTGCTTATTTAACTTATATGCAGAGTACATCATGAGAAACGCTGGACTGGAAGAAACACAAGCTGGAATCAAGATTGCCGGGAGAAATATCAATAACCTCAGATATGCAGATGACACCACCCTTATGGCAGAAAGTGAAGAGGAACTAAAAAGCCTCTTGATGAAAGTGAAAGAGGAGAGTGAAAAAGTTGGCTTAAAGCTCAACATTCAGAAAACGAAGATCATGGCATCTGGTCCCATCACTTCATGGGAAATAGATGGGGAAACAGTGGAAACAGTGTCAGACTTTATTTTTGGGGGCTCCAAAATCACTGCAGATGGTGACTGCAGCCATGAAATTAGAAGACGCTTACTCCTTGGAAGAAAAGTTATGACCAACCTAGATAGTATCTTCAAAAACAGAGACATTACTTTGCCGACTAAGGTCCGTCTAGTCAAGGGATGTGTGGATGTGAGAGTTGGACTGTGAAGAAGGCTGAGTGCTGAAGAATTGATACTTTTGAACTGTGGTGTTGGAGAAGACTCTTGAGAGTCCCTTGACTGCAAGGAGATCCAACCAGTCCATTCTGAAGGAGATCAGCCCTGGGATTTCTTTGGAAGGAATGATGCTAAAGCTGAAACTTCAGTACTTTGGCCACCTCATGAGAAGAGTTGACTCATTGGAAAAGACTCTGATACTGGGAGGGATTAGGGGCAGGAGGAGAAGGGGACAACCCAGGATGAGATGGCTGGGTGGCATCACGGACTCGATGGACGCGAGTCTGAGTGAACTCTGGGAGTTGGTGATGGACAGGGAGGCCTGGCGTGCTGAGTTTCATGGGGTCACAAAGAATCGGAAATGACTGAGCGACTGAACTGAACTGAGGAGAGAAAAACTAAGCCTCAGTTAAAACAGACTAGGCACTGAGAGAATTTCTTAACTTGTGGAATTGGCTTCATGTTTGAACTACTGAGGGAACTTTCAGAGTCATCCTTTCTGAAAGCATCAGAAGCAGACTGGGATCTTAACGGACCAGAGGTTCTCACTGTTTTTCTGTCCCCCTGTGGGAGCCTTTGCCCCCATTCCCAGTGGCTTCATGGACTGGTGAGTTCTCATCTTGAAGGTTGAGGAGCTACTTCGTAGGGGAGCATTTTTTAAAATAGCTAGAGAGATGAGGTATATATAGTTTGAAAGGGCTTCCTGAGAGATTCTGAGTCTCATTAAATACTGGCCACCACTGACTAGGATTCAAGCTTCATGAGGACATGAATTTTTGTCTCTTGTTTATTCTGATAGCTAGTGCCTAGAGCAGGGCCTGGCATGGAGTCGGTGCTCACTAATTATTACTGAATGAATAAACACATGACAAAGTCATCTTCTGTTAAAGGCATCTTCTCCCGCCTCCAGTTGAGAGTAACTGAGACATAGGGTCCTTTGTGTAGCCCAGACGCTTGTTGCCTTACAGGGCTGGACTTTGACCTTTTGCATCCGTGGTTCTGTGAAAGAAGTGAGGGACCTGGGCCTTTCTTGATTGTGAGTAGGTCAGGCTCTCCCCAGGCTCCAGCTTGGCATGTTGCCCTAGCCCTGGCCGCCCTGGGGAGTACTCGTTTCACACCTCCTTGCTGAGCAAAGTCTCTTTGGTCATCGGCTTGGCTGGGCACTGGATTTCTCTCATCTGTACCCATGTACACGTGGGATGGCTCTTGTTTGACTTGCCCTTTTAAAAACAACTTAAGCATGTTGAGGTTTCCTGTTGACTGGGGGCAGCCAAAGGCTATGACCCAACAGGGAATTGTTGGCCAGTCCCTGACTCACTCAAGCTGCAGTTTTCTGTGTGTGATTGAGCAGCGACAGCAGCCTGGCTCAGGGGCAGCTGGCTGCATTCCCCAGATGGCCTGGTGCTCTGGAGCCTGTGAGTCTGGACCGCCCCACTCTGAAGGCCTGGGGATTAGGGTCAGGTAGGCCTTGGGAGCCACCCCACTCCAGTACTCTTGCCTGGAAAACCCCATGGACGGAGGAGCCTGGTGGGCTGCAGTCCATGGGGTCGCTAAGAGTCGGGCACGACTGAGCGACTTCACTTTCACTCTTCACTTTCATGCATTGGAGAAGGACATGGCAACCCACTCCAGTGTTCTTGCCTGGAGAATCCCAAGGACGGGGGAGCCTAGTGGGCTGTCGTCTATGGGGTCGCACAGAGTCAGACACGACTGAAGCGACTTAGCAGCAGCAGCAGCAGCAGCAGGCCTTGGGAGCATGCAGTGTTGGCGAAGCCCTGCTGTCTTTGAACTAAAGCAGTTTGGGAACATTTTTGAAAGCTGACAGTGATTGCCCTAGTAGACAACTAGAAAAGAATGCCGACGAGGAAGTATGCCCATGGTTCTCTTCAGTCAGCTCACCTGTACCTTTTCCTGTCTTTATTTGTTCATCATTCATTGTGCACCTTCTAGATACCAAGTAGGTGTCCCTCCACCTGGAAGAAATCGTGGTCTCATAAGGAAGCCCAAGAGGTTCCCTGATACTTACAAACACTCCACTGGAGACAGGACTGTGCCCAGTGCTCTAGGGGTCTCTACTGATCTATGTCTGGGACCTGGGAAGTTCACAAGGATGGCGGAGGCCACTGCCTCCTCTTTAGAGCAGCAACATAGCATAGTCCTGGCTTCACGTGCCAGCTGAGACCTTGAATGAGATGTTTAACCTTTCTATGCCTCAGTGTTTTTCATTTGCAAAATGAGGATAATAATAAAGTTTAATAATATGACAGAGTTTTGTGATGATTGAATGAATAAATATATGTTAAGACCTATCCTAAAGAAAATCAACTCTGAATATTCTTTGGAAGGACTGATGCTAAAGCTGAAGTTCCAGTACTTTGGCCACCTGATGTGAAGAGCCGAGTCATTGGAAAAGACCCTGATGCTGGGAAAGATTGAGGGCAGGAGGAGAAGGGGGCGATAGAGAATGAGATGGTTGGATGACATCACCTATTCAATGGACATGAGTTTGAGCAAGCTCCAGGAGATAGTGAAAGACAGCACAGTCTGGTGTGCTGCATTCCATGGGGTCATGAAAAGTTGGATACGTCTTGGTGACTGAACAACAACAATGTAAAAACATTTATTTAGAACTGTTGCCAATATTTGCTAAGATCTGTGTGTTGATCTGGAGCTAGGAGGTGGCTTGTGTGATGTATACCACTGCTGGGGGCTAGAACTGGTCTTCTTTACCCATTAGCCTCCTTTGAGACAGTGGAAAGCATTCTCTCTTGAGGGGCCCTTCTGATCCTTTTGGGGGACTTCCCTGTAGCTCAAATGGTAAAGAATCTGCCTGCAATGCCAGAGACCAGGGTTCAATCCCTGGTTGGGAAGATCCCCTGGAGAAGGGAATGGCAATCCACTCCAGTATTCTTGCCTGGAGAATCCCAAGGACAGAGAAGCCTGGTGGGCTACAGTCCATGGCGTTGCAGAGAGTCCGACATGACTGAGCGACTAACACGCACACCTCTGATCTTTTGAGACCTTCAGGGATCTGAGTTCTGATCAAGACCCAAGCTGAGGCAGAGTGTCTTGTGTCTGGTAGCAGAAGCCTGAGGGGAGATGGGGTTTGTCAAGGAAATAGATCAGAGGGGTCAAGTACATATTTGGGACCAGTTTAGGAAGTGGGTGCTGGAGATGCTTTGTAGCAGCTTATGAGAGTTGCTCATGAGTGTTTCTTCCCAACTCCACATCCAGTGAGGTCACATGGGTTGTCTGAACTCAGCCATAGTAGGAATATTTATATTGTGGAAGTTGGCAGGTGTGACAAATCTATGCTTTCTCCCTGCAAGGAGCTGGTTATTAAACATTTAGCAGCACACTCCTGGTCTTACTGCTCTCTGATTGGCAGTGGACTTTGGGGGTGCTCGGGCCTGCTGTAGACCTAGCTTCTATGGTAGACGGTACCCAGGGCCTCTGGGTGTGAACTGGGCAGAGGGACCCATTGAGTGTAGCCCACTCTGGATAAGATGTTTCTTCCTGAGGACAGCTTTGGAAGGTCCATTATTGCATATAGTACTTTGAGCTTGAGAGTCCCATAGGAAAGGGATGAGCTGAGCTCTTTAAGAATAAAACAGTGTTCTCAGTCCACGTGCTGCCATTTCTCTTTTTCTTTTTTTCTCTAGGTCTCAGTCAGTCTCTCCACCTCCGGTTCTCTCCCCACCGAGGAGTCCCATCTACCCGCTCAGTGACAGTGAGACATCCGCCTGCAGGTACCCAAGCCACTCTGGTTCCCGGCTGCTCCTCAAGGACTGGCATCCCCGTGAGCCTTCACCCCAGCATCCTCAAGCCCCCTCCCCCGACACCTCACCACCCGTCTGTCCCCTCAAGGCCACCAGCTTCGGTTATCTGGACAGAAGCCCTGCCGTGTGCAAGAGAGAGGACCAGAAGGAGAACGTCCGGGGGGCAGCCCAAGATGTAGAGGGCATTGTTGCTTCCCCGCCCCTCGCCCAGAGCACTCCATCCCTGGGGTCAGCAGTGGGCCCCCGGAGTGTCTTTCTGAGCCGTGCTGGCCCCCGTGCCCACAGCCTGGGCATCCGGGAGAAGATTTCAGCATGGGAGGGTCGCCGAGAGGCTTCGCCCAGGATGAGTGTGTGTGGAGAGAAGCGGGAGGGCTCTGGGGGCGAGTGGGCAGCCAGTGAGGGCTGCCCCAGCGTGGCGCCGTCCCCCTGCGGCTCGGACAAGACCTTTGACTTCAAGGGCCTCCGGAGGATGAGCAGGACCTTCTCCGAGTGCTCCTACCCTGAGACCGAGGAGGAGGGAGAGGCGCTCCCTGTGCGGGACTCTTTCTACCGGCTGGAGAAACGGCCAGGCCGGAGCGAGCCCAGTGCCTTACTCAGGGGGCACAGCAGCAGGAAGGAGAGCTCAGCGGTGCTGAGTCGGATCCAGAAAATTGAACAGGCCCTGAAGGAGCAGCCAGGCCGGGGGCTCCCGCAGCTCCCCAGCAGCTGCTACAGCGTAGACCGAGGGAGATGGAAGACTGGGACCTTGGGCCCCTTGGAGGAACCCACAGGGAACGCGAGTGTGAGCACTGACCGCCGGGCAGGAGGAGCGGCTGGAGCTGGCGGGGAGGTGGGCCCCCCCCCAGAGAGGGAAGGCAGTGGCCCCGCTAAGCCAGGGACCCCTGGAAATAGCCCGACCTCCCCGCTGCTGCTGCCGAAGAGCTCCCCTGATCCCGCTGTGAACCCTGTCCCCAAACCCAAGCGCACCTTTGAATATGAGGCTGACAAGAACCCCAAGAGTAAGCCAAGCAATGGTCTACCTCCTTCACCCACACCTGCTGCTCCACCCCCCCTGCCCTCCACCCCAGCCCCGCCCGTCACCCGGAGACCCAAGAAGGACACACGAGGT
>SJYV01035071.1:749953-766404 GCA_006410875.1 Neotragus pygmaeus | reverse complement strand
GGAATACTGGAGTGGGTAGCTTCCTCCAGGGGATTTTCCCAACCCAGGGATCGAACCCAGGTCTCCCGCATTGCAGGTGGATTCTTTACCAGCTGAGCCACAAGGGAATGGTAGGGCCATCTTGCTTTTAGATCGATGGGGCAGTCCCTTGAGGACTGGTAGGATCTTAGCCTTATAACTACCTGAAATGCCAGCTAGAGATTTATTTCCTTGGCTGAAACATTATCTAAATACTGCGTGTTACCATTAACACAGTAGGGTTGAAGTGTGTAACATGATTTGCTCTTTCCTGAGGGTTGCCTGGGTGTATAGGAACCCTGGGCTTATATGAAGAGGGGATCTTTGGGTCCTAAAAGGGGAGACTGATGGGAAACAGAGAGAACATTTCATCTACTTCCTGGCTGTGTCCAGAAGGACCTGTTCTCGCATTGACGTCCTGGTCCATCTCAGCATTCCTGACACTGGACTGCCCAGACCATCTCCACAACTGTAGTGACCTGGGAGCTGGAAGAGCTGGAGTTCATGCAGGTTGATAGGCCTCTTGTTTTCTGAGTAGGAGTAGGCTGGAAACCAGCTTCCTGTGCACGGCCTGTCGTCCTGCCCCTCACTGCCTTTCTCTTCTAACCTAATGTCAGGTGGGCATTCAGGTTTCTTTGACTTCTGGGGGTTCTTCAACCTGACACCATACTTCAGGCTTCCACCCAGCATATCCCAACTCATATAGAAACTTTCCCACCATATGCAGAGAGGAAAACATCCCAAAGGCTCAAACTCATGAGCTAGAAGAGACCTTGGCTAAATAATAATTCCATGTTCTGGCCCACCTCACCATGCTCACTGACTGTAAGTCTGTAACACCCTGCCGAAACGTTTGCTTTGTCGTGTGTGTGTGTGTGTGTGTGTGTTAGTCACTCAGTCGTGTCCGACTCTTTGCGATCCCATGGACTGTAGCCCACCAGACTTCTCTGTCCTTGGAATTCTCCAGGCAAGAATACTGGAGTGGATTGCCATTCCCTTCTCCAGAGGCGCTTCCCAACTTTGTCTTTAGTCATTTATTTCTAGAACAATCTGTCTAGAGCCTGCTGTGCGCCAAGCCTTTGTGCTGGTCAGGGGGACACAAGGGTGCGTAAGATGTGGCCGTTGCATTCAAGGAGTTGGTGACCTGGTACAGGAGATAGATGCACAAATAAATTATAGATGCTGTGCTCCCTACCCGGATCCATGGGCAGGCAGAATGCTGCCGAAACCCAGAGAAAGAGGCATCTTAACTGGGGAGTGAGGGAACCCTCCTCAGAGAGGGAGCTGCTGAGCTAAATTTAGGAGAGCAGGAAGTACACAGCCAAGTGGAAAAAGGGGATAAGAGGAGAGAGTACTTCAGCCTGAAGGTTTTACACATACACACCCACATATTATATTCATAATGTATACATATATCCATATATGGTGGAGTCACTTCAAATGAGAATTAACAGCAAAGTTAAATGTCTGTTCTTAGGGGGAAAATAAAGAATCTGTTTGAAAAGCACAGGCTGAGGATGAGTTAGTAAGTTTAAATCTGTTGTGCCTGGCACAATTCTTGTATTAATGTACCTTTTTATTTTAAAAAATATACAAGCCATATATTTCTGTTATCTAACCAAAGAAAAATCTTTTTAAAAGTCTGGAGGAGAAATTGACTATATCCGTCATCATGAAAGACCCAGTGCTGGTCCTCAGTATGGTCCCTTCCAGAGGGACTTTCAAGGATAATTTGGCTGAACATGGCTTGTGTGATTTGCTGACCTGAGAACTGCCTGCCTGAGATGTTGACTCCACTGCGTACGTTGCTGAAGGCTTGCTCTCATACCAGCAGCGGCTTGCAGGCCAGCTTTCAGAAACCTCTGTGCTCAGCCATTGGGTATTTAGCTGGTTGAGAAGTCTGGGCCAGAGACAGAGATCAGGGAGTTAGCATGGTAGCAGTGGTAGATATGGTGATGGTTCTCAGTATGGGGCTCCCAGAAAGTGCAGGGTGAGAAAGAGAGCCCTGAAGGCAGAACTCTGAGACTGTGGCATTGGAAAGGCACGTGGAAAAGGGGACCCCGCACAGGAGCTTGAGAAGCAATTGAAAACTAGGAGGGCCTGTGTCATGGAGGGCAGGGAGGACAGGGCCAGTGTGAAGTGTTCAGCTGTGATGAAGGCTGCATAGTAACCACGCAGCCGAGGACACTTTTAGTCCTAGACTTGTACCCCAGGGCCCTCAGGGTGTTGTTCATTAAACATGAGAGAAAAGACTGCATCAGCTGAAAGATCCAAGGGTACCCAAAGATGAGGAAGGTGTTAGTGGGCGAGAGGAGGAATTCAGCCGGTGCCTGCACTCTTCTCCCTCCCGGGGAGGGACCAGCCTTGGAGAGCAAGAGCATGCAGCTGGGCCAGGCCTCCCTGTGAAGACGAGGAATAGAGGGTAGCATGGGCTCAGCATGTCTGAGAAGCTAGCTAGCTGTGGTTTGGGAACCATGCAGGAGAGGGGAAGGTTATTTGGGGGATGGAAAGGGAGCAGGTCACTAACCGAAGGGAAGGTAGGTCTTGGAAATAGCTTCTGGGGGCAAATTGCCTTCCCAGTTCCTCTCAGAAGTGGTGTGATTTGTCTTGAGGGCTCAGGCCCTTCTCATTTCAACAAACCACCTACCACCAGCTGCTTCTGTGACCCCCGAACAGCCCTGAGCATCACCCGTCCAGTGTTGAGCCCTTCCTGCCTGCTCGGTGCCTGAGCAGGCCTCAGATGCAGACGTGGTGTGAGACTCTAGACCAGACGAGGCACTCAGTTCCTGTGGTCATGGCAGATACTTCTCAAAAATTATACTCTCCAGGGCTTGGAGGCCCAGGTCAAAACCTCAGGCCCTGCCGTCTGACAGCCTGCGCCAGTCTTACCTCTGTCACTTTGTCTCCTTGAGCCTCGGGCTAGTCCATCTTAAAGCGGCATGACACTAGCAGCAGCGTGGAGAAGATGAAGGGGCGAACATGAGTAGAGCGTCAGACACAGCGTCTGACACATGACACCCTTTTCAGCTGTGATAGTTGGTATTGGTAGTAGTTGCAGGCACCCAGGCTGGGGCCTTTCGGACCATTTATCTCTTCATCTGGATGGTAAGTTTGGATCCATCTTGATGCTTTGCTCAGTGGCTGGTTTAGTGAGGAGGACCTCCAGTCTTGGCTGTTGCGCTTGCCTGTTCGCTTCCAGGGCAGTAGGGCTGTGGTTCAGCCAGAATGACTCACACTCTTGTCATCCACAGAAAATCCTTTGAGTTTGAGGATGCAGCCAGTCTCCAGTCCCTGTACCCCTCTTCTCCCACTGAGAACGGTACTGAGAGCCAACCCAAGTTTGGATCCAAAAGCACTTTAGAAGAGAACGCCTATGAAGATATCGTGGGTAAGCAGGGGCCGCGCGGTGGGCTGGCTCCTCCGTGGTGCTGCAGCACTCCCAAGTCCCACCTCATTCTCTCTGGGCAGATGTGGCCCGACTTCTGGAACTTCTCAAGGAAAGGGGCATCAGAGAAAGAGGCCTACCAAAGACTGAGCCACTGAGAGATTAAAGTCTGGCTTTGAGTGAATTGGAACCCGAAGGGCTCCTGGGACCACAAAAAGGGGGAACCACGCTGTCCCTTTATTTTTGAAAGTCACTGGAGTCCAACAGGTGCCCTTTCTTAGCTGTGTATCCTTAGGCAAATCACTTTTAACTTTTTTGAGACCTTTTCTCTTATGAAATGATTAAAAAATTTTTAATACTTAGTAAGTTTATGTTAAAAAAAGAAGAGTCACTAACTAGCAAATGATGGAAACATACAGTTGACACTGGCAGAAATACTTGGAGAGGTGGGACGGAGGTTCAAGAGGGAGGGGACATAGGTATGCCTATGGTTGATTCATGTTGATGTTTGACAGAAATGGTGATATTTTTATGGTAACAACAATAATAATAGTAGTAACACGCAAGATTACTGTTAGGATTAAATGAGATAAAATAGTTATCAAAGTACCTAGCATGATACCTGGTCCTTAGTCTCTATCTCTCCTACTCTTCCCTTAAAGTAAGTGTGAAAGTGTCTGAGATTTCACTCTGCTTGCAAGTTAGCAAGTCTAGCCTGTTCAGGTTCACAGATAATGGCAGAAGACAGAGGTGCTTGGATCACAGAGGACTTCGCTACTCGTGCACAATGGGCCACATGAGCTTGATGTTCACACAGGTGCCCCGTGCTCCGCAGTCCCATGGGGCAGTGTGGGGGAGATCCAGGTAGAGGCTGTACACACGATGGGTCTATTATGTCCCAGCCGAGGAACCTCAAGCTTAGGAAACCCCAAGCTTTTCAAGGGGCTGCTAACAAACCTGTTCAACCTTTGCCCCATAAGCAGACATTATCCTTATTATTCTGATCAGGAAACAGATCTGCCTCTGCCCTGGAGGGAAACTCTATCCCCCAAGCCTGTTTGCTCTATAAAAATCTTTGAAAAGATACTTGGGAACGATTAATTTCTCTTGCTCAGGTTGGAAATGTAGAATACCATGGAGAATTGTCCTCCAGATACTGGGAGGTTATTGTGTTGGTAAACTTGCATCTGAGCATCAACAAAAAGCGATAATAATAATAGTCGAGGCTCAGTAAGTTCAGTTCAGTTGCTCAGTTGTGTCTGATTCTGCAACCCCATGGACTGCAGCATGCCAGGCCTCCTTGTCCATCACCAGCTCCTGGAGCTTACTCAAACTCATGTCCATCATCGGTGATGCCATCCAACCATCTAATCTTCTGTCATCCCCTTCTCCTCCCACCTTCAATCTTTCCCAGCATCAGGGTCTTTTCTAGTGCATCAGTTCTTCACATCAGGTGGTCAAAGTATTGGAGTTTCAGCTTCAGCATCAGTCCTTCCAATGAATATTCAGGACTGATTTCCTTTAGGATCAACTGGTTGGANTCCCACCTTCAATCTTTCCCAGCATCAGGGTCTTTTCTAGTGCATCAGTTCTTCACATCAGGTGGTCAAAGTATTGGAGTTTCAGCTTCAGCATCAGTCCTTCCAATGAATATTCAGGACTGATTTCCTTTAGGATCAACTGGTTGGATCTTCTTGCTGTCCAAGGGACTCAAGAGTCTTCTCCAACACCACAGTTCAAAAGCATCAGTTTTTCAGTGCTCAGATTTCTTTACAGTCCAACTCTCACATCCGTACATGACTACCAGAAAAACCATGGCTTTGACTAGATGGACCTTTGTCAGCAAAGTAATATCTCTGCTTTTAATAGGCTGTCTAGATTTNAAAAGCATCAGTTTTTCAGTGCTCAGATTTCTTTACAGTCCAACTCTCACATCCGTACATGACTACCAGAAAAACCATGGCTTTGACTAGATGGACCTTTGTCAGCAAAGTAATATCTCTGCTTTTAATAGGCTGTCTAGATTTGTCATAGCTTTTCTTCCAAGGAGCAAGTGTCTTTTAATTTTATGGCTACAGTCACCATCTGCAGTGATTTTGGAGCCCAATAAAATAAAGTCTGACACTGTTTCCATTGTTTCCGCATCTATTTGCCATGAAGTGACAGGACTGGATGCCATGATCTTAGTTTTCTGAGTATTGGGTTTTAAGGCAACTTTTCACTCTCCTCTTTCACTTTCATCAAGAGGCTCTTTAGTTCTTCACTTTCTNTGTTTCCATTGTTTCCGCATCTATTTGCCATGAAGTGACAGGACTGGATGCCATGATCTTAGTTTTCTGAGTATTGGGTTTTAAGGCAACTTTTCACTCTCCTCTTTCACTTTCATCAAGAGGCTCTTTAGTTCTTCACTTTCTCCATAAGGGTGGTGTTATCTGCATATCTGAGATTATTGATATTTCTCCCAGCAATCTTGATTCCAGCTTGTGCTTCATCCAGCCCAGCATTTCTCATAATGTACTCTGCATATAAGTTAAATAAGCACAGTGACGATTTACAGCCTTCATGTACTCTGTTTCAGATTTTGAACCAGTCTGTTGTTCCATGTACAGTTCTAACTGTTGCTTCTTGATGCTTCTAACTGCCGCATATAGATTTCTCAGGATGCAGGTCGGGTGGTCTTGTATTCCCGTCTCTTCAAGAATTTTCCACAGTTTGTTGTGATCCACACAGTCAAAGGCTTTGGAATAGTCAGTAAAGCAGAAGTAGATGTTTTTCTGAAACTCTCTCTTTTTCAGTGATCTAGCGGATGTTGGCAATTTGATCTTTGGTTCCTCTGCCTTTTCTAAATCCAGCTTGAACATCTGGAAGTTCATGGTTCACGTACTGTTGCAGCCTGGTTGGAGAATTTTGAGCATTATTTTGCTAGCATGTGAGATAAATGCAATTGTGCAGTAGTTTGAGCATTCTTTGGCATTGCCTTTCTTTGGGATTGGAATGAAAACTGACTTTTCCAGTCCTGTGGCCACTGCTGAGTTTTCCAAATTTGCTGGCATATTGAGTGCAACACTTTCACAGCATCATCTTTTAGGATTTGAAATAGCTCAACTGAAATTCCATCACCTCTACTAACTTTGTGGTGATGCTTCTTCCTAAGGCCCACTTGACTTTGCACTCCAGGATGTCTGGCTCTAGGTTAGTGATCACACCATTGTGGTTGATCTTTACCATTGTTGTAAAGATCTTTTTTGTATAGTTCTTCTGTGTATTCTTACCACTTCTTAATATCTTCTGCTTCTGTCCATACCATTTCTGTCCTTTATTGTGCCCATCTTTGCATGAAATGTTCTCTTGGTATCTCTAATTTTCTTGAAGAGATCTCTAGTCTTTCCCATTCTATTGTTTTCCTCTATTTCTTTGCATTGATCACTGAGGAAGGCTTTCTTATCTCTCCTTGCCATTCTTTGGAACTCTGCATTCAAATGGTTTTGTCTTTCTTTTTCTCCTTTGCTTTTCGCTTTGCTTCTTTTCACAGCTATTTGTAAGGCCTCCCCAGACAGCCAGTTTGCCTTTTTGCCTTTCTTTTTCTTGGGGATGGTCTTGATCACTGCCTCTCTTACAGTTTCTCGAACCTCCATCCATAGTTCTTCAGGCACTCTATTAGATCAAATCCCTTGAATCTATTTGTCACTTCCACTGTATAATCATAGGGGATTTGATTTAGGTCATACCTGAATAGTCCAGTGGTTTTCTCTACTTTCTTCAGTTTAAGTCTGAATTTGGCAATAAGGAGTTCATGATCTGAGGACACAGTCAGCTTCCGGTTTGTTTTTGCTGACTCTGTAGAGCTTCTTCATCTTTGGCTGCAAAGAATATAATCAATCTGATTTTGGTATTGACAATCTCTACACACGTCCATGTGTAGAGTCTTCTCTTGTGTTGTTGGAAGAGGGTGTTTGCTATGACCAGTGCGTTCTCTTGGCAAAACTCTGTTAGCCTTTGACCTGCTTCATTTTGTACTCCAAGCCCAAATTTGCCTATTATTCCAGGTGTTTCTTGACTTCCTACTTTTTGCATTCCACTTCCCTATAATGAAAAAGACATCTTTTTTTTGGTGTTAGTTTTAGAAGGTCTTATAGGTCTTTATAGAACCATTCAACTTCAGCTTCTTCAGCATTACTGGTCAAGGCATAGACTTGGATTACTGTGGTATTGAATGGTTTGCCTTGGGACAAACAGATCATTCTGTCGTTTTTGAGACTGCATCCAAGTACTGCATTTCAGACTCTCTTGTTGACTATGATGGCTACTCCATTTCTTCTAAGGGATTCTTGCTCACAGTAGTAGATATAATGGTCATCTGAGTTAAATTCACCCATTCCAGTCCATTTCAGTTCCCTGATTCCTAAAATGTCAAAGTTTGGTCTTGCCATCTCCTGTTTGATCACTTCCAATTTGCCTTGATTCATGGAGCTCACATTCCAAGTTTCTATGCAATATTTCCCTAGTCAAGGCTAGGTTGAGTTTATTTTGGGGTTTTATCTTAATTCTGACCAAATTCTCTTCAGCGAGGGCTTCTGTTTTGTTCAAGTGAAGTGTGTCTCAGCATAGGTCCCCGAGGAGAAGTCTGCGTCCATGCACTTGACCTCTCCTGCCCTCCTCCCTGTCTTGTCTCTGCCTTGGGCCTTGGGGCTGAAGACCATACTCCTTAGGAGTGTATTCATGCATTTGTGCTAAGTTGCTTCAGTCATGTCTGACTCTTTTTGACCCCATGGACTCTAGCCCATCAGGTTCCTCTGTCCACAGGATTCTCCAGGCAAGAATACTGGAGTGGGCAGACATTCCCTTCTCCTGGGACCAAGCCCCGGTCTTCTGCCTTGCAGGTGTATTCTTTACCTTCTGAGCCAATACCTAATTTCCCCAATTACTTTTGATAATGATCTTCTACCAGAGTGGTACAATTGTTTAAAACTGATGAACCAAAATTTATTATCATCCAAAGTTCATAGTTTACGTTAGGTTTCACTCTTGGTGTTACACATTATATGTGTGTGCTAAGTCACTTCAGTCATGTCCAACTCTTTGCAACCCTGTACACTACAGCTCTCCAGGCTCCTCGATCCATAGGATTCTCTAGGCAAGAATACTGGAGTCGGTTGCGTGCCGTCCTCTGGGGATCTTCCCCACCCGGGGATTGAACCCAAGTCTCTTAGGTCTCCTGCGTTGGCAGGCTAGTTCTTTGCCACTAGTGCCACCTTGGAAGCCCAATGAGCGTGTTACAGAGAGGAATGGCCCTAGTGGAGAGCCCCCCAGATAAGACTGTGGGATCCTAGGAAGAGAGAGTCATCTAATCCCCTGTTTGACCCCAGTCACCAGGTTCCTACTTTTCTCCTTACAGCCTGACTGCTCCAGCGTTTCTGGGGAGCCAGCAGCAGTGCTCGGACCCACACAGGCACTGCTTTCCCAGGGTTGGGGTATATCGGATGTGGCCGCCTGAGGCTCAATCCTATCTGAAAGTCTGTGGGAGCGAGATTCCCCAGAACAGCAAAAGGGCCCGGGGAAGGAGGCCCCTTCGGTTACCACCTGGGGGAAACTTTGTATTCATGGCCAAGCTTGGTCAGGAGCTGTGGGGGACAGAGGCACAGCCCCATCTTCCTCCCCACCCCAGAGCAGGCTGCACTTCTGTTTCCTCTGTTCTGGGAGAAATCCTCACATGTCACTGCTGCCTGGGGCCCTGGAAGCAGCCGGGGTGGGTGCTGCGGTGGGCAGGGCAGGCTCCGGCTTTCAGCTGTGCCCCTTAGGACCCTTGCACTGCAGGCACTGGGGCCTGAGCGCTCTCTTCTGTGCGAATGCTCTGCAGCCCTTCTTGGGACCTCACCGGGGAATGCTTTTGCATCAGCCGAACTGGAATAAAAGAAAGGGATGCTCCGACTGTTTCTCCCTGTCCTGAGCTCCACAATCACAGGGTTCTGTTTGAGGTTATTTGGGGGCTGTGCATGTAGTGTTGGGGGGGTGGGGCGCGGCGGGAGGTGAGAATTTTGGAGGCACTGTTCTGGGCGATAGAACTGTTCTCAAGCCCTAGGCAAGTGTTGTGTCTGGGCCTTGGCCTCTTCACTCGATGGAGGGGACTTCCTGCCACTTTGAGGTATTGCGTGAGAAGGCCAGAAAATAGCAGAGCAGCTTGAATGCCTCTTAGATGGACGAGCTAGAAGCCTGAGTAAGGGCTGGGCTGAGGTGAGGCTGGAGCCGGGACAAGTTCCCTAGCTGCTGAGCTCGATT
This sequence comes from Neotragus pygmaeus, assembly GCA_006410875.1. Classification (NCBI taxonomy): domain Eukaryota; kingdom Metazoa; phylum Chordata; class Mammalia; order Artiodactyla; family Bovidae; genus Neotragus; species Neotragus pygmaeus. The sequence continues at coordinate 756,725 of SJYV01035071.1, read as the reverse complement.
CCGGATCTTGGGAGCGCTGTGTAGAGAGGAGTGGGTAAGAGGGGATGGCCGGGAGGGCCCCCTGAGGGTTCTGGCTGCCCTGGTGCGGGGGTGGGGGTGGGGGTCGGGTGAGTTTCCAAATCTCTGGCTGTTCAGTGCCCTGGGTGCATTTTCCTCCTTTCTGTCGTCACAGTAGCCCTTGAACTTCTAGACCTGCCCAGGGAGGCCAGAGGGAAGTTCAAGGGAGAACGCCTCTTTCTCTCAGATTCTGGTTGACTTACCCTTTCTCCTTTCCTGGAGACAGTCCAAAAATTTGGACCCCTTAAAGGCTTCTGAAGGGGCCCCTTGTTGCTGAACTTTGAGTGTGACTTTCACTTTTGCCTCGGACTGACCAGAGCCTGACTTCCCAGGAACCTTCTCTTTCTCCTTGGCCCAGCCTGTGCTCGGTGAGGCTGAGGGTGCTCTGGTTTGGATTATCCAGTTTTTGCCGCCTCCCTTGCCCGGGGACAGACAGAGCTTTGTTTTGGGTGTGTGATAATGGGGCTGTGGCAGGGAGGTGTGAGGTGGGCAGAGAGCACCCACGCTGAGTCTTTATCTTGGGGGCCAGCCCGTCGGTCTGGAGTTCCTCGTCTATAACGGGCCAAGTACCGATTGGCCCAGAGACTAATGCATCTTCTCCATGAGCCCTGGACTTGAACACAGGGCCCTGGGGAGTGTGCTAGCCTCCCGCCTATACCCGGCCTGATGTCTTGGGAACCGGGGTAGGATACTCCAAACCAGGCTGACATTTACCCTGCTGATTTGCAACAGAGTGGTCCCAAAATAAAGTTATAGACTGCTGTGTCGCTTCTAGGGGCTGTTCCTTCTCGCCTGTCCAATTTGACATCTGCCTCTGGAAGATGCTGCTGTCCCACAAAGCCTTATAATCGTTGGCATTCTGAGCCTGACACTCAAAAATGCGCCCAAGGAAGCAGCTTGTTAGAGAGTTATGTGGAGTGGCCTCGGCGCCTGACCAGGGAGCCCAGGCTGCATTCCTGCAGAGATTCCCACTCCCATCAGCTTGCTGGGGCTGAGGGAGCGTTTCCAGGAACTTAAGTGGGGTGGGAGCTGGGGACAGAGCCAATCAGCCTTACTGCAAAGCTTTTCGAGCGTCCGCTCTTTCTGCCGCCTTCTCTCTTGCGTCCCAAGGCTGAGGGACAGTGAGGATCAGAGGCACCTAAGAACATGTAGGCTGTCACCCAGAGGTGTCATCCAGGGAACAGTGCCCGGGCAGGTGGGAAATGGTGTCCAGCCTTGGAGGGTGGGGAACGGCTGGACCCTGAGAGCTCCCCATCTGTGCTGTGCATTGCTGGGGAGCTGGGCCCTTCATCTGGCCCTCTCTCCTCAGTGCAAGGGAGAAGAGGCTGAGAACCAGAGAAACAGCTGGCTGGACACGGGAGAGGGTTGGGGAGGGAAGCTGCAGACCCAAGGCCCTCGCCATGGGTGTGGTCTGGGAAGCTTAAGATTTGGAGAAATTCTCAGTGTGTTGACACAGACACGCACCCCTTCTCTAACTGGTTCTTCCACTTGTGTGTGTGTTGGGGGCTGGGGTGTTTGGCATCCGTGGTTAATGACCACAGGAGACGTGGGGAGGCATGGGGGCAGGGCTCAGTGGGACTGGGTTCTTCCTTCAAAAGGATCCCTGTGATAGGTTTGGGCTCTGACCAAGCCCCTTACAAAAAAAGTGCAAAGCAGAAATTCTTGGCGATGCCCCTGTCCTTTGTGTCATCAGCAAAGCTGGGAAAGGGTGAGACCTCTGGCTTCTGCAGCTGGGCTTGATGAGATGGGGCTGCTCCGGGCCAGGCCTCGGAGATGGAGGCCCCACCTCTCCGTCTCCCAGGGTGGCTTGGAGCAGCCTCGAGGGAGCTGTGTGGGCAAGAGAGCGAGGGAAGGTCTTCAGGTCTGCCAGGTTTCCCGCCTCCCATCCAGGCCCTGCAGAGTCATCTCCAGGTTTCGCCACTCAGCTGCAGCTTCTTCAGACTCGCTGGGGCTCTGTCCCAGAGGAGGGAGGGGGTTCTGAGCCGGACTCCCCAGCCTCCTGGTCTCCCAGCTCTGAGCCATCGCTTTGGCGCTGACTGGCTCTGGGCCTTGGGTGCTGCTTGGTCTCTGCACATCCCCATGCTCTTGTCACCCTTATTATCTGGACAGATGGCTGGGTGGGTTTCTGTGTGGCAGCTCCAGGAGGGTCGTCAGAACAGTGGGGTGTCAGAGGTGAATGGGGCTGTGAAGTGCTCATGCTAAGGCTGGGGAGGTGGGGCTTGGGCCAGGGCCAACCTTCATTTCCTGCAGAAATGATTAGTGGCCTGGTTATATCTGAGAGGCTGTTGAACGTTGCTGGAGAAGAAAGAGGCTGTTTCTTTCTGTTAGGCTGGGCAGGCAGGAGGAGCAGGCATTTGAAGCTTTCCTGAAGTTTAGTTTCCAGAGGCCATACCAGGCTTGAGACCCTGGTGTTCCCAACTGTTTTCAGTTCCCAGATGATCACTGATATGCATCTGTGACTGTCCCAGGCCTCTGTCTCCTACTTCTATTTCTTGGAGTGTTGGCTTTTGCATTGATGGTCAAAGGGAAAAGAAGGAAGGGAGAGAAAAGGAGTGAAGGAGGGAGGAAAAGAGAGTTTGCCTCAGGACTCATATCATGGCGCTCAGAAGCCATTAGGAAGTTTAGGAACATCTGTCTAAAACAGTGGTTCTTAATGGGGCAAGCACGGGTGGGGGTATAGTTTCATCCATCCATCCATATCTACCCATCCATCGTCCACTTTTCCTTTGTTCCTCCTTTTCTCCTTCTTTCCTTCCATCCATCATCCGTCTGTCCGACTCATTGTCCATTTATCCATCTATCTGCCCAGGGGACATTTGACAGAGTCTGGAGACGTTTTTAGTTGTTTGGTTGAGGGGATACTACTGTCCTCTGTCTAGTGAATGGAGGCCAAGGTTGTTACTGAACATCCTACAAATGCACAGTACAGTCTACCACAACAAGAATTATCCAGCCCCAACTGGAGCAACTCTGATCTAAAGCAGTTGAGAGAGAGTCGTCCTATAGGCTGGGGGAAGATGATAAGGACTATGGCTGGTCATCCAGCCCAAAGCAGTTTAGATTGGATGAGCCTGGAATACATGTTCTCCCTGCCCTCATCTGCTCTGCCCTGTCTCACAGGATAAGGAAGATTGTGTCCTGACTCAACAATCTCTGGTCCCCTAGCCTCACCGCTCCAGGACCTATGTTGGCGAGGGACCAGAAATACAGAGTCTATCCTGATTCCTCCATGAGTGCCCGCGATGGGGTGGCCTATAGAAAACATGCAAGGGATGTCAGGTTTCATATTTGGCTTCTTGAGGCAGGGCTGCTGGGTCAGCTCTGCTTAGTCAGGGCTCTGGAATGGAGAGAAGTCATTTTCATGGCATGACTGTGTTACGGGAAAATGTCTCTGCAGTTGCTGGGGGCTCTGCCTGGTGTTGAGAATCACTTAATCCAGTCCCAAATCCTTCCTTGACCCGTCTTTGACTCATTCGTTTACAGAGATCTATACGGCTCCTATGGCAGTCTAATTAGCCGTGACTGAAATCCCCCCTTCACAGCCACCCTGCCCCCACACCTCAGCAAAGACATTTCCTAAAGTCATGGTGGTTTCTCATGATAGTGATAAAAATGAGGTCTGGTGGAGCTCTAGGTTTTGGCGATTGAAAACTCTGAAGGCATAGAGGATTTGGTATCTCTCCTGTGTCCTATGCGAGGAAGGTTCACACTCCCAGGGGCCTTGTGTTGAGTCTGTTGCTTTTTCTTCTGTCTGCTCCCTGAGAAGTGGCACCTGAACTCCTCTGTGGTGGGAGGCACAGGCAGGTGTCTGTGGGGCCCCAGTGGTCCCCCAGGCTCATCCTGCTGCTTGGACAGAGAAGACGGGGGGCGAGCCCTGCTCTTGGTGTACACCTTCAGCAAAACAGTATTCTGGCCACTAGCACCTACGTCCCAAGCAGTGGTGTTGGTGTAGAGCGGAGGCTGGGAAAAGACAAGACAAGGGGAGTGGAAGGCAGTATTCACTCACAGTCCCTGTGACGCTTGGCACCACTGTGATTCTGCCACACGCCTGAGCCAGGACTCACCTTGCTCGTGATATTACTGCTTTTTAGAGAAGTCCAGGTATATGTTGGCAGGAGGATAGGGATTGTAGGAAGGGGTTGCTCTTCAAGGGCAGGAACAGACGGCGCTTTTTGGATTTTCTGTGATTTCCTGGTAGTGCCAATGCAGTGCTCGGGAGGTTGGAAATGAATCCTGAGAAGAGAAGCAAGAATTCCCCCCAACCCCACCCCTCCAGCCCAAACTCCCTTCAGGCCTTTCACATCTCTCTTGTGTCCCAGCAGAAGAGTTTATCACAAAAGGGGATTGATGACCATTGTCTTTCTGCTGAGGTTCGTGGTGGAGGAAGTGGAGTGACGCTATAGTCAAAGCAGTTCATTGAACAAGTAATACTGAGCACTCACTACTTGCTAATCACTGCTCTGGTGCAGAGTTACCTTAGTGGACCAGATGAAAGCCATGTCCGGAGAGAGATGTTGCACAGCGTGCCAGTGAGACGCCCGTCTGGTGCAGCCTGGGGCTGCCCGGCTCCCTGGAGTCCTCCACACCCACGCCCAGAGGTGGTCCTCAGGGAGCAGGGGGTGAAGAGACAGCTGCTTGACCTCTGAAAGCCTTTCCTGCCTTGAACTGTATATCTCTGGGGCTTTTGCAGAGGACGGACTGGAGCCAAGAAAAGACGCCTGCTGTTGGCTTTGTCCTCTGGCTGGGCACAGGCACGGGTGGCTGAGCCAGTCTTGAGCAATCTTTGAATTTATAAAGCAGAGGCCAGACAAGGCTGAGCTGAATTGGGGAGGGGGCAGGGGGGTTCGGCTTCTGGACTCAGAACCAGGCTCTGTTTGTAGCCTTTCCACTGCAGACGGGCAGCTGTGTGACTCATGAGCTGAAGGGCCAGGCAGAAGCCACTGTCTTTGGCTCACAGGAATTCTGCTTGTTTATTTGTGTGTGTGTGTGTGTGTATTTCCTTCTTTCCTTCTCTAACTTTTCCTCCTCTGCAGGAGATCTTCCCAAGGAGAATCCGTATGAGGATGTGGACTTAAAGAGCCGAAGAGCAGGACGAAAACCCCAGCAGCTGTCTGAGAACTCCTTGGACTCTTTGCACAGAATGTGGAGTCCTCAGGACAGGAAGTACAACAACCCACCCACTCAGGTAATGCCAGCCCTGACGCACGCCTGTAGGGTCAGCTTAAGGCCAGGGCCAGCTTCTGCTCAGGCTTTTTCCCTCATTAGTGTTTGGCAGAGGTGACGTCAGGGAAGAGCTGTGTGTTCAGGGACCTCTGCCATGTTGACATCTTTGTGGACAGTTGAGACGGGCTCTTAGGGGGCACCCAGTCCCACCTTCTTCCCTTTACTGCTAGAGCTCTAAGCTGTGAAACTAAGGTCAGAGCCCCTGTAGTCTCCGGTCTAATCATGATTTTTTCTCCTCTTCCTGGAAGCAGGAAGACAGGGCCTGGGTTGGTGTCTTAAAATTCTGAAGAGCTGATCTTAGCCCTGGCATTTAGGGGCCAGGGATAGGCCCAGTAATTGGATTTGGAGAGCCACATAGCTATCTCCAGGACCTGGAAGTGTTCCCATTGGATAAATGGCTGAGTGGATGCATCTCTGAGGAATGCACTGACGTAGGCAGAATGGGGAGAAAGGTGAAAAGGCAAAGGAGCTCTGAGGCTGTTGCTTGTGCTGGCTTTGTCTACGATGGACAAGAGGCTGGAGGATGGAGATCCTATCTTGGACCTACCAAAGCAATGTTGATTCTCCTAGAGATTTTAGAACACTGGCCAGAGAATATAAAAATTATTTCTTTTGGATTTGGAGTGACATGATTGTTTTTATAAAAGGTTTACCTTTCTAATGTGCTCTGTTCAAATAAACGTCCACTGAATGCATTGTTTTCCGACCAATTGGGTAGGAAGAGGAAATTGGGGGAGGGGAAGGAAGGAGGATGAAGAGTGATGAGCGGCAATGCCAGATGCAGGTGGCAGCTGGAAGGCATGCCAGGTGTGCAGAGCTGCTCCCTTTTCAGCAAGCAGTGATTCCACTCAGAGTAAGGTGCCCTGTGGCGAAGGGTGTCAGTCTAGATGGAGCGAGGCAGAACACAGATCTGAGCCATACCCAGTAATGAGCAGAGTCAGCCTTGTCCCAGAGCTCAGACAGCGCCCACAGCATTCTCAGTTGGCCTTCTTTTCCCACTCAGATGACAGCCCAGTTTTCTTTGTCTCTGCTTTCTTTTTTTCTGGCAGAAGTCAAGCTTCCTTTGTGGAAGCAAGTGTCTAATCTTGCCCTGACCTGCTGATTAGCAGCTGAGGTCTTAGAAGAGGAAACCCTGGTCAATGGAAATTCCAGGTGGAGTTTGGGGGAAGTCAGGGAGGCCAGCCTGTGGCTCCTGTGTCCAGCTCCCAGCAGACAGGTGCCGGCCACGGCATCCATGCTGAGGCCCTCTCCCCTGTCCCCTACCCCACGCCAGCTCTCCCTGAAACCCGGCAGCCAGTCCCTGCGCAGCGGGAACTGGTCAGAGAGGAAGAGCCACCGGCTGCCACGGTTACCCAAGAGGCACAGCCATGATGACATGCTACTGCTAGCTCAGCTGAGCCTGCCGTCTTCACCCTCCAGCCTCAACGAGGACAGCCTTAGCACCACCAGCGAGCTGCTGTCCAGCCGCCGGGCCCGTCGCATCCCCAAGGTA
>SJYV01035071.1:628632-746109 GCA_006410875.1 Neotragus pygmaeus | reverse complement strand
TCCCTCCCTCCCTTCCCTAATCTGCGCCTGCTTCCTTAATTCTCCTTAAATCAATTTTGGGTCCTGGCACTGGCCTTTTCTTTTTCCATCTGGCTAATTCTTTTCTTATCGATAAAGATGCACTGAGTGATTAATATGCTAGCTGGCCCCCAGGGAGTGCTCCATGCCACTGGCTGGATGGAGGTAGTCCTTAGGAGGCTCCTCATTAGTGTGAGCGTGAGGTGTGCAAAGTCTCTGTGTACACAGAAACATCTGCATGCTGTGAGGGACCTAGGACCCAAAGGTGGGTCTTCCTTTCTGTACCTCTCTGAGTTGAGAGTTTTCAGCAGTGATTTGCACACACACAGAGCCAGCCAGGCCCAGATCCTCAGCGCAGAGCAGCAGGATTTAGCCAAGTGGTATTTTTAGCCTGCAAACAATGCTCGGGTATATTGGGAATTTAGCTCCTTCCTGCCGGGGCCCCAGGTGGTAGCCCAGAGGGGAAAGGCTCAGTCCTTGTTCCTGTTATTGCCTCTGAGCAGCTCTTTGTCTCAGCTGGTTCAGTGACTCCTGAGACCCAGGAGCTCCCATCCTGTCTGGTTTGATCACAGTTCCTTCCTCTGGGGAGCTAAGTGAGGAGCCTTGTCTTGGGGGCAGGAGACCACTAAGTGGACAAATAGGTAGAGAGCTATGGCTTGCCCTTGGGACCGGTGCAGCAGAGAGACAAGTACTGGGCCCCCGCGCGGGGGAGGGCTGGAGGCTTCTACCAGCAGGGGAACAGATGGCCTCTGTAAATCAGCAGCCTTCTTCGGAGTAGGGGCAGATGGCGTTAGGGTTACCTCACCCTCCTGCTTTTCTCACCCAGCTTGTCCAAAGAATTAACTCCATCTACAATGCCAAGAGGGGAAAGAAGAGGTTAAAAAAGCTGTCTATGTCCAGCATTGAGACATCATCACTGAGAGGTAGGCCTGGACACCCTAGCTGGCTCATGTTCCTGGGGCCCCTGGGCATTAGAAGTGGGAAGATGCAAGGACTAGCCTCAGTTTCCCCTTCCATGGGCCAACTTGCCTTCTAGGAGCATAGAGCCCTGCCAAAAAGTGGCCATACAGGAGAGGAGGGCCAAAGAGAGAAGAAAGCCCTGGGAACGGTTAGATGAGACTCTGGGCTGTGAGGCCTGAATAGGGGGGAGGTGGGAGTGGGAATCTGTGTCCGGCCAAAGGAAAGGCCAGACTTACTGAGCACTGTGGTCTGTTTCCCATTTCGAATCTTGGCCTCCTGGAGGCAGGACCCTTGTGTTCCAGGCCCACAGGCCTTCTGCTGGCTCAGCCTCCAGCTTCGGCCCTCTGCTTCCCTCAGATCAGGACTGGATGGATAGGAGTTTGTGTATAGATTAACACCTGCAGGCTGAGCTCTGAGGGACACTGGCCCTGGGCCACGCAGTGCCTGGCCAGGGGCCCATTGGAGCCCAGATGAGGTCCGTCCCTCATGAGCTGGGCCCTGGGTGAGTGGGGGGAGTAGGGAGGGGGTCGGGGGGGGGAGCACAGAAGACATTTACCATAGGGCAGCAGCTCAGCCAGCCTGCACCCTGCTCTGACTTTTCCAGATGAAAATAGCGAGAGCGAGAGCGACTCTGACGACAGGTTCAAAGGTGAGACGTGGCTCCTAGAGAGCAGGGACCCCTTCCCAGCCCTGGTGGAAGGGTATCTATCAGCCTTTGCTGTCCCAGCGTCCCAAAGTGACCCAGCTGGGAAGGGTATCGGCAGGCAGGATACGAGGCCAACAGAGCAAGGAGCTCTAGGGGAGTCCGTTCCTTCTATCACGGAGCTTGGCCCTGCGAGCTTAAATTCAGACATCTCCCCTTTTCCAAATTTAAGGCTGGTGACCCTGCCCCTCCTTTCGTAAGCCATTCATTGTCCATCTAGGTTTGCCTAGTAAGTGGTGTGAGTCTGGAGGGTCAGAGATGTGTTCCAGGTTCCTCTTCTAGTTGTGAGAAATGTGCTGAAGTCTGAGGAACCTGGTGCTTGGGAGGCCCTGAGGCCACTCATCTTCCCTCTCCCTAAAGAAGAGAGCTGCCACCTCCCTGGAAAGTTTCCGGGACCTTCACATTCTAGGGGCCTTGGACAAATCTCTCTTCTTTTTCTACTGAGAAACCCTGCTTAGACCTTCCTAGATGATTAAAGTATTGATATTGGGAGCTCCCTCCTTCCCTTCTCCTTTCATCCCCAGGCGTGTGGGCAGGTGGACTTTGGGCCTGGGGACAGGGGGAAGGGTCCAAGTCCAAGGTTGCTAGGGGCCCTAGGATGAAGGCTTCGTGGACGTTCGTATATTCTCGCCCTGTTGGCCCAGGGGTGTGTGGGTACCGTGATGCCTCCCTGGGTTTGCCTGGCTCAGGCAGTCTTACTGGTCCCAGCTCGGCCTCCAGAGGCTCCGGGAGGCCCAGACCAGTAGCTCCCAGTGTCAGGGCAGACAGACAGACACCTTGCTCCTGCCAAGTCTCACCCAGAGCTCGAGGGGTCAGGCTGTCAGGCTAGGCTCCTGCACTTAGAGGTGACCCACTGGGATGGAGCCCTGAGTGTGAGGTGAGGCGGGGGCTGACGCAGGGTCTTGTCCTGATGTGTGGCCCGCCCCCAGCCCACACACAGCGCCTGGTCCACATCCAGTCCATGCTGAAACGTGCGCCCAGCTACCGGACCCTGGAGCTGGAGCTGCTGGAGTGGCAGGAGCGGGAGCTGTTCGAGTACTTCGTGGTGGTGTCGCTCAAGAAGAAGCCCTCCCGGAACACCTACCTCCCCGAGGTCTCCTACCAGTTTCCCAAGGTGCGGCCCCTCCCTCCTTCCTGGCCTCTGCCTTTCCGCCTGGCCCATCCTGTTCCTGCCATAGCGACCCACCTCACTGCCCCAGCCCTGAGTGTGGCTCCCTGGAGCCAGGAGGGAGGAGGGGTGGGGGGTTTGGGCCAGCAAGTATTCGGAAGGATGAGGGCGGAGAGAACAGCCCCCAGTGTGGCTAAAATCAGATCCACGTTGTGTACAGGACTTCGAGGGTCCTGAGGAAGGACCCCCAGCTACTACTTCTATCTTCCTTCTCTTTTTGAGCCACTTTATTGAAGAAGGAAATGGCAACCCACTCCACTCTTGCCTGGAAAATCCCATGGATGGAAGAGCCTGGTAGGCTACAGTCCGTGGGGTCGCAAAGAGTCNAGGACCCCCAGCTACTACTTCTATCTTCCTTCTCTTTTTGAGCCACTTTATTGAAGAAGGAAATGGCAACCCACTCCACTCTTGCCTGGAAAATCCCATGGATGGAAGAGCCTGGTAGGCTACAGTCCGTGGGGTCGCAAAGAGTCAGACACAACTGAGCGACTTCACCATCACCTCACCTCGTTGAGATACAATTTAATCTGTTAAATTAAAGAGATACTATTTAATCCACCTGTTTAAAGCATACCATTCAATAACTTTTAGTATATTCACAGTTATCTGACCAATTATAGAACATTTTCGTCACTCCCTAAAGAAACCCTATACCCATCAGCATTCTCTCCACATTTCCCCCACCTCCCTGAGCTCTTGCCAGTCCTTCCCTGCTCATCCCCGGCCAGCCCAGCTGCCTGGCCTCCTTTCAGTTCCTGTAACACTCAAGCCCTTTGTCTCTGTCATTGCCCGGAATCTTCTTTTTTCCAGCTCTTCATTTGGCTACTGGCTCTTTCTCATTCTCTGCTCAAATGGTACCTCCTCCAGATCTTTCTAGATACTGTAAAGTAGCCCCCTCCACCCAGTTCTCTCTGTCACATCACCCTGTTTATTTCCTGTGGCCCCTCTGAGACTGTGTTGTTATTACCTCACTCTGCTGGCCAGAATTCACAGGACGGGGATGCCATCCGCTTTGTGGTCTCTTGGTAGTCTAGCATGTGGCACAGTGCCAGGCGCCACGTAGAAAGTGCTGGTTTGGCATATATGGAATGAATGAATGAATGATGACTCATCCCACACCCAGACCTCTCTGTAAGAATTGTGAGTGGGGTCAAGGGTGCTGAGAAACATGCCAGTTGGTAGAACGCCACCTAAGGCTCTCGAGGCTGGGGATGGGGGGTATATTTCTCAGCTACCCCCACCACCCCCAGCTTCCGTGTCTTCTCTGATCTGTTTCTCCCCATATCCCTCCTCCTTGCAGCTGGACCGACCCACCAAGCAGATGCGGGAGGCAGAGGAGAGGCTCAAGGCCATTCCCCAGTTTTGCTTCCCTGATGCCAAGGACTGGCTCCCTGTGTCAGAGTACAGCAGGTGAGGCCCAACGTGGCAGAATCTCCCCCACCCCTGTCATAGCGGGCGGCTGGCTGGGCCTACTCTAGTCCCAGCCTCTTCTCCTGCAGCAACCTGGTCCTTCACCCCCTCCCTGGGACGGCAGCCCCAGCCCTTCTTCTTGGGGGCTGTATCTTGGGTCCTGTGTACTTCCCTGATGCCAGACTTCTCCCTGTTCCAGTGAGACGTTCTCTTTCATGTTGACTGGGGAAGATGGCAGCAGACGCTTTGGCTACTGCAGGCGCTTACTGGTAAGTAGGGCCATTCGGTCCTCAGGGAGGACCGGAGGCCGCTGTCACACAACATAAACACAGCCCTCCTGGGATGGCAGGACTTAAAGTGGCCATTTTGATTGGGCCCCAGGATCTGAGATAATCTATAATAAGGGAAGAGATTAGATCACTTTCTACTGGGATGCCATATGTTTTTAGCTCTTCTACACTTTTTCTTTTCATTTATTTTCTTTGGGCTTTTGAGCTCAGATCGTTGATCCTGGGTTGCAGGATCACATCAGCCCAGCAGTGTGTGGGGGGGTGCATCAGACTGGGGTGGAGGACAATATTCCTCACCCTGACCCCTGGCCAGCCGGATGTGTGTCCTGCACTTGATCTGGTAGGACTGGAGGCCAAACAGGGACAGAGGCGTAACTTTCTGTGGGATTCTAGGAGAGATGCCTTGAGCTCAAGGGGAAAGGAAGGGTTTTAAAAACATAAGACATGTTGTAGAGAAGCACCACTCGATCCCTCTTCCCATTAGTCCTGGGAAATAGACTGGGGCAAAGAAAGTCCTGTCACACACTCCCCTGGGGCTCACNGGAACAATATCAAAGCATGAAATTATGATTAAAAAGGTCAAATAGAAAATTTTTAAAATTTGCCGTTTCCTCTTTTTCCTTGAGTAATCCAGTCTTCTTGCCTGGAGAATGCCATGGACAGAGGAACCTGCAGGGAACAGTCTGTGGGGTCACAAAGAGTCGGCCATGATGAGTGACTAACAACAGCAGCGATTGACGGGTACCTTCATTTCTCTGGTGCTGCAGCGGGCTGCCCGTTGGATGACGTAGCATGAATGCTCCTGTTCCTGTGTACGTGTGCATAGGTTTGTGTGCATATGTGCACGTGTATGTGTGTGAAATGTCTCAAAAATAACATTAAAGTTGGGATTGTCCACAGACAGGAGGCTGCCAAGCCCAGATTGTAGAGCATCAGTTTGCACGGAGCAGGGGGTGATCTAGACAAGCCAGGCTCTTGCCGTATGCAGACATGGGATTCTGTATGATTAATTGCTGGGCAATGTCTGGGGACCATCCTACCCCACTTTACAAGCAGCTTGAAGCAGGGCCTCTGTTCACCCCTGCCTAGCTGCATGAGAGAGAAAGGCGGTCAGGCAGGGCTTCCCTGGAGGTCCAGTGGTTAAAACTTCTTGCAGTGCAGGGGGTGAGGGTTCACTCCCTGCTTGAGGAGCTAAGATCCCACAGGAACCAAAACATAAAACAAGCAGTATTGTAACAAATTCAATAAAGACTAAAAAAAAAAGTTATGAAAGAGAGAGGGAGAGGCAGTGCCATGGGCAGTGTGCAGGGTTTAAGGCACGGTGGCGAGATCGCCTTTCCCACGAGAAACTCCAGGGGGGATGCAGTGCGCTGAAATGATGACCTGCCTGCGAATCTGACAGAAGCACCAGAGATCATTGCCTCCTCGTTGAGTCCTTTTGAAATATGTTCTAGGGCATGTCAGAAACTTAGTAAAGCTGAATAATTAATGATCACAGTGACAGTGAAGTCGCTCAGTCGTGTCTGACCCTTTGTGACCCCATGGACTGTAGCCTACCGGGCTCCTCCATCCATGGGATTTTCCAGGCAAGAGTGCTGGAGTGGGGTGCCATTGTCTTCTCCAGAGGATCTTCCCGACCCAGGGCTCGAACCCGGGTCTCCCGCACTGTAGGCAGACGCTTTACCGTCTGAGCACCAGGGCAGCCCCCTTAATGATCACAAGGCACTGAGAACTATAAAGTGCCCTGGAAATGTTAAGGTGTAAAAATTACTCTATTAAATAGATAACTTTGCTATAAAAATTTCCGTGGTGGGAAGGTTAATTTCCAGAGGAGGTGAAAAGCTTTTTGTTGGACTGTCTTCAGAAACTCTCAATATCTTGTTATCTTAACTCCGTTTTAGAAGACTCAGGCATTCTGTTATCCGAAGTTGCTGTTCAGTTGCTCAGTCGTGTCTGACTCTTTGTGACCCCAGGGACTGCGACACACCTTTACTATCTCCTTGAGTTTGCTTAAACTCATGTCCATTGAGTTGGTGATGCCATCCAACATCTCATCTTCTTCTCGTGCCTTCACAAGAAGATCCCAGCCTCGGGATCTTTTCTAACGTGTCATCTCTTTGCATCAGGTGGCCAAAGTATTGGAGCTTCAGCATCAGTCCTTCCAATGACTATACAGTGATTATTTCCTTTAGAAATAACTGGTTTGATTTCCTTGCTGTCCAAGGGACTCTCAAGAGTCTTCTCCAGCACCATGTTAGAAAACATCAATTCTGAATTATTTAAAGGCAAATGAGTGTTTGTGATGATGTTGCCTGTTAGATTTTGGTAAAGTTGTGTTTGCTTCTCTCTAGCCGGAGGCAGTTTGGACCCAAAGCCAGGGAAGAGGTCAAGATTATTGAGCACCAAACGCAGACCCTGCGGCTGATGCCTCATCTGGCCACTGCCTTGGCCCTGACCTTCGCCAGCAGGTGAGATGGCTCCAGGGGTTTCCCTGTCTCCAAGTGAGTCTGTGGTTTCATTAATAGGTGGGGCAGGAGAGGTAGGCAGAGGCTTTCCTTTTTTCTTAAAAATTTTATTATTTTAAAAAGTTTACTTGTAACTGAGAAGACTCCTAAGAGTCCTTTGGACAGCAATGAAATCAAATCAGTCAATCCTAAAGAAAATCATTGGAAAAGACCCCGATGCTGGGAGAGATTGAGGGCAGGAGGAGAAGGGGATGACAGAGGATGAGATGGTTGGATGGCATCACTGATTCAATGGACATGAACTTAGGCAAACTTCAGGAGATGGTGAGGGACAGAGAGGCCTAGCCTGCTTCAGTCCATGGGGTTGCAAAGAGCCAAACACGACCTAGTGACTGAACAGCAGCAGCACTCTTAACTGCAAACACAAAAACGTCTGTGGTTAAGCTCTAGTGTCAGGTTAAACCTGACATTGAATCTTGATAGTCTGTATGTCCTGAGGAACAGGAGCCATGAAGAATTTGGGAAGACTCAGACTGATGTTTTTCCAGAGTTTCTGGAAGAAACAGACTCAACCCATTAAAACTTTTCTATCTCTGAAAAAGGTTCTGTTTATACTACTATTCTCAAAACTAGGTCAAGGTGTGACACTGATGTATTTGCAGGGGCTTGGGGGCCTCACTACTGAATAAAAGCAGTAATCGTGCTATCGAGTCAGGAGAGCTTCACATGTTACAGCTGGCTCTTGTCTATGTCTCATGTTGTCTGGGCAGTTGTATGTCATCACCACATTGTGAATATCAGAAGTTCAGGATTTGCCTGAGACTGTGGCTCGGTGGTAAAGAATCTGCCTGCACTGCAGGAGACACAAGAGATGTGGATTTGATCCCTGGGTAATGAGTAGGTATGTGTCTAACTGTATAAGAAATTACCAGTTTTTCAGAAAGTTAGTCCCATTTTATACTCTCTCATGCAATGTATGAGTGTTTCAGTTGCTCTGCATCCTTGCCAGCCATTGTTATTTTAAGGTTTTGTCTTGTTTTAATTTTTTTGTCTTTCTAACAGTTATAATTTTATTACCCTAGTAAATAATGGACTTCCCTGATAGTTCAGTTGGTAAAGAATCCACCTGAAATTCAGGAGACACCAGTTTGATTCCTGGGTCCAGAAGATCCCCTGGAGAAGGGAAAGGCTACCTACTCCAGTACTCTGGCCTGAAGAATTGCATGGACTGTATAGTCCATGGGTTCACAAAGAGTCGGACATGACTGAGCAAAATGATGTTGAGCATTTTCTCATGTGCTTGTTTGCCATCTGTATATTTTCTTCGGTGGAGTATCTGTTCAGCTCTTTTGCACATTTTTTAATTGGGTTTTTTTTTTAATTGTATCAGAGTTCTTTATATATTCTGGATAGAGTCTTTGATATCCTATATGTGATTTGTGTCTTCTCCTGGTCTGTCACTTTTCTTTTTATCCTCTTAAAAGTGTCTTGATCAGAGCAATAGTTTTAATTTTGATTTGATTTAATAGCTTTAAGTTTTGATTTGTCTTGGAATTGGGTAATGTGAGTTTTTCTTCTCTGAATTGTTTTGGCTCTTCTCAATGCTTTTTGCCTTTTTGTACACATGTTAGAATTGTCTTGTAAATATCTACAAGATGGCTGACATTTTGCTTGAGATTGTGTTGAATCTATAGATCAAATTGGGGAGAATTAACTTCTTCATATTGAGACTTCCAGTTCATGAACACTGGGTTATCTTTCCATTTTAAACATTATTCTTACATTTCTACTCCAGTGTTTTGTAGTTTATATATTTTATATATACATAATATACATATTTATATATGTACAAACATATACAACTAATTAAAATAAGCATTTAATTAGTTATATAAATATATACATGTGTATTTACATATAAATATGTATATATTTATATAACTAATTAAAATACACATACAATAAACACATATTTATATATGTATATATTTGTATAACTAATTTGTATCTATTTATATATTATATTTATGTATAATTATATCACACAGATGGTAACTGCAGCCATGAAGTAAAAAGACACTTGCTCCTTGTAAAAGTTATGACCAACCTAGACAGCTTATTAAAAAGCAGAGACATTACTTTCCCAACAAAGGTCCATCTAGTCAAGGCTATGGTTTTTCCAGTGGTCATGTATGGATATGAGAGTTGGAGTATAAAGAAAGCTGAGCACTGAAGAATGGATGCTTTTGAACTGCAGTCTTGGAGAAGACCCTTGAGAGTCCCTTGGACAGTAAGAAGATCCAACTAGTCCATCCTAAAGGAAATCAGTCTTGAATATTTATTGAATATTCAGCACTGATGGTGAAGTTGAAACTCCAATACTTTGGCCACCTGATGTAAAGAACGGACTCGTTGGAAAAGACCCTGATGCTAGGAAGGATTGAAGGCAGGAGGAGAAGGGGGTGACAGAGGATGAGATGGTTGGATGGTGTCATCAACTCAATGGACATGAGTTTAAGTAAACTCTGGGAGTTGGTGATGGACAGGGAGGCCTGGCATGCTGCAGTCCCTGGGGTCACAAAGAGTTGGACAAGACTGAGCGACTGAACTGAACTGATATATATATATATATAGCTTTATATATATCTTATACACAGTATCAATAGTGTATTTGCAAAGCAGAAATAGAGACACAGATGTAGAGAACAAATGTATGAATACCAAGGAGGAACTGGGGGCTTTGAAGAATTGGGAGTTTAGGATTGACACATATACATTCCTGATATTTTGTTCCCTCTCTCTGTCTCTCTCTCCCCTTCATCAGTTTGCATAGGTTTGTCAATTACATTGTTTTTTCAAAAAACAGATTGAATGCAGTTGATTTTCTCTATTGTTTTTCTGCCTTCAATTTTATTGGTATCTGCTTCAGTGTTATTTCTTTCCTTCCGTTTGTTCTGCTTTAATTTCTTCTCTCTCTCGTAAGGTTAATTTGTTCTCTCTCTCTCCCAAGGCTTTGGGACCTTCCTTCTTGCCTAATCATTTAGTACAAAATGTTTTCTCTAAGCCTCACTTTAGCTATATCCCTATGCTTTTGATATGCTCTATTTTCATTTTCACTTTCATTCAGTTCAAAACTTCTGCTTTGACTTCTTTGGTTATTTAGAAGTGCTGTCATAGTACTTCTAGTACAAGAATATCTTACACACACACACACCCACACACACACACACACACACNAAGGTGGGGGAAAATGAAGCAAAAAAGGAAAGAATGGACTTTATTTTCTTTGTGCTGTGTGTCCGCTAGGACTTTTGCAACTTTGTCCATGGAATTCTCTAGGCAAGAATAATGGAGTGGGTTGCCATGCCCTCCTTCAGGGGATCTTCCCAACCCACGGATTGAACCCAGGTCTCCCGCACTGCAGGCAGACTCTTTACCGTCTGAGAACACCAGGGAAGCCCAACTTCCTTTAGGCATTTCTACAGGCAGTAAGCAGCCTTCTCTGGGGCTTCCTAGGTGGCTCTAGCGGTAAAGAACCTGCCTGCCAGAGCAGGAGATGTTAAGAGAAGCAAGTTTGGTCCTTGGGTGGTGAACAGCCCCCGGAGGAGAGCATGGCAACCCACTCCAGTATTCTTGCCTGGAGAATCCCATGGACAGAGGAGCCTAAAGGGCTACAGTCCATGGGGTCACAAAGAATCACACAGACTGAAGTGACTGAGCATGCATGTGCACATAAGTATTCAGAGAGGCGGTAACATGAAGAAGGTATCCCACTGACACCATACTGCTAAAGAAATGGTTGGGGATTAACTGTGGAAAATCTCAGCTTCATACTGAAAACAGAGGGTATGCTGACCCAACTCCTGAGTCTCTTGCATGGGACCAGGAAGAGGAGATGAGGAATGTGACTGTGGCATTAGAGGTTCAGACTCCAGTGGAACTGAGGTTAGCAACTGGTAACATTTTTAATTTTTTTAATTTTGACGGAGAAAATTCCTTACTCTCACACCAACCACATCCTTAATCACTGTTCTGTGCAAGATACAAAACAGTACAACTTCATTTTGTAGTCATGAATGATTCGTAATTTGTTAATTCATACAATGTCTACAATATGTGCCTCATTCAAACAAGTAAACATTTACTAATAAAGATCATGAGAAAGACAACCAGTACGTAGGGCTCCTTTTTTCCAACCCAGCAGCTGTCAGCCTTTTACTGACTGAAGTAAACTGAAATTAATGGCTTGCTGCTACACAACACAGAGAAGGCAATGGCACCCCACTCCAGTACTCTTGCCTGGAAAATCCCATGGATGGAGGAGCCTNGACTGAGAAAGTGAGTGACAGAACTGTGATTGTCGCTCACCTCTCTGCAACTCCCAGGGCCTTCCCTGACCTGTTCGGACTAAACTGCAGGCCGCCTCTCCTTCACTGATCAGATGTTTATGGAATATGTGCTGTCTCATGGTCAGGGTTCCTGCGGACCTTGGGGCAGGGTCGTACAGTTAGAGCGGGGCACAGCTGAATGCTTGTGGAGTTTACGGTCAAGTGGAAGAGACCAGTGTTACATAAATACTTGCCCAGAGAAACAGATAACTCCCCAGAGTGTCAGGTGCCAAGAGACAGGACAGGGGGGAGAGTGTGTGACAGGGTGTCTCCTTCAGACTAAGGGCCAGGGGAGGCCTCCTCTGGGGAAGATGACCTTTTCTTAGGGACCCAGGGTGAGTGGAGTCAAGTGGATGAAGTGAGGAGAGGGAGACTGAAAGAGAAGGATGCATGTGGGAAAGGATTATGCCGGGTAGAGGGACAGCACCCAAAGGCAAAAGGTGGGAAAGTGTGTATACTTGTCAGGGAACTGGAGAAGGCCAACTTGAGAAAGGGAGTGAGCAGGGTGGAGAGACTGCAGGGCCCGGTCACAGTGTGCTGTAGGCCAAATTCAGGGTTTTGGAATGTATCTCAAGCTGGGTTCTAGGATCGGAGATAATGATTTTAAAAGCCCAGTCTGGCTGCTATGTCGATAGTGGACTGGGATGAGAAGAGGGAGACCGGCTTGGGTATTGTTGCAGGTGTGTAGGCAAGAGATGAGTGGAGCTTGGATCAAGGTGTGGACGGAAAGATGGAGGAGGAAGATGGATTTGAGATATACTTTAGAACCAGGATCAATAGCACTTTGCCGGGGCTGAAAATGGAATAGTGGTAGGGAAGCTTTCAGGCTGATTCCCAGCTTTCTGGCTTGAGCAACAGGGTAGTCAGTGGCACACCTGAGGGAGAGCAGGTCTGTGAGGAGGAAGAGCTGATTTTGTGCACATTAGCAAAGAGTGTAGCCGGGGAGGAGGAGAACGTCCTGAGGGCCTCCGGCACTTAGAGGACCTGCAGTGGAGGACCAGCAACAGGAGCCAAGGAAGGGGCCTCTCCGGAAGGAAGGAGAGATGAGATGAGGCCAGGACCAGGTGTGGCGGGCTGCCTTGACAAGACAGAATTCCAGAAACTTGGGTGGTCAGGAGGCCGAGAAGCCTGAGTGGACAGAGTTGAGAAGTGGATGGGGTGGTGAAGGGGACGTGGCCTGCAGAGATAGCTTTCCAGAGGCTTGCTGTGGGGAGGAATGGGCAGTGGTTGAACGGTGACGTGGAGCCAGTTTCTTGAAGGTGGTCGTCTGGGTACTGGTGGGAATGGCCCAGAGAAGGAGAGAAGTTAAGACAGCAGCAGAGGAAGGGGACAGTGAGACTGAGGGTGGGCAGTGGGTTCTGTGGGGAGACAGGAGACGGGGCCCTCTCTGGTGTGATGGCAGGGAAGGGCCACGGCTTATAGATCCTGGATTCTCATCTGACAGCTTCAGTTTTCTCCAAATGGGAAAGAAGCTTGTCCTCTGAGAGTGAGAGGTGGGTGCTGGGTTTGAGGAGAGGGGGACATAAATGTATTCATTGTTGCAGGCAGCGGAGAGGGTCTGACTAGAGAGGCACTGGGTTTGCTGGGAGTGGCGGGTACTATTCAAGGCCTTTCTTGTGGCATCTTTCCTCCCACCCTCTCTTGAATGTGCTTTCTGCTTCATTCACGTGGCCTAGGGGCAGGACCTCTGCCCCTGCCCCGAGGGTCCAACAGCAGTACCTGGGAGTCAGTCCTTCAGGACAGGGCCCGGCCCACTCACCAGCCTCCTCTCACATCCATGAACTCTGCTTCCTTTTGCCTTCTTATCTCCTTGAGCAACCAAGTTAAGCATCCTGTGCTCTGAGCCACCGCCCCTACCCTGCCCCCGCCCCACCCCAGATGGGATGGGTACCCTTCTTCCCAACCCTCTCGGCTCCTGTGTAGATGTAAGTTACACCTTACCCCTGGCCTGTCACCAAGCTCATGGGCTGATCGTTCAGGCTCCTTTAGCCCCAGCAGACTATGATCTCCTTGAGGGGTGGGTGAGTGAAAGGAAGCCCAGGGCCTCCAAGCTGCCTGTGTGAACGCTCACTCCCTGGAGAGTCCAGACTCTCGGGTACCAGGCATGGAGCGCCAACTGCATGCAGGCTCTCAGCAGGGAGGCTTAGGGGAGCCTCGCGTTGACTCCGGGGCAGGGGTGGGAGTAGGAGGTGTGCCGAGGCCTCTGGGGTGGTGGCAGTGTGGGATTCCTTCAGCCCACATCGCTGACATTTCCGGTGTCCCCCGCATCCTGCTAATGCCGAACCTCTGGGACGTCAACGTCGGGTGGGAGAGAGAGTGTGGAAACAGACCTGTGAAAAGAGACACATCCTCGGGGCAACCTGTGCCCCCTGTGCTGTTTCCCCGGGCCAGAGGGATGACCACTGAGCTCGGAGTTCGGAGGAACAAATGGGATGATGGCTGAAGCCCTTGGGGGAGAGCTCTGACGCCAAAGGGCTGAGAGAGGCAGTTCGTTTTCCCTCCTGGTTCTCTGGAGGCCTATGTGCCCATGCCGCCTGAACCAGGGGAGGACCAGGCAGGCCCCGGTGAGAGCCGCTTTGGCCTGGCCCGAGCGCCGTCAGCTCCCCCTGCTCGCATTGCAGGGGTCGTTGCCACCCTCCACCCTCATGCCTGCCCCCAGGGAAGAGCTGTCTGTGCCACGTCGCCGACCTTGGGAGCGCTCTTACCGCCCACTGGAGGGAAGAAGGCTGGGTCTGGTCCTAATCAAGAAAGGCCTCTTCCTGGCCAGGCTGTGGAATAGCCAGCCATTTCCCAGTGTTTTCCTTGTTCCTGGCACAGGGATGAGACTCGCTGAAAGAGGCCAGGACAGAGCCTCTGGAAGGAAACAGTTCCTTGCAGGAAAGGGAGCGGGGCACGGCAACAGGGACACTAGCATTGTCCTTCCAGAGACGGGTGAGGGGTGAGCAGAGCCGCCTGGGGGGCCATGATCTGCTGTGGGGGTCCGTCCGCGTGGGGCCGAGATGGGCAAAAGGTCAGGGAGGACAGTGCGGGGAGACTCCCCCACTCTGCTGGTTTGTAAGAGCGATCAGCTGTCCTCCTCCCGCCCCCAGAGCCTGGCCACCCCTTCTCCTGGAGCCTCTGCCTCGTTCGCAGTGAGCCCTCCTGCCTGCAGGCTGGGGTCTGAGGACTGTGGAGGAGGAGACTGGGTCTTACTGCATAGCGGGCGGGAGAGTGGAGGCCTCGGGAGAGAGGGAGGCGAGCTTCACATCACTTTGTGTGGGACCTGGGAGTGGCACCCAGCTGATCGGCCTGGACCCCCTTCCCCGCCGCTCTCCTGCAGGTGTTGGAACTGCGGCGGCCCACGGACTCCCGGCTGGAGCACGTGGACTTCGAGTGCCTTTTTACCTGCCTCAGTGTGCGTCAGCTCATCCGAATCTTCGCCTCGCTGCTGTTGGAGCGTCGGGTCATTTTTGTGGCAGATAAGCTCAGGTAGGGCCCAGCCGGCGAGGTGAAGTGGGGAAGACATATCTGCTAATAAATGCAGCGTGTGTATGGGTCCTAGTATAGGCCAGCCACTGTGTTAGTATGTGGAGAGTGTGTGTGGTGGGGTGTGACTGCGCGTGCAGTGAGAGAAGGACCGAATGGACAGCACAGGTTAGCAAACCTGGTCAGAGGGTGACTGAGGGAGCAGGGCTTGCACGCACACAGGGTGGCGGAGATGAGGGCCTGATGGAGGGCTTGGCTGGAGGGAAAAAGACAGATGCTGCTTCTTTTGCAGCAGCCAAGATTGTATAGGTACAAAGCTATTTGTATAGAGAGAGGTAAGAAAGGAAGGAGACTCCCAGCAGACACCCACATTTCCCCTGGAGGGGGACGCAAGGCTATCTCTGTGGGATGCTGCGTTTTAAGAGAGTGAGGAGCTCTGGGGAGAGCCACCGTGAGAAGGTGAGGGCACTGACTAGGGATAGTATGAGGAGTGCTGAGCCGTCCAGCAAGTGTCATCTGGAGAAGGCAGTTGCATGGAGTGACCCAGGGCGGGCACATGGCGATTTGCTGAGAAGGATGAGGTGAGGGCCTTGAGGGTGCTGGGGAGGAGGGTGCTTGCAGGGAGGCTGGCCAGACTAGGAAAGGGCAAAAGAAGGCCAGGGACCGGAGCTGCCACTGAGGCAGCGGAGCTGGTTGAAGAAGAACCAGAAAAGAGCTGAGTAAATCACACGTATTGGTCTGAAGTGTTGGCATTTATGGTGTTGGAGGCAGAGGAATTCCAGATGCCAAGATCTGGTTGTGCTCAGGGAGGGGATGGAGGAAATGTCATGGGACATGAGGTGTTTGGTAGAAGCTGAGTCCTTCTAGACAGCCAAGGTGGGTTATGTTTAGCTGTTTTCTTTAAAGATCATCTCAGTCCGTTTGGGCTGCTATAAACCAAATACCACAGGCTAGGTCGCTTATAAACAATAGAAATTTATTTCTCATGGTTCTGGAGGCTGAAAGTCCAGGATCCAGGTGCCGGCGTGGCCACACTGGTCAGGGCCCTCTCCCTCGTTCATAGCTGCTGGTTTCTCATGCAGAAGGGAGGGGGTGAGGGATCCCTGAGGGGTCTTTTTTGTAAGAGCACTGATCCCATTCATGAGGGCTCCACTCTCATGACCTAAGAACCTCAGATATCAGAGTGTTTGAGGGGACACAAACATTCAGACCATAGCAAAGAGTATATATAGTGGGTGGGACAGGCAGGGAGAGGATGAGATCTCAGCAACATATTGTGCATTTTTTTGTCATCACAGGGGGGCAGTAGTTTGTTTAGAGTGGTGGATTAATTTAGTCTTTTAGAGCATTTATTGGGATTCCCTTGTGGCTCAGACGGTAAAACGTCTGTCTACAATGCGGGAGACCCGGGTTCGATCCCTGGGTCGGGAAGATCCCCTGGAGAAGGAAATGGCAATCTACTCCAGTACTATTGCCTGGAAAATCCCATGGACAGAGGAGCTTGGTAGGCTACAGTCCATGGGGTTGCAAAGAGTCGGACACGACTGAGCGACTGAACTGAACTGAACTGAGAGCATTTATTAAGCTATCTGCTATGTGCCATAACATATGCTAGGTGCTGATATGAGGGGNAGGCATGGAGCGCCAACTGCATGCAGGCTCTCAGCAGGGAGGCTTAGGGGAGCCTCGCGTTGACTCCGGGGCAGGGGTGGGAGTAGGAGGTGTGCCGAGGCCTCTGGGGTGGTGGCAGTGTGGGATTCCTTCAGCCCACATCGCTGACATTTCCGGTGTCCCCCGCATCCTGCTAATGCCGAACCTCTGGGACGTCAACGTCGGGTGGGAGAGAGAGTGTGGAAACAGACCTGTGAAAAGAGACACATCCTCGGGGCAACCTGTGCCCCCTGTGCTGTTTCCCCGGGCCAGAGGGATGACCACTGAGCTCGGAGTTCGGAGGAACAAATGGGATGATGGCTGAAGCCCTTGGGGGAGAGCTCTGACGCCAAAGGGCTGAGAGAGGCAGTTCGTTTTCCCTCCTGGTTCTCTGGAGGCCTATGTGCCCATGCCGCCTGAACCAGGGGAGGACCAGGCAGGCCCCGGTGAGAGCCGCTTTGGCCTGGCCCGAGCGCCGTCAGCTCCCCCTGCTCGCATTGCAGGGGTCGTTGCCACCCTCCACCCTCATGCCTGCCCCCAGGGAAGAGCTGTCTGTGCCACGTCGCCGACCTTGGGAGCGCTCTTACCGCCCACTGGAGGGAAGAAGGCTGGGTCTGGTCCTAATCAAGAAAGGCCTCTTCCTGGCCAGGCTGTGGAATAGCCAGCCATTTCCCAGTGTTTTCCTTGTTCCTGGCACAGGGATGAGACTCGCTGAAAGAGGCCAGGACAGAGCCTCTGGAAGGAAACAGTTCCTTGCAGGAAAGGGAGCGGGGCACGGCAACAGGGACACTAGCATTGTCCTTCCAGAGACGGGTGAGGGGTGAGCAGAGCCGCCTGGGGGGCCATGATCTGCTGTGGGGGTCCGTCCGCGTGGGGCCGAGATGGGCAAAAGGTCAGGGAGGACAGTGCGGGGAGACTCCCTCACTCTGCTGGTTTGTAAGAGCGATCAGCTGTCCTCCTCCCGCCCCCAGAGCCTGGCCACCCCTTCTCCTGGAGCCTCTGCCTCGTTCGCAGTGAGCCCTCCTGCCTGCAGGCTGGGGTCTGAGGACTGTGGAGGAGGAGACTGGGTCTTACTGCATAGCGGGCGGGAGAGTGGAGGCCTCGGGAGAGAGGGAGGCGAGCTTCACATCACTTTGTGTGGGACCTGGGAGTGGCACCCAGCTGATCGGCCTGGACCCCCTTCCCCGCCGCTCTCCTGCAGGTGTTGGAACTGCGGCGGCCCACGGACTCCCGGCTGGAGCACGTGGACTTCGAGTGCCTTTTTACCTGCCTCAGTGTGCGTCAGCTCATCCGAATCTTCGCCTCGCTGCTGTTGGAGCGTCGGGTCATTTTTGTGGCAGATAAGCTCAGGTAGGGCCCAGCCGGCGAGGTGAAGTGGGGAAGACATATCTGCTAATAAATGCAGCGTGTGTATGGGTCCTAGTATAGGCCAGCCACTGTGTTAGTATGTGGAGAGTGTGTGTGGTGGGGTGTGACTGCGCGTGCAGTGAGAGAAGGACCGAATGGACAGCACAGGTTAGCAAACCTGGTCAGAGGGTGACTGAGGGAGCAGGGCTTGCACGCACACAGGGTGGCGGAGATGAGGGCCTGATGGAGGGCTTGGCTGGAGGGAAAAAGACAGACACTGCTTCTTTTGCAGCAGCCAAGATTGTATAGGTACAAAGCTATTTGTATAGAGAGAGGTAAGAAAGGAAGGAGACTCCCAGCAGACACCCACATTTCCCCTGGAGGGGGACGCAAGGCTATCTCTGTGGGATGCTGCGTTTTAAGAGAGTGAGGAGCTCTGGGGAGAGCCACCGTGAGAAGGTGAGGGCACTGACTAGGGATAGTATGAGGAGTGCTGAGCCGTCCAGCAAGTGTCATCTGGAGAAGGCAGTTGCATGGAGTGACCCAGGGCGGGCACATGGCGATTTGCTGAGAAGGATGAGGTGAGGGCCTTGAGGGTGCTGGGGAGGAGGGTGCTTGCAGGGAGGCTGGCCAGACTAGGAAAGGGCAAAAGAAGGCCAGGGACCGGAGCTGCCACTGAGGCAGCGGAGCTGGTTGAAGAAGAACCAGAAAAGAGCTGAGTAAATCACACGTATTGGTCTGAAGTGTTGGCATTTATGGTGTTGGAGGCAGAGGAATTCCAGATGCCAAGATCTGGTTGTGCTCAGGGAGGGGATGGAGGAAATGTCATGGGACATGAGGTGTTTGGTAGAAGCTGAGTCCTTCTAGACAGCCAAGGTGGGTTATGTTTAGCTGTTTTCTTTAAAGATCATCTCAGTCCGTTTGGGCTGCTATAAACCAAATACCACAGGCTAGGTCGCTTATAAACAATAGAAATTTATTTCTCATGGTTCTGGAGGCTGAAAGTCCAGGATCCAGGTGCCGGCGTGGCCACACTGGTCAGGGCCCTCTCCCTCGTTCATAGCTGCTGGTTTCTCATGCAGAAGGGAGGGGGTGAGGGATCCCTGAGGGGTCTTTTTTGTAAGAGCACTGATCCCATTCATGAGGGCTCCACTCTCATGACCTAAGAACCTCAGATATCAGAGTGTTTGAGGGGACACAAACATTCAGACCATAGCAAAGAGTATATATAGTGGGTGGGACAGGCAGGGAGAGGATGAGATCTCAGCAACATATTGTGCATTTTTTTGTCATCACAGGGGGGCAGTAGTTTGTTTAGAGTGGTGGATTAATTTAGTCTTTTAGAGCATTTATTGGGATTCCCTTGTGGCTCAGACGGTAAAACGTCTGTCTACAATGCGGGAGACCCGGGTTCGATCCCTGGGTCGGGAAGATCCCCTGGAGAAGGAAATGGCAATCTACTCCAGTACTATTGCCTGGAAAATCCCATGGACAGAGGAGCTTGGTAGGCTACAGTCCATGGGGTTGCAAAGAGTCGGACACGACTGAGCGACTGAACTGAACTGAACTGAGAGCATTTATTAAGCTATCTGCTATGTGCCATAACATATGCTAGGTGCTGATATGAGGGGCAGAAAACTCTTCCTCCTGGTTTTTCCCCCAATAAGTCCAGGATCCCTGGGCACTATCTTTTGTGTGTGAGAGGAGGTCAGGAAGGAAGCAGAAGAAATGGACTCCTGAATGCTCTCATAGGGTGTTGGGCAGGAACTTGGGCCCACCCTCAGCCCAGAAGTGAGGAAGAAGACAACCAGAGCGTCTGGCTTTTCCAGAGAGCCAGGTTTAAAAATGAAGACTACCCACCCCAACCCCAAACCCCGCTTCCCATCACAGCTCTGTGTTTCGGTACACCACAGTTATATGTGTGTCCATTAGGCCTTGTGAGGAGACCGAGCCGCCTGCTAGAGCTAGCCAGCTAGGGAAGCTCCCTGGGGCCCCGTCTCTACCATCCGTGTTCACTGTCTGCCGGCAAAGCCCTGGCTGCCCATCTGTGAGGCCCTGGCCTGGTCAGACCTTGAAGCCCCTAGCAGAGCCTGGGCCCCGAGGCTTCTTTCCCTGAAGGTTTCACTCCTTCGCCTCCTCTTTGCCACCGCCCCCCCACCCCCAGCCTGGCTCCAGCAGGGCTGTGAATACACTGATTGTTCCTGGGGCTGGGCTGCCTCTGAACCATTCCTGGAGGAAAATACCCCAGGGTCCCATTCTGGCCTGGCTTAGTGTTCAAGTCCTGCCAACCCTGGGTCTAGAAAAGATGCCCTCCCTGCTCGGGGTCTGCCTCTGACTGGAGAGGGCAGTAAGGGCACACAGGGCTGGAGTCCAGCCAGCTCTTGTTCCGTTGCTCACATTTTAGGTTGTCCACAAGTCCTCGGTCCCTCTGGCCTAGTTCTGATGTCTGTGTTAGTGGGAGGGTGTGTGTGTGTGTGCCTGCGTGTGCTCTGCACACACAAGCTCTGCAGTAATCAACCCTAAGGGTTGCACAAGCCTTCTGCCTTCCAAGCCCCAGGCCCCGTTGGAAGGCATTGTGGAGATCCGTGTTTCCTTTGACCCTGAGATGGCCCTTTTTTAGATATTTTTCGGGTGACTGCCCTTGGGGTTTGGGGAGCGCTGTCCCCAAGGAACACCTCTCGGGGCCAGGACCCCCGTGTCTCTGCCTCAGGGCCCAGCCGTGTTCTGGTTGTCCCTGGGGTGGCAGGACAGGCAAGCAAGTCACCGGCTGCCAGAAAAGCTCGCGAACATCCAGAGGCCCTTCTAGACGAGAGGGTTCCTTCTTTCGTGGACTGGAACCGTGGACTGGCTGGTGGTCATTCGTCACGAAAGGATGCAACCCCTGTCGGGGCCAGTCGGGTAGAGCCCAGGGCCTTCTTAGCTGGTAGGTAGGACCAATAGATGCGGAGAGACTGGGCAGGAAAGGCAGGCCTGAGAAGGACTCTGGGCCGCTGTCTCACCTGTGGCGTGGCCCTGAGGGGCGTGTTCCTCACTCCTCTCCTGACAGGTAGATGGTTCAGGCCGGGGTGTCTGCTGTGGTGACTGGTGACCCACACTGGCCCTCAGCACTCACTTCTATGCCTTCTGGCTAGAAGCCCTGGGGAGATTCTCCGTCTGGCCTCCCACTGGTCCTTCTGCCTGGACAGCCAGCCCTGTGATACGGTGCTGGAGGCTGGAGTCCCCTCCAGGCCAAGCGAGGGCTGACCCACTGAGAAGTCTGGCCTCTTTTTGGAGCCTGAGAGGAAAGACGGAAGCGAGTGAGAATGGTGGCAGCCTCACTCAGGCAGCCCGCTTTCTCCAGTTAGAGGAGCAGGGAACGGCAGGCGTGACACTGGACTGGGAGACGGGAAAACTGGCCGTGTCCCCCCCAGCTGCCACTTCTGACCAGACCTACCCTGAGCCCAGCTGTAAAATGTGGACTTGATAAGATGACCTCTGTAGGACCTTCCAGCTCTCACACACTGAATTTGTGATCACTCTTGCTTAGCTTACCTTTGTATTCCCTGGCCTGAGCTGATCCTCCCAAACTAGGTCAGGCCCACCTGTGCATTTGGGGGGCCCTGTAGGGGGAGTGTATGTGTGTGTTCAGGTGTTGCTATGTACCTTCACGGCTGTTCTAGGTATAGCCACCAAGGAGGGCACCACTGCTGGCCCTGTGGCCCTGAGCAGGGGGGATGTGGGGGCTTCACCAGTCTGCAAGGTCAGACCCAGCTGAACCTCCTTAGCGTCTTTGTTGCCCTAGGATGTTTAACATGAAAGGAGGTCACGAGCCTAGCCCAACAGGCACCAACTCCCCTTCCCTGAAGGTGCTGGGCCTGGGCTCAGTGTTTGTCTGTCTGTCTGCCAGTACCCTGTCCAGCTGCTCCCATGCGGTGGTGGCCTTGCTCTACCCCTTCTCCTGGCAGCACACCTTCATTCCTGTCCTCCCGGCCTCCATGATCGACATCGTCTGCTGTCCTACCCCTTTCCTGGTTGGCCTGCTCTCCAGCTCCCTCCCCAAACTGAAGGAGCTGCCTGTGGAAGAGGTGGGCCATCTGGGGAGCCCCCTGCGGGGAGGATGGGACAGAGGAACAAAAGCACCCGGGAGGGAAGGGCAGAAGGGGAAGGGATTGGGGGAGGCTGCTGGCATCTTCTTGTTTGTGTCTCCAGCTCTTCTCCTTGCTCCCTGGGAGGCCTCTCCCTGGCTGGAGTTCTTCCTGTTATGTGACCCTGGGAATCCAGGATATCTGCGCAGGGCATTGCAGGGATTCATATCCTGAATCACTGCCCCTCATGACTCTTTTTCTCAGGCACTGATGGTGAATCTGGGGTCTGACCGATTCATCCGACAGGTAAGAGCGGCACGTTGCATGGCCTGCCCCAGGGTGAGTGCTTGTTTGATCAGGGTGCCTAGCACCGTCGCACACATACTCCACCCTCATAGCTGACTGCTGAGCTCTGGGTTCCACATTCACAGAGCAGACAGTTGAAAAGTGGCTGGAGGGTTATCCATGATGCAAAGAATGTGGAGGAATGTAAAGGCTTGTGATGGTTGTCAACTTCAAAAAGTCTCTGTGAGTAGTAGAAATTCTCCTGGGCACATAAAGGAATATAATCTTAATGCCGTAGACTTTGGGAATGTAGTCTGTTACACGCACCACTGACAGAGCTCTATCTCCTGGGTACCAAGCGTCAAGATAAACGGACACCGAATCNTTCCTACCTGGTGCCAAAGATGGAGGAACTGGGGAGACTTCATCGTGGTGCTAGGGTGGGAACCTCTACAGGTCCTGGGCAGTGAATGCCACCTGCTTCACACTTTTTATCTTTGTGACCCTGGGCAAGTTTCATAAACTCTCTCTATGCCTTAGTTTCTCTTCTTAAAATGAAGTTGATAGGGACTTTTCCTGGTGCTCCAGTGTTAAGGCCTCACCTTCCAAGGCAGGGGGTGCGGGTTTGATGCCTGGTGGTGGAGCTAAGATCTCACATGCCTTGTGGCCAAGAAGTCAAACATAAAATAGAAGCAATATTGTGACATGGCTTTGCAGGTGGTGCTGGTGGTAAAGAACCCACCTGCCAATGCAGGAGACGTAAGAGATGCAGGTTCAGTCCCTGGGTCGGAAAGATCCCCTGGAGGAGAGCACGGCAATTCACTCCAGCATTCTTGCCTGGGGGATCCCATGGACTGAGTAGCCTGGTGGGCTGTAGTCCATAAGGTCCCATAGAGTCGGACAAGACCGAAATGAGGGCTTCCCTCATAGTCCAGTGGTTAAGAATCTGCCTGCTAATGCAGGGGACATGGGTTTGATCTCTGGGTCAGGAAGATCCCACATGCTTTGAGGCAGCTGTGCCTGTCCACCACAACTACTGAGCCCTTGCTCTAGCGCCTGAGAGATGCAACTGTCGAGCCCATGTGCCATGACTCCGGAAGCTCAAGTGCCCTAGAGCCTGTGCTCTGCACCAAGAAAAGCTACCACATGAGAAGCCCNAATGAGTCGGTTCTTCACATGAGGTGGCCAAAGTACTGGAGTTTCAACTTCAGCATCAGTCCTTCCAATGAATTTTCAGGACTGATTTCCTGTAGGATGGACTAGTTGGATCTCCTTGCAGAGAGCACTAGGTCGCTCTTCATTGTCTTGGGGCATGTTTGTTTTTTCACCAGTCACACTACTTCCTTTGGCAGTATTACTAGTAATTAGAGGACCTGCTTGGTTACTGTAACTATAGACAATGGCAAGCAAGATGCACAGAGCAGCTCACACTCATCAGTAGCTGTATTCTCCAGGCCTGGAGATGGGATGGCATGGTATTTGAGGAACCCTCCTATTTAGAATGGCTGTACTACTGACTCATATTTAGCGTACCCAACAGGAGCACCTCCATACAGGACTGGGATAAGCATGATTACACCTAGTTTCAGGACAGTTATGCTCCAAGATGCTAGCAAATAAACTGGGAAAGAAGCTAGCCATAGACACTACTGACAAATCTATCCCCAAACCGTATTTTGCTGCCAGCCCCACCCCTATCAGTCACAAGTCTTATCTATCTCATGTCTTCTGAATCCGACTTGTCTTCCATCCTCATCGTCCTGCCTCCTACCTTCCACTGTACCCCTCAACTAAGTCACAGCCTGGCCTGAGTACCTGTTCGCTTCAGGCTCATCTTCCACACAGCACCTCCCAACTTGCCTAACCTTCCCAAATTGGGTTTCCTAAATGCACATTTGCTCTTCTTGGTGTTTAGATCACTTTCACTGACTGAATCACACCAAGGTTAACTGACTTGTCACGTGAGGTGAGGTGAAGTCGCTCAGTCATGTCCAAATCTTTGCCACCCCGTGGACTGTAACCTACTAGGCTTCTCCTTCCATGGGATTCTCCAGGCGAGAATACTGGAGTGGATTGCCATTTAGTTCACTTATATGTTCTGTACCAAGAGCTGAGCACAGAAGTTTAGTAATACTCCAAGGTAGGTACATGTGTGCTCAGTACCCTTTAAGAAGTCAAACAACTATCAGGTTTAGATCCAAATTTCAAATCCGGCCTGTTAACACTTTTCTATACCTGAATTCAGTGTCTAGTAGAAATAAAAGTTTCCATATTTTAAGGCCTCCAAGACATTAAAACCCACTTTTACCTTTCCCCATCAGTACCAATGTTGTCAATAAGTTATTAGCTTGTCCAACCAAGTGCCTTCCTGATCATTAACTCTCCATTATATAAATCAATCACATTTCCTCCACTGTGCTTCTTTACACTTGATCATCCCCAGTATCTTGTAAAGGCTGTCATGACAAACTAGTCCCACAGAAAATCATGGTTCCCAGAACGCCCATTTATGACCCCACAGAGCAATACAGAAACCACCTGGTATCAGACTAAACATCTAAGTACAGTTTTAGTAAGCTTAAGTGCCATCCTAACTGTTCTTTTGGTCACGTTTCTACCCCTCAAGTTTATGACAGGTCAAAAACACCTTCAAAATCCTGGGAAACAAACTATAGCAAATTATAATGTACTATAATATTAAGAGGGTCCTGTCGGCACACAAGCACTGGTCATCTTGGTTTTGCAGGAGATATAAACTCTGGAAAACCTGATTCTGGTTTCTGTCTTAAGTGTTAGTTGCTCAGGCGTGTCTGACTCTGTGACCCTATGGCTGTAGCCCGCCAGGCTCCTCTGTTCGAGGCTCCAGACAAGATATTGGAGTGAGGTGCCATTTCCTCCTACAGGGGATCTTCCCAACCCAGGGATCAAACCTGGTCTCCTGTATTGCAGTCAGATTGTCTGAGCCCCCAGGGAAGCCCTTTAGCATCCCCCTCATTTCTCTACAAGATACACTTCAAACTAGAAGGACAATTATTAGCATTTCATGATGTATCTCTTTAAACTTTAAGATTCCTATGTACAAGGATCTTTGAGTTCTGACAACTGATTTCTAGAATCCAAACCATGGGATGGGGTTCCCAGGTGGTGCAGTGGTAAAGAATCCACCTGCCATGGCTAAATGTGGGATACGACTGAGCACACACACAAACCACTCTATTTGTAAAAGCCCCGGCATGTTGCCCCATTCCAACAGTTTGGTTTGAGATAAAATAAGTCAGGTGTAGAAAGTAAGTTCTGAAAAGCCACTCCCATCACTGTCCCATGTTTCCAATGTGACCCAGAGATCTTGTACATAAAGAACATTCCACATCATAACTGAGTTTCTGCTCCCTGAGCTCCATGGAACAGTTAAGGGCACATTTTCCCACTCACTGTAAATTCAGAACATACAATTCTAGGAGACCTTTCAACAGAAGCCTCAAATTATTTAACCAGCCAAGGCCTATAAGTGCTGGTGTTACCTCTTTATATTTTGAGGGGAGTTGGCAGAGGAACCCAGTCCTAATACCCGTACTCTAGAATCTATTAGGTGGGTTTCTGTACAGGTAGGGAGGTCGAAATGCCAAAGAACCTACACTCAAACCAGAAGAGAAAAGCACTTAATATTTAATGAATTTCCCAGCATGTGGCTTCAAGCCACCAGGACACAAGCCCCACCTACACCCTTAATCTTCTCCTCAGCTCTTCTGCTGAAGAATTTGGCCTTCACGATGACAGGCTGCTTTGGGAGCTTTCCTTTCCCCAGAACTTTGTAGTAACCCTATCGCACCACATTGATGATAGGAGCAGTTCCTGTCTTGTTCTTGGCAGCATTTACTTGTGTCTGCTCACTAACCAAGGTCCACAGTTTATCAAGGTTGACAGTCGGGCAGAAACTCTGGTTCCTCTTTAAGTGGTAATGCCTCATACCAACTTTTCCAAAGTACCCTGGGTGATATTTGTCGAAGTTGATCCTGTGATGATACATGCCACCAGCATTACCTTGGCCTCCCAGGTGTTTCCGGTGTTTGCCGATGCAGCCGTGGTCGTGGCTCACGTGGCCCCTAAGTTTCCAGGTCTTCCTTAGTCAGGATGGCATGTTGGCGGCCTAGACGAAAGAGCTGAAAATATATATATTTTTTAATTCTCTCCTCTTGGCTTTTGTGATATGTTCCCCTGGTTTTCCTTCAGTCTTGCTTGTCTTTCCCAGTTGCCTTTCCTGGTTCATCCTCTACCTGAACAATAGTGGTGAAGTGCTTCAGACCACTGTCTGGGGCTCTCCTTTATCTTCTATATCCTCTCCCTAATTTATGTTATCCATTACTTTGGCTTTAACTATCATCTGCATTGTGATGACTGATGTGTCTCCAACCCAAATGTCTCCAGGCTCCCAGTTTCTGTGTCCTGATGGTTAATTGACATTTATGAGAAATGTCAACTAATAGAATAGCAAAGACTAGAGATCTCTTCAAGAAAATTAGAGATACCAAGAGAACGTTTCATGCAAAGATGGGCTCAATAAGGACAGAAATGGTATGGCCTAACAGAAGCAGAAGATATTAGAAAGAGGTGGCAAGAATACACAGAAGAACTATACAAAGAAGATCTTCATGACCCAGATAATCACAATGGTGTGATCACTCACCCAGAGCCAGACATCCTAGAATGTGAGGTCAAGTGGGCCTTAGGAAGCATCACTACAAACAAAGCTAGTGGACGTGATGGAATTCCAGTGCAGCTATTTCAAATCCTGAAAGATGATGCTGTGAAAGTGCTGCATTCAATGTGNGCTCCAGACAAGATATTGGAGTGAGGTGCCATTTCCTCCTACAGGGGATCTTCCCAACCCAGGGATCAAACCTGGTCTCCTGTATTGCAGTCAGATTGTCTGAGCCCCCAGGGAAGCCCTTTAGCATCCCCCTCATTTCTCTACAAGATACACTTCAAACTAGAAGGACAATTATTAGCATTTCATGATGTATCTCTTTAAACTTTAAGATTCCTATGTACAAGGATCTTTGAGTTCTGACAACTGATTTCTAGAATCCAAACCATGGGATGGGGTTCCCAGGTGGTGCAGTGGTAAAGAATCCACCTGCCATGGCTAAATGTGGGATACGACTGAGCACACACACAAACCACTCTATTTGTAAAAGCCCCGGCATGTTGCCCCATTCCAACAGTTTGGTTTGAGATAAAATAAGTCAGGTGTAGAAAGTAAGTTCTGAAAAGCCACTCCCATCACTGTCCCATGTTTCCAATGTGACCCAGAGATCTTGTACATAAAGAACATTCCACATCATAACTGAGTTTCTGCTCCCTGAGCTCCATGGAACAGTTAAGGGCATATTTTCCCATTCACTGTAAATTCAGAACATACAATTCTAGGAGACCTTTCAACAGAAGCCTCAAATTATTTAACCAGCCAAGGCCTATAAGTGCTGGTGTTACCTCTTTATATTTTGAGGGGAGTTGGCAGAGGAACCCAGTCCTAATACCCGTACTCTAGAATCTATTAGGTGGGTTTCTGTACAGGTAGGGAGGTCGAAATGCCAAAGAACCTACACTCAAACCAGAAGAGAAAAGCACTTAATATTTAATGAATTTCCCAGCATGTGGCTTCAAGCCACCAGGACACAAGCCCCACCTACACCCTTAATCTTCTCCTCAGCTCTTCTGCTGAAGAATTTGGCCTTCACGATGACAGGCTGCTTTGGGAGCTTTCCTTTCCCCAGAACTTTGTAGTAACCCTAGAAGAATAGAGAAAAGGGTTTAAAATGCACCACGGCAGTCACCAAGAGTATAAAGAAAGATTCCTGTCAATCCACTCCATCTAGGAGCCAGGGAAGGCATGTTTCTGATCTGGGCACTCACGGAGGCACTGATTGCCCTCGCCAGTGAATCAAGACCAGCAGGTTCTATCCGAGTACTCTAGCACACCAGGACAAAAGCTGTCGGGATGTGACTCTAGTCTCGGGCAGAGCTCAAACCCCCCTTTCCTATTCAATTACCACTTGATAAGCAAAAAAGGAAAAAAATCACATTTCCAATAATGTTCCAAGAAGCCAGGGTCATCAGAACTGCTCAAAGAACAGGCTGAGAAAGGGAATTTTAACTTTACTGAGAGTCTCCTCAGGGTTCTGACTACCTCCATATCCATGGAGGGTAAGGAACACAAGGACCAGACTCCTAATAATATACAAAAATGTCTTTTTGGGGTGCAG
Source organism: Neotragus pygmaeus (assembly GCA_006410875.1). Classification (NCBI taxonomy): domain Eukaryota; kingdom Metazoa; phylum Chordata; class Mammalia; order Artiodactyla; family Bovidae; genus Neotragus; species Neotragus pygmaeus. The sequence goes on along the minus strand of SJYV01035071.1, from coordinate 717,633 downwards.
GGTGGGATCTCTTCAGATAATGTTTGGCCTTAAATATCGACTAAACATATTAGGACTGCATTTTATTAGAACTTAAAGGATGAAGGGCTGTGCCTCATTGTAGTCTTGTGTAAAACAGACCAGAGCCAGCTAAAGTAAATTATTACTTAAGTTCAGNGATCTCTTCAGATAATGTTTGGCCTTAAATATCGACTAAACATATTAGGACTGCATTTTATTAGAACTTAAAGGATGAAGGGCTGTGCCTCATTGTAGTCTTGTGTAAAACAGACCAGAGCCAGCTAAAGTAAATTACTACTTAAGTTCAGATGGGAAACCAGGGTATTGACAGTAGGAATAAGATATCTGATCAGATAAAAATTCAAGTGAAAAATGAAATAAATGAATGAGAGTAAAGTATCACTCTTCAAAGGTTTTACATGATCACAACTGAACAAGAGTTCAGTTCTGTTCAGTGACCTACCCAGGGAAGTTCTACTGAACGGACTGTCTAGTAGGTAGCTGGGTGTCTATTATCCAGAATTTTGGAAGGCATATAAAAGGCAAAAATAGTCACTTACTGATCGCACCACATCGATGATAGGAGCAGCTCCTGTCTTGTTCTTGGCAGCATTTACTCGTGTCTGCTCACTAACCAAGGTCCACAATTTATCAAGGTTGACAGTCGGGCAGAAACTCTGGTTCCTCTTTAAGTGGTAATGCCTCATACCAACTTTTCCAAAGTACCCTGGGTGACTGGGAAAACAAGGCAACCATTTTCATTACCTCACTCCAACTGAGCTATGTTTTCCATCTTCACAGTCCATCTCCTTCCATTACAGTGTACACTGTTCACTTCTGCAGAACACCAACCTAGCAGGAACTCCACTTGTCACGTAAAACAAATCTTAACACTAGAATTCAGGTCACTTGAGAGCTTCTACACCCTCCTATCACACCAGATTCCTAAACAAGTAGTTTTAATACCACCCCGCTAAGTTGTAGGCATAAACAGGTCTACAGGTTATGTAAGTCAATCTGATGCATGTCACTAACCTGGTGACTGACTATGCCATAAGGGCCACAGCCAGTGAATAAGGTCAGCAGTTACTCTTCGAGGACTCTAGCACACTAAGGCAATAGTGGATACCCAAGCGTGACTCTAGCCTCGACAAGTGATGAGAAGTTCAGTTCACATCAAACATAAACTAGAGAAAAATCAGCAATAGACAAGGTTCTTGAGTAGTGAGACTTGCTTCCCACTGAAGACGTTCTTTAACTACCCTCTACCCCTAAATCCCAAGCTAGTAGTGTCAGTAATAGGACAGTGCGAAAACCACTCACTATTTGTCGAAGTTGATCCTGTGATGATGCATGCCACCAGCATTACCTCGGCCTCCCGGGTGTTTCCGGTGTTTGCCTGCAGGAACACATAGCTACATGGCTAAAATAGCCTTCTTCAACCCGTCAATATTAATGTAGCAAAAGCATTTCCCCATACTTTTGGGCCTTTGCTTAATCTCTCTTCCAGCAACGTTGCTCCTTCAAGACTCTTGGGATAAATATCACTTTGCAGTGTTCCACATAACACTAACACAGTACTTCATGCCTTCAACCAATTCAATACTGGATCTCGTTCTATTCTATTTTCAACCCCCCAATTAATGTCAAATTTTCTACAACAGGAGCACAGACGATTCTCAAATAAAAAGCCAACAACAGCTAATGATCCAGTTCAATCCAACTCGACCGCATGAGCTCTGACAAACCCACTTCACTTAGCTACCTTCTGACAAGCAAGCAGCCGGCAGGGACAGTTCAAGACCGACCAGAATGGGGAAACAGCACTTACCGATGCGGCCGTGGCCGTGGCTCACGTGGCCCCTAAGTTTCCGGGTCTTCCTTAGTCTGGATGGCTGTATGGGAAAACGTACTTAGTGAGAAGGCCGAAGAGAAGCGGGGCAGGGGGCGAAAACTTGCCAGTCTGTGAGGGATCCGCAAGCCTAAGGGTTTGCTCTGTGGCGCCGTCAGCAAAACTGAGGTTACAGCCACGCCTGAAGCCGTGCGGCCTCATCAGGAAGAGCCCGGGCGCCCCGGCCCGCGTGTCTCGAGAATCCAAGTTCCTGGATGAACACGCGGCCCTAGCTTCCCCGCCCTGCTCCGGGCCCATGCCGGCCACTCCGCCCCGCGGCTGGCCTTGCGCAGCCTTAGAAGACCAGGTCAAGCTCGGGAGTAGGTGGCTGGAGTGCTTGGTGAGTAAAGCTCGCGGGTTGAGACTACGACTACGCAGACCATCCTCACGAACCACCTACCATGTCGGCGGCCTAGACGAAAGAGGAACGCCTCTGCGAAGTCTCGCGATCTATCGAGCACGGGGGGCGGAGCTATCGCCTCACTTCCGGTCTGGGAGGCAGGGGCGCGGGCGGGGCCTCTTTGGCGTCGCAGGTCTCGCGCGACTCCGGGTCTTTCGTTTTCCTTTTCCTGTGCCCTCCCTGTTAGATACGGAGGAGTTCCGGAGGCTGCAGTGGGCGGGGTATCGTTTCTGTGATGTCCCGCGGGCGCTCGCGCTCAAAGGCTGATATCTGTCTTGGGAGGCGGGGTTTGGCGCCCTAAGGTGCATTCGGTTGCGGCTCTGTCGGACCAGCCTTTTTTCCCAGCGTCAAGGCCCCGGAATCCGCCGGCGCCACCGTATTTCTCAGCTCCTCACCAACCGCCCCATACCTGAGCGACCCCGCGCTTCTCGCTGTGTTCTTGGAGGTCGTCTAGGCCCGGGCAGTAGCGGTTGCTTGNGAGGGCTTCATTAAACTTCACTCGGAAGTGTTTCAGAGCCTCCTCCTCCGTTTTCCCCAATGCCAGAGAATCCTGGAGCAAAACCAAAGGAGTGGGTGTCCCCTTGGCGGGCTGGGCCCTGCTCAACAGGGACCCCTTCCCCCCTGCACCTCTGCCCTCTCTGGGCAGGTAACACCCCCTCCTCACAGAGGAGTCAGGAGAGCACCCCACAACATCTCCTCGGGGAAGAGCTTCTTCCTTCTGACCCCAAACCAAGGCAGCCTCCCCAACCCATCCTCAAAATAAGATGTCAGCTTGTGCTAGGAGGTCTTGGCCCCCAAGCCCCATGTGGACAGGACCTGGCCTTCTCCACTGGAAGCTGGCCGGAGGAGGAAACGGGAGCAGCTGCATCCAGGAACTGGGCACCAAAGAGAACACCAGGCAGGGGCTGTGGCCCCGCCGCCCTGCACTCCCCACCCCAGAGTCTCACAGACTGAAAAGACATGGGAAGGAAAAATATCTTTTAACTACAGAGGGAACCCTCCCATGCAAGTGGAAATACCCTCAGCTTGTGGAGGACCGGAAGGCGGGCCAAAGGAGGTACCAGCAGAACACAGGCTAATGCCGGCTGCTTCCTGCCAGATCCGGGTCCCAGGCCAATGGGCCCTGTGGGTCCATCACACCTGGGGGTGGAGGGGGCCTCAGGAAGTCGGGTTTCCTGGTCTCCTGCCCAGTGGGCCCTGCCCTGACCTTTACCTTGAGATACTGGATGTCTTTGGAGCAGCTGAGCTCAGGCAGGCCTGCCGCCCGCATCAGGGCAAAGAGGTGGAGGAAAAGGAGCCCATGACGCCGCAGGATGGTGTAGGCTCTCTCGCAATAGCCCCGGAACCTGCGGGGAGAGGCCAGGGAGGGGGCTTTGGGTCCTCCCGGCCACTTCCACCCCAGCCAGCCAGCCGGCCAGCCTACTCTTGCCCCGGAAAGAGCCATGTACACAAAGCCCCAGCTTCCTCTAACCCACCCCCAGCACTATCCCCTCCAGGGATGAGCTGACTCCACCTGGGACCTTCAGCACCATGAGGGGTCTGAGGCACTCCCACCTTTCAAACTTCTCACTATTATTCGTCTTCCCCTGCTGGATCACGTGGACAAAGTCATAGGTGAGGATGAACGGGACTCGCTCACGGTTGATTCCAAACTTGGTCTTGAAATTCCCCAGAAAGTGGCCGAAATCAATGTGGAACAGCTGAGGGGAGGGGAGAGCAAAGACTGAAAAGGAGTCAGAAAGGAGGGCACCTGGCCCAAAGGAGCTGGGAGGGATTGGAGGGGGTTCTGCCAGCAGCTCTGTGCAGAGCAGAAAGGCCAGGGCCTGGGGCCAGCCAACAGGCACCCACCTGCCCGTTCTCTCGGATCATGATGTTGTCGCTGTGGCGATCGCCGATGCCCAGCACATAGGTGGCCACACAGTAGCCAGCACAAGAGAGGGTGAACTCCTCAATGGCTCGATCCAGGGCCTCCCTGGGGGGTGGGGAAGGAAACCACGGCCACGCCACTTTGCAGCTTTTTCTACTAAATCCCTGTCCCCTTCCCTCTGCTCTGGCCTTGTGACTTGAGTGCACAAACGGAACACGGAGGAAGTGATGCTGGGCTCATTCTGGAGCTGGGTCCTTAAGGCACTTTATGGTTCCTGAACCTTCTTCACTGCCACAGAGATGTGTATAAGAGACAGGGCCAGGGACCCCTCTTCAGAGGCTGGAAAAGGTCAGGTCTTTTCTTTGGGATTCTACCCATTTCTGATTTGGCAGAGGGCTGAGGGGAGCTGGGGTCCCTGGCTGTGTGTACTCGCTTCTCCGAGGACCAGCAGCTCCTCCCAGAGGTGCAGCTTTGGGGTCCATACCAAATAGATGTAGTTTTCCTTGCTGGTGAGAGTGCATGTTGACCGTCCAGATGGTGCAGACCCCTCTTAGTGCTTGGAGACAGCAACAGGCCTAAGGGAATCCATACTCAGAACCTTGCTGAAATGCCCAGTCGCCGGAGGGCAGGACTCCATTCCCAAGCACCTGCTGTGCCCCCTCCTCCCAGAGCCCGCCCAGGGATACAACCCATGCCCAGTAGGTGGTGAAAGGAGAGAACAGCAGTCAGGAGCTAAAACCCTACAGCACTTGGTTTTTAATGTACATGTAAAATTTTAGATTTCTAAAACTGGGAGAAAATAATTTTGAACACTACGCTGTGATCATAACCGCTAGTCTCGAGGACACTGCCAGCTGTCCCGTGTCATGTGTGGCCACCCCTCCATGTACTGTCACTGTAGCTGCTCTGTTTAGACCGTGGGTAGACGCTAATGCGGAGACAGGACCGTTCTCGCGCTGTCTGTAGCGGCTGTGGTATCACTTTTCAGATGTGTATATTGACAATAGGTCAGAAAGTGTATACATACAATAAAGCCTGGTTCTAACTCCAGTGGGAGAGCAGCTTTTTTTTTGGTCTCATTTTCACTTGAATCCTACATTCCCTTGGTTTCTTTCTGAGCCAAGAACATAACATACAAAGGCTTTTGTTTCTTTTAATCTGTTTTTACCTCTCACTTCAAGGTTTCAGACTACTGGTCTGAACCTTCATCAATTATGTCGAACTCACCTTCCACATACGGAAACATCAAATGGTTTAAAAAAAAAGAAAAAACATAGAAAATACTTGTGTCGCTGGGCACACAGGCCATGCACCCAAACCAAACATTGCTGTGTATACACAGTGTGCTGTCCATGCCAGGAAGCACAGACTCGTTTAAATAAATAGACAGATGTACACTCAGCTTTTCCTATTCCCAGACAGGTGAGGTGGGTCTGATGAATTAGCACTTAGTTGGGAACCAGGGTCTGGTCAGTGGAGCTCTGTGGGTGGCATGGATTGTTAGGGCTGATGCCGCTCAGCCACCTCTAATGAACAGAAAACAGGCTAGTCCCCCAGGCTCTTCTGGAAGCTGTGTTCTTGGGCTGTTGAGAGGGCAGTTACCTCTGGCATTGCTGAGCTTTGCAAGGCCTTTGAGAGGTAAGTGGTGTCGCCCTGTGCATCCCCAGTAAGCTGCTGATTCCATTATGCCCACCCGTAGGCTACTGGAAACCCAGATTCTCAGCCCTGTCTCCAGAGTTAGCTCCAAAAGGCCGACAGAGGCCCAGGGACCTGCATTCCTGGAGCTTTTCACATGTACCCAAGGCTGAGCCTGAACCGTTTTTCTGGCTAAGTACTGTCCAAGGAAAAGATGCCCCCACACCCCTGACTCATGCCTCTGCTACCTAAGTCCATGGAGCAGAGTCTCAAAAGCGAGTGTTGCGGAGAGGAGGTAGGTCTTTGAGTACCTAAAACCTGCTTCAGGGGGAGGGAGGTTACACACAATTGCACAGTTGCACCAGCTTGCCTCGATCCATGACCAGGGCGAGCTCAGTCAAGCTCTCGTCTTTCTAATGTGGCTTGAGAACTAGCGTGCACTGTACCTGACAGGGGCTAGGGCCATCCCCCCGCCTTCACCCCGAGCTACAGAGGTCAGTAAGTAGTTGGGCTACTTTTTTTTCTTACCCGCAAACAAAATTGCTTTACAGCAGAGATGAGAATTCCCGTATCCAGAAGTACCCTCCCTGAATCCGGAGGGCACCCCGGCCACCTCTGGGAGCTGCCCAGAACTCAGTCAATGGAGAGCACGCAGGTGGGGGTGGTGAGCAGGCGTGGGCACCCTGTCTGGACCAACAGGCGCGGACACGTGTGCAGCACAAGGGGAGCCTGGGGAGGAGGCAGCCCCTGTGCGGAGACGAGTCGGCTGGCTCCAGATCCACCAGCTGGAAGACTTGAGGTTACAGACCCTCGGCAAGACGCAGCCTGAGGTGTGCGGCTCACAGTGTCTTCCCGTCAAAGCCCAGGGCTCTGATGGGCACGTGGAGGACAGCACCCCGCCCCTGCTCTAGGGTGCATTTCTATGTATGGCTGTTCAGTTCCTGAAACATTTCAAGTCATAAATAAATAACCAGTGTAAACAAAAGGCAGTCGTGTAGGTTCTTTCCCAAGGATGCAGTCCAGCCTTTTGGCCCTGGAGGGTAGCCGAGGGTGCTTGCCTCCCAAGACTGACAGTTTGCTCGTCTCCAGGCGCAGGGCTGGGAGGGGCTATTATTGCCTGTTATCTTTGGACACGTTGTGGGCCAGCCAGTTCACTTTGGTTTTCCAGCTTTCCCGGAGGGCTTCATTAAACTTCACTCGGAAGTGTTTCAGAGCCTCCTCCTCCGTTTTCCCCAATGCCAGAGAATCCTGGAGCAAAACCAAAGGAGTGGGTGTCCCCTTGGCGGGCTGGGCCCTGCTCAACAGGGACCCCTTCCCCCCTGCACCTCTGCCCTCTCTGGGCAGGTAACACCCCCTCCTCACAGAGGAGTCAGGAGAGCACCCCACAACATCTCCTCGGGGAAGAGCTTCTTCCTTCTGACCCCAAACCAAGGCAGCCTCCCCAACCCATCCTCAAAATAAGATGTCAGCTTGTGCTAGGAGGTCTTGGCCCCCAAGCCCCATGTGGACAGGACCTGGCCTTCTCCACTGGAAGCTGGCCGGAGGAGGAAACGGGAGCAGCTGCATCCAGGAACTGGGCACCAAAGAGAACACCAGGCAGGGGCTGTGGCCCCGCCGCCCTGCACTCCCCACCCCAGAGTCTCACAGACTGAAAAGACATGGGAAGGAAAAATATCTTTTAACTACAGAGGGAACCCTCCCATGCAAGTGGAAATACCCTCAGCTTGTGGAGGACCGGAAGGCGGGCCAAAGGAGGTACCAGCAGAACACAGGCTAATGCCGGCTGCTTCCTGCCAGATCCGGGTCCCAGGCCAATGGGCCCTGTGGGTCCATCACACCTGGGGGTGGAGGGGGCCTCAGGAAGTCGGGTTTCCTGGTCTCCTGCCCAGTGGGCCCTGCCCTGACCTTTACCTTGAGATACTGGATGTCTTTGGAGCAGCTGAGCTCAGGCAGGCCTGCCGCCCGCATCAGGGCAAAGAGGTGGAGGAAAAGGAGCCCATGACGCCGCAGGATGGTGTAGGCTCTCTCGCAATAGCCCCGGAACCTGCGGGGAGAGGCCAGGGAGGGGGCTTTGGGTCCTCCCGGCCACTTCCACCCCAGCCAGCCAGCTGGCCAGCCTACTCTTGCCCCGGAAAGAGCCATGTACACAAAGCCCCAGCTTCCTCTAACCCACCCCCAGCACTATCCCCTCCAGGGATGAGCTGACTCCACCTGGGACCTTCAGCACCATGAGGGGTCTGAGGCACTCCCACCTTTCAAACTTCTCACTATTATTCGTCTTCCCCTGCTGGATCACGTGGACAAAGTCATAGGTGAGGATGAACGGGACTCGCTCACGGTTGATTCCAAACTTGGTCTTGAAATTCCCCAGAAAGTGGCCGAAATCAATGTGGAACAGCTGAGGGGAGGGGAGAGCAAAGACTGAAAAGGAGTCAGAAAGGAGGGCACCTGGCCCAAAGGAGCTGGGAGGGATTGGAGGGGGTTCTGCCAGCAGCTCTGTGCAGAGCAGAAAGGCCAGGGCCTGGGGCCAGCCAACAGGCACCCACCTGCCCGTTCTCTCGGATCATGATGTTGTCGCTGTGGCGATCGCCGATGCCCAGCACATAGGTGGCCACACAGTAGCCAGCACAAGAGAGGGTGAACTCCTCAATGGCTCGATCCAGGGCCTCCCTGGGGGGTGGGGAAGGAAACCACGGCCACGCCACTTTGCAGCTTTTTCTACTAAATCCCTGTCCCCTTCCCTCTGCTCTGGCCTTGTGACTTGAGTGCACAAACGGAACACGGAGGAAGTGATGCTGGGCTCATTCTGGAGCTGGGTCCTTAAGGCACTTTATGGTTCCTGAACCTTCTTCACTGCCACAGAGTGAAGCTAAGGCAAGAGAGGCCATGTGGAGAGAGGCCCCAGATGCGCCACCCTCCAGGCAAATCAAGCTACCTGATGAGATCAGCTGCTTGAGTGATTCCAGCAGAAGAATCACTCAGCTGAGCCAGCTCAAGTTGCAGATTTGTAATTTATGCTCCTAAAGTTTGGAGGCGGGGGAACGCTTCCCAGGTGGTGCTAGAGGTAAAGAAACTGCCTGCCAATGCAGGAGACACAAGATCCCTGGGTCAGGAAGATCCCTGGAGAAGAGTATGGCAACCCACTCCAGTATTCTAGCCTGGAGAATCCCATGGACAGAGGAGCCTGGTGCAGGTATGACTGAAGTGACTTAGCAGCAGCAGCAGCAAAGTTCAGAGTGGTTGTTACATGGCAGTAACTAACCTATACCTGTGGGAACAGAGACCTGCCCCACCTCTCAACAGTGTCTATGGGATGGTCCTCGGCTGAGCAAGAAGCCCCAGAGACTGTCACAAGCCCTTCTTGCCTTTGATTCCCAAACTCCACCCCTTGGGAAGGAGAGGGTGTCTGTCCTGAGGGCCCAAAACCTACCCCGGGTTCTTGGACTTGAGCCAGTTGAGCAGAGCATCCTTATTGAAGGCGGCCGTGGCCGCCATGTTGCTCTTGTTCAGCTGGATGTTGGCAATGGTGTCCGAGTGAAGCACCACCTCGATAAGGCCTGTGCGGTCCCCAGTGGAGAGGCAGCCGTAGGGGGTCATCCTAGCCAGGTGGGAGGAAGGGCAGGCAGATATAGTGGTCAAGGGCTGTCCCAAGAGCTGTTTGACCCTGAGGAACTTAACCCATAAATGCCAACTCAAGTTGCTGCAAAAGAGGAGGTGCTGGGGAGGAGCCCTTGACTCCCAGGGCTCCAGGGAAAGTTCCTTAGAGGTCACACCAGAACCCAAGATGCAGAGAGGAAAAGTAAGCACCTTGGCTAAGCCCTGCTAAGTCGCTTCAGTCGTGTCCAACTCANACCTGCGGGGAGCCTGCTCTGTGCCCACGGCCGGCTGCAGTGGGTGATGAGCCTGCGGGCAGCCTGCTCTGTGCCTGTGGCTGGCCGGAGGGTAAGGAGCTTGCAGTTATCCTGCACTGTGCCCGCGGCTGGAGGGTGAGGAGCCTGCAGTTATCTTGCACTGTGCCTGCGGCCGGCTGGAGGGTGAGGCACCTGCGGGCAGCCTACACTGTGCCCGCCACTGGCTACAGTGGGTGAGGTGCCTGTGGGCAGCCTGCACTGTGCCCGTGGCCAGCCGGAGGGTGAGGAACCTGCGGGCAGCCTGCTCTGCGCCCGCGGCCAGTTGCAGTGGGTGAGGAACCTGCCCACCAGCCCTGCCTGCTGTGGGTGCTCTGAGCCCAGGCTCTTGGTCCCCTCGAGTGTCTGAGGTGCTCGGTGGGGGAGAGAAGATGGCATTTGGAGCGATTCTTCCTGAAATATGTGACGATTCCACCGCGTGAAGAAACAAGTAATGGGTGTTTTCCTGGTCTCACAGAGGAGGTGGCCCTTCTTTGAAACTTCTGAGGGCTTTTCCTTTGTCCGCCTTCTGTTACCTCCTGAAAGCTTACCTCCCCGCCAGGGTAAGGGTGTCTGTCTGATGGAGACTTTGATGCCTTGAAGGGTGGGCCTCGGTGGAAATGGGCCATTTAAATGCAAGGAGAAAACACGTTCTGTTCCTGCAGTTCTCCTGGTTTGGGGTCAGGGGCTTTCTTGGTGGGGGAGAGGGCAGAAAGTGCGTCAGGCTGGCTGTTCCTTCTGTATTATTAAATAATTAGAAGATAATTATGTTTAGCAGTTTTCAGTTGCTTCTTCTCAAGCAGTAAAGGGGTTTTCTAAGAATTCAGGCAAGTGTCTTGGGAAAGCTATTTGAAACGATTAGCAGATGTGCTTCTTATCTTTGATTCTGAAGTACCTTTCCCTCCAGTCTCTGCTTGGGAATTAAGGGTTTTTCAGGTTCTCTTTTTTTCTTTTTCGTAAAGGTAGAGACTTGTTTTCATGAAGCAAATTGTGAAATGTTTGCCGATTCCTAGAGGTCGGTGAGTTTTGGAAGGACGGTAGTCCGGCCTTCCTTCTGTAAGCTGTGGATTGAGCGCTGCTTTGTGTTCTGCCCCAGAAGGGCCACGTAAACCTCCAGTCTGCGGTCCCAAGAGGTGCTTGAGTGGGACACAGCCCATGGGTGTTGAGCTCCAAGACTTTGACTTTTATCTGGGACCTGCTCTTATGTTCATGCATTATATTTCCCATCAAAATCTGTAAGTAGGCAGCTCATTGCTGTTCTAACCCCAAAATAGCACAAAAGTACATATTGGGTGTGCTGCAGGAGGTGGGACCATTTTTTGGTGAATGCTACTATTGAAACATTATGATAGAATGCTTTTTGTTAAGGAGGCAGCATCTCTTCTGCTGGATCGGAACCCTTGTATGGCAGGAGGCGCTCAGGGCGGTGCAGCGGGGGCCCCGGGGTCAGTGTGTGCTGGGCCTTGGCAGATTGCATCTGCACTGAGTCCTAGGGACTCCACTGGCCGTTCTAAACTAGCTGGAGAAATCCCACCGAGCGAACATCCAGCAGGTTCCTGTGGGCCTGTGCCTGGATGTGGAGGTTGATTCCCTTGCGACTTTTTCCCGCATCTCATCACCGTTAGCTTGCCACACCTGCTGTGGGCGCCTGATAAGATTTCAACAGAGAACTTTTCCCCCATTTCTCTCTTTCTGCTTTCCAAACCCAAGATGTATTACAATTGAGCAAATCTAAAAAGCCAGTACTTAAAATTGCTGATATTTTTAGAACATACTTCTAAAGGATATACCACATGTATTATTCAACTGTTTACACACTTTTTTTGTTTTTTACTCTATATATTTAATATTCAAAAGTGTGTACTGGAAAAAATCTGGTTTGATTCCTGAGGACAGCTCTGAGAGGTGACTCGCCTGTGTCATTAGCCATATTTTACAGATAATATGACTTACGTTCACGTTCATAGTAGTCAGGTGGCTTATCCAGGCACATGCACTCAGTGGAGACAGAGGCAGGTTTGAACACTTCAGTCTTTGTAGATCTCAGGCTCTTGCTATTCGACTTCCACACGTGCCAGCTGTCCTTTAGTATGTCTGTGTGTACTGTACACGTGTAGGAGTGTGCACCCCCCACACCTACAGACACACCACACACACGTCCTGCTCGCCCACGTCTCGGGGCAGGGCAGCGTGAAGACAGAGTGGCCGTGTGGGTGCTGTGAAGGTGCGCGTGGGCCTGCCTCCGGGCGGTCTGCGCCCCCCAGTCTGCACTCGCAGAAGCCAGGACCATGGGGGTCTGGGAATCACCTGGTGTGGTCCAGGCTGAGTGCACTTCGTGCCTGGGCTTTCCGAGTCACTGGTGGGTTTATCGAGCACCGCTGCTGTGCTCACTGTGGCTTGTCTTGGCCTTGCAGGCAGGACGGCAGCACTTTGGAACCCGAGAGTCACATCTTTATGGAATAGGTGCTGGGGACAAGGGCCTTTGGGAGTGGGGACTGAACTTCACCCCCCAGGGGATACATTGTGGCCAAATCCTTATTCCCACCGACTAGCTGAGGCAGAGCAGCTTGGGCTGTTTGTGTGGGTTTCATGGCAATAGCACCCCACTCCAGGACTCTTGCCTGGAAAATCCCATGGATGGAGGAGCCTGGTAGGCTGCAGCCCATGGGGTCACTAAGGGTCGGACACAACTTAGCAACTTCACTTTCCTGCATTGGAGAAGGCAATGGCACCCCACTCCAGTACTCTTGCCTGGAAAATCCCATGGACAGAGGAGCCTGGTGGGCTGCAGTCCATGGGTCACTAAGAGTTGGACACGACTGAGTGACTTCACTTTCACTTTTCACTTTCGTCCATTGGAGAAGGAAATGGCAACCCACTCCAGTGTTCTTGCTTGGAGAATCCCAGGGACAGGGAGCCTGGTGGGCTGCCGTCTGTGGGGTCACACAGAGTCGGAAAGTGACTTAGCAGCAGCAGCATCACTCTCTTTCAGGAACTCTCCAAGGTGGGCGTGTTGCTCTAGAGATGCAGTCCTCGTGTCTGAGGAGCAGAGAGAAAGCATGTGGATGCGCAGAGGGCATGAGGGCGTCTTGGGCCCCTTGCTCCCTGTTGCACTTCGTCCCCTAGCACAGAGCACAGCAGAACCAGCAGACGCAGAGTGAGTGAACCAGCGAGTGAGCGAGTGAAAGGAAGGTTACCCCGTGGGTCAGGGGCGGTACAGGGTTCGAGGGACCATGGGACAATTGTACCTGAGGGACAGGAAGTGGAGGGGAAGCACAGGCCACAGAGGCGTGGCCCGGTCACCTTCCCACACCGTTGACTCCCCTCTTACCACAGGCTGCTGTGTCCAGGGTCGGGGGGGATGTGCTCCTGTGGCTCGGTCTTGCCTTATGTCAGAAACTGTCCCCCTCACAAGGGTCCCTTGGCCATGAGGGCATCAGGTGGGAGCTGACTTCTGGGCACATCCCACTGAATAGTGGTCACACCCTCCTCACATTTAAAGTCGCTCAGTCATGTCTGACTCTTTGCGACCCCATGGACTGTAGCCGACCAGGATCCTCCATCCATGGGATTCTCCAGGCAAGAGTACTGGAGTGGGTTGCCATTTTCCTCTCCAGATCTTACCAACCCAGGGATCAAACCCAGGTCTCCCAGTTTGTAGGCAGATGCTTTACCATCTGAGCCACCAGGGAAGTCCCATCACATATAAAATGCACTTTTACCTGACCGCTGTTCGTGACTTGTTTCAGGCAGGGTAAAGCATTTGCTTTAGGACCTAAACACATCCAGTTTCTAATCCGCAGGACCTGTGGGTATTTTCATGGCACAGCACAGTTAAGGTGGCTCATCAGATGACCTGCAGATAAGGAGATTATCTTCGCTTTTCTGGGCGGACCCATTATAATCCCAGGGATCCTAAGGTGGAAGAAAAACTTGAGAGAGAGCCAGAGAGATGGAACTCAGTGATTCCACGTGACCTTGAAGGTGGAGGAGAGGTCACAGGCCAAGGAGGTAGTGGCCCTGGAGATTGGACAAGGCAGGGTTCACCCCAGGAGCCTCCAAAACGGGAGGCGGCCCTGCTGACACCTCGGCTCTAGCTCAGTGAACCCCGTGCTGGGATGCTGACCTCCAGGAGATAAATTTGTGAGGCTTTCAGCCACTTCATTTGGGTTAATATGTTACTGCTGCCAGAAGAAACTGGTTCTTGCTCCCAGGCTGTGACTCGGTGTCCACACGGCCCCGGCTGCAATGAGAGAGGCCTGAGAGAGGCGGCCTCCCTGTGCCCAGCCTGGTGGTCAAGGAGCAGAGCCCAGCTCTGTGTTGCAATGTTAAAACAGCGTGGCCTGAGCTGCAGAGATGGGCCTATGTGATGTCTGTGTGGTGCACTTTGCCCGATTTCTGTTCTGTTCTCAGAGGACAAGCATCCAGATGGAGAGTTCCCAAATAACTTTTGGCCCAAAAGCAACATCTTACTGACTTGAAACAGGAAAATAACTTTGAAAGTCTCCCTGATGAACAAAGACGCCTTTGTGTGTGGTACTAGCCAGAATCAGCCACGCGCCCTGGTCATGTGGCGCGCGTGTTCCCAGCGCTGATATAAGAGTGTGCCTGAGATCCCTCCCTTTGGAACACAGGAAGGGTCTCAGCCTTTGGCGCAGGCAAGTGGTGCTGCTCGCCAGGAATGGTGATGCGCTGCCGTGTGGCCTCTGTATCCAACATGTGGGGTTCAGTGGTCAGTAAGGGGGTGTTCCCTATGGCTGTTGGAGGTGCCTCTTCCGCTTGGTGGTGCAAAAGGACCGCAGCTGGGTTCGCCATAGGTGCAGCAGTGCCAGGGTTCTTTATGGGGCGGAAAGGTGTGATTTCCTTAGAAGCAAGCTGTTGCTTTTAAAATGAGCACGTTGAGGCCTGATGAATGGGGAACTAAGGGTGAGAGGCGTTGGCTGCCTGGGAGGTGAGTCTGAGCCAGCATTCCGAGGCTTCTCNAAAATAACAAGTGTTTGTGAGGATGTGGAGAAATTGCAATCCTGTGCACTGTTGGTGGGAATATAAAATGGTACAGATTCCATGGAAAACAGTATTGTGGTTCCTCAAAAAATTTTAAAATAGATTTACCAGCAATTCCATTTCTGGAATTAAAAGCAGGAACTAGAAGAGATATTTTTGTGCCCGTGTTCATAGCAGCATTCTTTGCAACAACCAAAATGTGGAAGGAACCTAAGTGTCCCTGGACAGATGAATGGATAAACACATGTGGTATCTACATGAAATGAAATATTATTCAGCCTTAATAAGGAAGGAAATTCTGACAAATGCTACAACATGAATGACCTTTAAGAACATTATATTAAATAAGCCAGTCACAAAAAGACAGATATTCTATGGTTCGGCTTACATGAGGTACGTAAAGTAGCTAAATTTACAGAGATAGAATGGGGATTGCCACGGGTGCAGGGAGGAGGGGATGGAGAATTGTTTAATGATATAGAGTTTCAGTTTTGTGTTTTTAAAAAATTTTAATTATCTTATTGGAGCATAGCTGATTTACAATGTTGTTAGTTTCAAGTTTTGCCCATTTTTAAAATCAGTATTTTGTTGAGTTGTATGACAGCTTTATATATTCTGGACACTAGACCCTTATCAGATAAATGACTTGCAACTACTTTCTTCCTTTCCATGGGTTGCCTTTTGTTTTGTTGATAGTGTGCTTTCAACACAGTGAAAGTTTAAAATTTTAAAGTCCCATGAACCTGTCTTTTGTTGTCTGTGCTTTTGGTGTCATACCCAGGAAATTATTGTCATAAAACTTCCCTCCTATGTTTTCTTCTAAGAGTTTTATAGTTTTAACTTTCACGTTTGGGTCTTTGGTCTCACTTAAGATTTCTCCCATGAACTAATTATGCATATCTCAAGACTTTGACTCTAAAATCAGAAATGTTCAAAAACTAAGATCATGACATCTGGCCCCATCAGTTCATGGCAAATAGATGGGGAAACAATGGAAGCAAGTGATAGGCTTCATTTTCTTGGGCTCCAAAATCACTGCAGATATTGACTGCAGCTGTGAAATTAAAAGATGCTTACTCCTTGGAAGAAAAGCTATGACAAACCTAGACAACTTATTAAAAAGCAGAGACATTACTTTGCTGACAAAGGTCCATATAGTCAAAGCTATGGTTTTTCTAGTAGTCATGTATGGATGTGAGAGCTGGACCGTAAAGAAGACTGAGCGCCGAAGAATTGATGCTTTAGAACTGCGGTGTTGAAGAAGACTCTTGAGTCCCTCGGACAGCAAGGAGATCAAACCAGTCAATTCTAAAGGAAATCAACTCTGAATATTCATTGAAAGGACTGATGCTGAAACTGAAGCTCTAAGACTTCGGCCAACTGATGTGAAGTGCCAACTCATTAGAAAAAAACCCTGGTGCTGGGAAAGATTGAAGACAGGAGGAGAAGGGGATGACAGAGGATGAGATAGATAGATGGCATCACCAACTCAATGGATATGAGGTTGAGCAAGCTTCAGGAGATGGTGAAGGACAGGGAAGCCTGGCATGCAGTCCATGGGGTTTCAAAGAGATGGACATGACCGAGCAATTGAACAGCAATAACAAAAGTCAGAAAACTAAATTTACACTAATGACAATTATTAGAATCATGGTGTTTGTTGCCAAGTTATTCTAAGTGCAAAGAAGAATGAAAATATAAGCTTTGGTGTCAATATATCGATGGGCATCTGAGTGTGAGTCCTAATCTGCGTGTGTGTTCAGTTGCTCCGTTGTGTCCCACTTTTTGTGACCCCATGGGTTGCAACCTGACAGACTTCTCTGTCCATGGAATTTTCCAGGCAAGAGTACTGGAGTGGGTTGTCATTTTTTTCTCCAGAGGATCTTCGAACCCGTATCTCTTGTATCTCCTACATTGGCAGGTGGATTCTTTACTATTGAGTCACCTGGGAAGACCCTAGTCCTAATCTACCTACCACTTAATAGTTGCATAGTTTGGTAAGTTTTTCTGCCTGTAAAATGGAGATAATAATTGTAATTAATTTATAGGGTTGTTATGAAGAGTGAGAACATACACAGAAAACATTCTGTACTATATGCCTCGGATATAGTAAAGAGAACAAGAAATGTGAAAAAATGCCATTATTTAGAACTTGTGAAACTGAAGTGGAAAAATCTGTTAGATGTGAATATGCTTGATTTGGAGTCAGTCAGTTTCTTGAATATGCTGTATCTTACATTATTTAGTATGTCCTATGGTCTGGCCAGGCTGTTGTTACCTTCCATATTTGCACTTGTGGGTCAGAGTGGAATAAGCTTCCTCTGCTACTTGGAGGTTTTAGGATTCTCTGCTGTGTGCTATTTGTTGATTCATATGTCTATCTCCTTCACAGGTAGTTACTGACTTTGATGTACCAGGCCCTATGGTATTTAGGGCACTGAGGTGAAAAGACCAGGCCCTTGCCTTCAAGGAACTCATATTTATTGAAGGGCAGATAATAATACAGTATTGTAGGAATGTGAAGGAAAAACTCTTTAGTTTAGGCAAAGGAGCAATAACTCTGGGAGGTTCTCAGTGTACAAGGACTGGTGGATATCAGTTGCTCAGTAAATGTTTTCTGAAGGACTAAAAGAATGGCACCCAAATGAGCTGACTGTTGAAAAGCAGAGATGTCACCTAGTTCTGGCAAGTCCAGTGAGATACCCAATACCTGAACTTAGATTTCTGATCCTTAATTTGAGAAGCCAGGCTTTGGGAGTCTCATTCTTTGGAAAGAGCTTTTAGCACCTCCACTTTATCCAGCAGAGTAGGATTACAGACTTGCTAAAAGGCTTATCCTACTTCTGCCAATCTGCGATTTTCAAATGTCACATATGGGAATAGGTAGAGGGTTAGCAGGGGAGATGGACAGAGGCTGAAGAATTAAATAGGCCCTTAGCTTCAATGCCTCCAAACGCATGGGGCCACATGGCATGGGGATGAGTCCATTTTCATAAATCTACTCCTCCTGGTTGTTGGGCACAGCCAAGCAGTTGCTGTATTGAATGGAAGCAGGACTGTGTCTGAGCTCAGGGTCTTTCCAGCTGATTTTTGACTCTGATCCCTCAGTGGAGCCTCCCCAGGCCTGCATGTTTGCAGTGGGGCTCAGCACAGGGGAGGGCATGAAGTGGACATCTCATTCAGCTGGGCTGTGCCTTGCATGTCTGCATTGCCACGTCTAACACAGAACCTGACACCGGTTGAGGGCTTAAGTGAATACTTATTGAACAGATGATAAGCAGTGGGTCTACACAAATATCCCATGGCTCTTGTCTGAAAGGAAAACTTTTTCCAGTTATGATACTGCCCCTTTCTATTCTTCAAGTTGTGAGGTGCAGATCATATTTGTCAAGCATCTTCTGGTTGGCAGAGGCTATATGAAGTATTTATGCCTGTATTATCTTTTCTAAACTTCATGCAACCCTCTAACATAGGTATTATCCCCATTTTACAGATGAAAAACCTGGGAATTGTGATTATATAAGGTCTAACAACTACTAAGTGTCAGGTCAGGTCAAGTCAAACTCAGGTTCATCCACCTTTGGAGCTTGTGATCTGCACTGTGATGCTTTGCTCAGGGGAAGATCCCTCACTCACTGGAATCACTGTGCTAATGGAGAGACTCAAGGGAGAATCTGAGGAAAGACCCAATCCTGCAGCCTGAGATATTGGATACAGATCTTCCATTAATGCAGTCACAGCCTAGTTGAAATTCTCCCCAGCAACTCCATCACACTAGGAAGTGGATCTAATCAGGTCTTAGGCACTGAGGAAACCAGCTGGACCAGGTCTTTGAAAGCTAGTGATGGAGACCAAAGCAAAGGCAGTAGTATGTTGAGCACACACTGTCTCAGCTGTGCTGTGAGATGGCTGGCGTGGCAGGTTCCAGGAAGGCTGGATATTGGAAATGGGTCTACTCAGCCAATGAGACTATCTACTTGGGACTATTTGTATTTAAATCTGTTTGAAAATGGTCCCAGATCAAATGCTACCTGGAAAGTTGGCCATTGAGTCCCCAAGTGATATTTTAAATAAATGTAGCAAGCTCTGAAGGAAGCTGGCATGCCTGAAACTGTTTACTATGTGCTGGGTCTATCTTCAAAATTTTCAGGGGTCCTGTGGCTCTGGGACTACCTGGTGGCTCAGATGGTAAAGAATCCACCTGCAATGTAGCAGACCTGGGTTCAATCCCTAAGTTAGGAAGATCCCCTGGAGGAGGGCATGGCAATCCACTTCAGGATTCTTGCCTGGAGAATCCCCATGGACAGAGGAGGCTGGCGGGCTACAGTCCATGGGCTCACAAAGAGTCAGATACAACTGAGTGACTAGCGCGTGTATAAACACACACACTTATGATTATATTTGTTATTTTAGGAGAGGAAGGCTATTAGTTGGATATTTCCTTCCCAGTGTAAGTAAAAGGAACATTAATCTTTCTCTTCAAATCTAATAAAAGAGAAATTCTAGATGTGAGACCTTGATTCTGAGGTCTAGATTCCAGTCTCTCCTTGTTTGCTGTCTTACTTTTCCCAGTATCAATGTGGATGATGCAGTCTAGGTATGGACAGAGACCCTGGTCTGGAAGTCATGGGCCCTGTAGCTTGGTCTAGATACCAATTGACTGGGTGATCCGGGTATTCTCTGGGACTGGACTTGAAGAGCTCTAGGAACACCAAATAACCACCACAGCCTCCTGCTTACTGAAGCTAGTGACAGGTAACAACATACCCCTTGAAAACTGCAGATGCTGAAAGGGGGAGCAATCTCTGTCCCTTCATGGGCAGGCCTTGGGGCTTTGGGAAGATGCAAAGAGAGGGACCTGATGCAAGATGCTACAACCTCAGAGTCAGAGAGGGAAATGGTACTTATCTTAATAAGCTGGAGGGGCTCTAATGGCCTGGGGTGAGAGTGGGAGGCGGGAGGCGGGGGAGGGGTGAGGTCTCAGCAACAGAAGCTTGGCAGGTGAGATGCCTGCTGCTTGCTCACTCCGGGTGATGAACACTGTGTGCAACCATTGTGGGGTCTGGTGTGGGCAGTGACCCAAGTTTCCCAGGTGGAAGGCAGGCTGCTGAGCTGCGTGTGCAGCAGGTGCAGAACCTGGAGTGCTGGAGCCCTATGAGCAGGATGGTTTTTTTAGTTCACGAACAGTTTTCCTCACATTAATTGGCTCTCTAGGGCCCTGGGAGTAGCACTGGTACCTCAGAACAGTACCGTTACTGGGAGAGCAATTTCCCTGGTGACAGGAAGGAGGCAAGCTGTGTTTTGGGGGATGTGTTTCTGCTGCCAGGACTACTTGGAAGGCTATAGCTAGAGAGGGAGTTCAAGTTGGATGTGATTCATGGACAGGGTCTTGGAGGGGCTTCTTGTCTACTGGAACTCTCTCATTTGAGAGAGACCAGTCATTGTTGACTGCTGTGATGGCTGGAGAGCAGGAAAGACCTATAAGAGTGTATCTCTAACCCCTCATTGAGTACATGGGACATCAGAATTCCAGAAAGTTCTAGAATTCTGCTGTCACATAATCGGTCACTTACAGAGCAAAGAAAAGAAATTCAGGTAGCTCCCTTGCCTGTCAATCTAGGGCTTGTCTGGGCTTGAGGGACAGTAGGAACCACAGACCTAGAGTAGCGTGCTTCCCTTGGTCCCCCCGCCATTCCTCAGGCCAGGCCCAGTTGGAAACTGGGACAGTGGCCTTGCATAGGGTGTGTTCATGCATCAGTTCCTGGATTGACACTTGAGATAGGGAGTGGAGAGAGATAGAGGTGCCACTCGGTGAGATGAGCTCAGTTCCGTCCTACCTGTACTTTCTGCATTCTGCTATGGGTATTTTCTTGCACAAAAACCTGATTTCACAGTCAGGCAGTTCCTAGGAGCATGTGCTCATCCATCTCCAACCTGTATCTGTCACCTGGCTCTTACATCCTGGTTCTGACTCTTGGCTCAGACCTGCTACCTAGCTCTGACTCACAGTCCCTGGATCCCCCTGCCTGACCTTAGTTCACGTAGCGCCTCTGTGGGTTATGCCCCCAAATCCTCTGGCTTCAACTCTGACCACTCTCTCCTATCCTGGGCCTGAGTTTCTAGTACCTATGTCTAGTACCTACAGGGCTCTTAATTGCTTGTAGTCCAGAGCAGAAGCTTAGCCATGGCCTTTAAGGCTCTTCCCTATCTGACCCCGCACTAATTTTATTCAAAAAACCTCATCTATCATTTCTCCGCATGGGCTTTACATTCATTCCCCACAGGGCCTCACACTCTGTCATCTGTTATCCTTTGTTTATAGTGTCCCCTCCCTTCTGCAAAGCCCTTTCCTTGTTAACTTACATCCTCCCAAAGTGAAAGTGCTAGCTTAGTCATCTCCAACTATCTGCGGTCCCAGACGTCTGTAGCCCGCCAGGCTCCTCTGTCCATGGAATTCTCCAGGCAAGAATACTGGAGTGGGTAGCCATTCCCTTCTCCAGGGGATCTCCCCGACCCAGGGATTGAACCCCAGTGTCCTGCATTGCAGGCAGATTCTTTACCATCTGAGCCAACACAGAAGCCCCCAAACTGAAGATCTAGCTGAAATGTGACCCAGCAGAAGTAGAGCACACAGGGATGGCAATTGGCTTTGGAATAAGTAGATTCCCCATTATTGAAATTGAACCCCAAGGGGTGAGACTGAAACATGGTAGCTGTTGCTTTAGGTCAGGGATCAGCAAACCTTTTCTGTATAGATAGGAAGTAATTTGGGGCTTTGCACATCATAGAGGCTCTGTTACAACTACTCAATTGCAGTACAAAAGCAGTCATGGATAATATCAAAATAAATGGGCATGACTGTGTTCTAATAAAACTTTATTTACAAAAACAGATGAATTAGTTTTCTGACCCTTGTTTTAGGCTCTGCTTGGGGAAATTGGGTGAATTTGAACCTGTGGGTGACATCAAATAGAAATAGCTGCATAGGAGCCAGACAGGGCCAAAAGATATGGAAGGGAATCATAGGCAAGGGATAGTGTTAGGATGAGGTACGGGGAGGGGAGAGCAGGAGGAACAGAAGGGAGTTTGGCACATATATAGGACTACTTAAAGGAGAGAAGTAGGAACTCTGTTTGGAAAGGAAATTTATTTCCTTTACAAAAGGATCTTAACCAATTTAGGCTATTCTGTAGACAGTATGGAGATGTTGAAGGTTTGGGGTTAGTGGAATATAATCAAATCTGTATTTTTGAAAAATCATTCAGGCTTACTGAGAAGAATGATTAGAGGAGACAAGACTGGATATAGAAAGACCTGCTAGGAGGCTACTGTAGTTGTCCAGGCAATGGGTTCAAGATTTCTGGTCCCTTGAACCAGTGCTGGTCTGGATGTGTGTGCTAAGTCACTTTAGTCGGACTCTTTGCGGCCCTTTGGACTATAGGCTACTAAGCTCCTCTGTCCATGGGATTCTCCAGGTAAGAATACTGAAGTTGGTTGCCATGCCCTCCTCCAAGGGATCTTCCCAACCCAGGAATCGAACCCTCATCGTCCGTTATGTCTTCTGCATTGGCAGACAGGTCTTTTACCAGTAGCGCCACCTGGGGGATATATAGATACAGATATCTATCTATCTCATCTGGATGCCTAAGAATTATTTTGCAAACTTGCTAAAAATATAGATTCCTGGTCCCGTACCCACACCCAGGAGATTTGGGTTTGGTTGATAGGGGGTTTCTAATAAACCCTCCNGTCCCAGACGTCTGTAGCCCGCCAGGCTCCTCTGTCCATGGAATTCTCCAGGCAAGAATACTGGAGTGGGTAGCCATTCCCTTCTCCAGGGGATCTCCCCGACCCAGGGATTGAACCCCAGTGTCCTGCATTGCAGGCAGATTCTTTACCATCTGAGCCAACACAGAAGCCCCCAAACTGAAGATCTAGCTGAAATGTGACCCAGCAGAAGTAGAGCACACAGGGATGGCAATTGGCTTTGGAATAAGTAGATTCCCCATTATTGAAATTGAACCCCAAGGGGTGAGACTGAAACATGGTAGCTGTTGCTTTAGGTCAGGGATCAGCAAACCTTTTCTGTATAGATAGGAAGTAATTTGGGGCTTTGCACATCATAGAGGCTCTGTTACAACTACTCAATTGCAGTACAAAAGCAGTCATGGATAATATCAAAATAAATGGGCATGACTGTGTTCTAATAAAACTTTATTTACAAAAACAGATGAATTAGTTTTCTGACCCTTGTTTTAGGCTCTGCTTGGGGAAATTGGGTGAATTTGAACCTGTGGGTGACATCAAATAGAAATAGCTGCATAGGAGCCAGACAGGGCCAAAAGATATGGAAGGGAATCATAGGCAAGGGATAGTGTTAGGATGAGGTACGGGGAGGGGAGAGCAGGAGGAACAGAAGGGAGTTTGGCACATATATAGGACTACTTAAAGGAGAGAAGTAGGAACTCTGTTTGGAAAGGAAATTTATTTCCTTTACAAAAGGATCTTAACCAATTTAGGCTATTCTGTAGACAGTATGGAGATGTTGAAGGTTTGGGGTTAGTGGAATATAATCAAATCTGTATTTTTGAAAAATCATTCAGGCTTACTGAGAAGAATGATTAGAGGAGACAAGACTGGATATAGAAAGACCTGCTAGGAGGCTACTGTAGTTGTCCAGGCAATGGGTTCAAGATTTCTGGTCCCTTGAACCAGTGCTGGTCTGGATGTGTGTGCTAAGTCACTTTAGTCGGACTCTTTGCGGCCCTTTGGACTATAGGCTACTAAGCTCCTCTGTCCATGGGATTCTCCAGGTAAGAATACTGAAGTTGGTTGCCATGCCCTCCTCCAAGGGATCTTCCCAACCCAGGAATCGAACCCTCATCGTCCGTTATGTCTTCTGCATTGGCAGACAGGTCTTTTACCAGTAGCGCCACCTGGGGGATATATAGATACAGATATCTATCTATCTCATCTGGATGCCTAAGAATTATTTTGCAAACTTGCTAAAAATATAGATTCCTGGTCCCGTACCCACACCCAGGAGATTTGGGTTTGGTTGATAGGGGGTTTCTAATAAACCCTCCACATTTGTAAATCATTGGTCCAGTGAGGCAGAATGAGGCCTGATCTTTTTAAGAGGCTATGGATGCCAGAGGAAGTAAAATGCAGGTCCTGCTTCTTCCTGCTGCTGCCTTTCTCTGTTCACGGCAGCCCATCCCTGGTTTCTGTCACACACACCACTGCTCTGCTCAGCATCCCACTTTGGTCTTCTTCCATTGGTTCTCTTCGAAACAACTCTTCTGTCCCTTTCTTTCCATTTCTGTCCTCATTTAAGCTCCCATTAAACCTCTTCCCTACTTCTCACTCCCCTCTCCCATCTCCAGTCCATCAGTGTTAGTTACTCAGTCATGTCTGACTCTTTGCAACCCCATGGACTCTAGCCCACCAGGCTTCTCTGTCCATGGGATTCTCCAGGCAACAATACTGGAGTGGGTAGCCATTACCTTCTCCAGGGGATCTTCCCCACTGAGGAATCGGAACCTGGGTCTCCTGCACTGCCGTCAGAGCCCCCAGGGAAGCCTTAGTCCAGCAAGGCAGTCGTAAAGCCCAGTCTGTCAGTCTTCAGAACCTTTTTGGGTGGCCTCTGCTTTTAGGATAAAGGCTCCTTGGCTCAGCAGGCAGGGCTCTTCAGGAGCATACTCTCCTGCCAGTCTTTCCAAGCTCATTCCTGTCACTTTCCCTCTGTGCTCTTGAAAATTTTCCTGTACTCTGGGCTTTTGCAGTTATCCCAGACTCGTAGTCTTGACCCATCCTCATATCTTCCCTCTAACTTGACCCTGTTTTTCCCTGCTGTTTCTCTCCCAGCTTGTGTGTGACTGTGTCTCCCTGGGGGGAGGGGGAGGGTTGGCTGCTAGGGACACCTCTCAGGACCTTTGTGCGCTGCAAATGTGTGTCTTCTCCATCTGAAGTCCTAATCCTCTGCTGTGACGGACATTTGGTCACTATGGCAACTGACTGTGACGTCACAGGATAAGGACTTCAGGTGAAGTGGCAGGAGCAGGTGAGTGTGTAGGAGACAGATCTTAATATCTGTCGAACCCCCCTCACCCCCACCCTCCTTCTGTGCCGGGGGCATGGAGGGCTATCTTGGGCTCCTGCTGATCTTTAGAACGCCGCGGTGAGAGTGTGTGCCTGGCATCTGCGTGCTGCAGTAGTGTGGGGCTGACAGAGTGTGCCAACTTGAGCTCTGGCTGTGCCGGCACCGCTGCTGCGTGAGCCTGTTGTTCCATTCTGGATTGCTATTCTGATACCCAGATTGCATCATTCTTCCTACGTATAAACAGGGGGTCCCCAGGGCCCTGCAGCTACTCACTTCTCCACCAACACTGTTGTTGTGATGAGCTCTATTTAAATGAGCTGCCGGAGCGGGGCAGGTTCCAGCCACACATGAGCACTGTCATTTTGGGGAACATGGAGGGCTGAAGGATTTTTGGATCGAGTCCTAAAAGGCTGGGAGTGATGGCCTCCTGAGCTATGCAGAGGGCGACAGAGCTAGTTCCTGAAAGTTGAAAATCTCGTTTTCTTCCTTCTGAGCTTCTGTTCCAAGGCACCCAGAGGATTAGGAAGGAGATGCAGCTAGGAAGAGAGTCTCCTCTCTGAGGTCTCCCTCTCGCTGTTCAGTTTGGGAAAAATACTGCAGAGCCTTCGAGATAAACAGGAACAGGAGGAGTCAACCAAGCCCTTTCTTGCAGAAGCGTCTCAGGTGAGCTGGAGAAACGCAGCCCTGGCTGAGGATGCATCAGGGAAAGGAGGAGAGGACTCAGGCTGCTCTCTTTTCCCCACCCAGTACCCAGCTCCCCGAGGCTCAGGCCCTGTAGCCCAGCTGGCTGCAGCGTGCAGGGTGGGTGTTCCTGGGCACTTGGTAAGCACCATCCTCTGGGACCTGTGGTGGGCTCACCTGTCGCTCTTCTGACTTCTCCCCCAGGTGTTGCTCTAGTCACAGGGCAGCAGGCACCACAGGTAAGCCTGCTGGCAGCCAGGGGCAGGAGCAGAATCACTTAGGATTGAAATCTTTCTAGCAGGGAGGGGGCATCTGGGGAGTGGGTACAACATGTTTCTTAAAGATGCTGCTGCTGCTCTGAGCTTTGGGCTAGAGGAAGGCTTTGGGGGGCTCATGTGGTGGGGGCCTTAGCTGATGCCCAGTACCCTGGGGCTGCCTTGGGTGGGAGAGCAGGAATGGTTAGTGAGGAGGGCCAGCCTGCCAGAGGATACAACGAGTTTTTTCCTCCTTGTATAACGTGTGGTAGAGGTATAGAGAGGTAGAATGTCTTACTTGTGGCTACAGATGTAATCAGGGACTACTCAGTGGTTTACAGGGACCTGTGGTTTTTTTAGCTATGTCCCTCCCTCTCTCTGGGCCTCTGTGTCACTATCTTTATGGTGAGGGAATTGATTAGGTGAACAGTGGAAAAAGCTAGGTCTCTGGAAGCTAGGTTTGTGCAGCTTTGGTTCTACAGGTGAGAGCTGGCAGTAGAGCATCAGTCTTCTCCAGACGATGCCACTGCTCTGTTGGAGTCAGAGCGTGGGCCCCAGCTGCAAAGTTTCAGGGAGCCCTGGCCAAGAGCTTTAGAATGACGGGCTTTTTTAACCCTCAAAGGGTTGCTTAGCACTGGGCTCAGGCTTATGTGCATGTGACTTTTGGGCCGGGCTGACCCACTGCTCGTTTTCTGAGACCTCTTTGGGCATGCTCTCCCGTCCCGGCCCCATGCCCAGGTTGCCTTGGCACTGCCCTTCATATCTGAGGATAGACTACCCACTCTTGGGTCCACCTCCCTTACTGCCTTGCTAAGTTCCTGGCTTATCGCGCTCTCTATGCAGCACCAGTGGTTGTAGTGACAGATCTCAGGCTGCACCCTAAGTCTGCTCATGGGTCTTTCTGTGAAGCTGGGAGTTAGGGGAGGCAAACTATGTCCTCCAGGGACCTGGGATCAGGACACCCTTCTGTCTGTTGGGCATCTGCCCTTTTCTCTTCTCTGCCAGAGGGGAAATACATAACAACTGCACTCAGAATCTTTCTTAACTTGTTGGAGCCTCTCTAAGACTGGTGAGCCTGCCTTTCTTAGCTGCTGAGATACAGAGGTCGATCTATCAGGCTCAGCCACAGTGGGAAGGGGTACTCACTCTGTGGCACTGGTCCTCAAACTTGGTTGTACATTGTAATCAACCTGTAAAATTCCTGGGGAATTTTAAAAAATACTGCTGCCTGGCTCCCACCTCCTGAACTGATTTAATTGACACAGGCTGTGAACTGGACATCAGGATGTTTAAAAGTGCCTCATATGATTCAAATATGTAACAGAATTTGAGAACCACTCATCTACAGAATGAAACTGCCCCCAGATTTATTTTTCTAGGCAGAAAAACTCTGTTTGATTTGCCTTTTCTCAAATATCATATTTCTTAAAACTATAAGCATCGCTGGGGCTGTCTCCCGGCTCTTCCTGGATTTCAAATTCAAAGCTGGGTCCAGATCATCTTTAGAGTTCGATCATTATTATGGAATATTTTACTTATAATCAAATTAGTTAATTAAAAAAATTAAAATTACCTCGTTTGTTTACACTTGAGTTGACAGTGAAAAGTGAAAGTGTGGTCGCTTTCTGTCCATGGAATTCTCTAGGCAAGAATACTGGATTGGATTGCCATTTCCTTCTCCAAATACTTGAATTAGAGAGGAGTATAGCAGGGGTGAGTTTTAGAGGTGGACAGACTTGGGTTCCAGTTGTAGTTCTGCCCCTACTTTCTGTGATCTTCTGTAGGCGACAACTTCTTGAAGCTTCAGTCTATCCAACTCTGAAATGGGGATAGTGCCTACCTCCATGTGGTGAACTGACAGTTAAATAAACTTGTAAAGTGCCTAACATAGGGAGTGGTAGAAAAAGAATACTCTGCCTTATCCTCCCAGAGCCCAGAAGTGCTCACTCTTGTGACAGAGGGACTGAACAGCCTCAGTTTTCAGAGGGCCTCTGTACCTGTGAGTTCTTCACTCTGGAAGCAGAAGCGCCACCTCCTTTGGGAGGTTGTGTGGCTTTTGGGCCCTGGTCCTCCGTTTCTTAGAATGGATGGTCCTCTGTATGAAATAAAAGCTCAATGCTATCACTTGAAAAATTCAAGTAGAAAAATAAAAGCAATATATCTAAACAAAATTTTATGTAATTTGTGATTTAAATAACTAAATTAATATTACATATTATAAACTGTATTAAAAACAATGCTAAATATTGTAAATTGATATTTGGTCATTTTATATATATGCACAGCTCTAGGAGTTCATGTATTCCAGTTGTCAAAAAAAGAACTTTGTTTTGGTATCCTCATTGAAAAATGGGGAATCTTCTTTAAAAAATAAGAAGCTCAAGGTTGGCACAGCTTGATGGGGGTTAGGGAAGTTACAGACTTCCTGAGGGAAGGTAAGAATTTCTGGGCAAAAGTTATGACACAAAGAGAGCCCATGTCCTCCGTGTCTACTCTGGGCCCTACAGCTGTCCTGGAACCTGGGTACCGCTGCCACTGCGGTTCTCCAGCTCTGCTATCAGCTGCAGCAGCCCCTCTTCAGACGGGAGGAGCTCTTTGGTCCAGGCCTCCCTCAGCCAGGCCTGACTTACTGGCAAGGGTGGTCTATCTCTTCCTATCTTGCCCAGGGGAATTTATTTCTGAAGCGTAGTTGCAGAGGAGGAGGGTTGAGAAATCCGTCTGTGTGTGTGTGTTAGTCACACTCAGTCATGTCTGACTCTTTGTGCTTCTATGGATTGTAGCCCATCAGGCTACTCTGTCTATGAGATTCTCCAGGCAAGAATACTGGAGTGGGTTACCATTCTCTTCTCCAGAGGGATCTTCCCAGTCCAGGGATTGAACCCAGGTCTCCTGCATTGCAGGCAGATTCTTTACTGTCTGATCTACCAGGGAAGCCTGGTAATCCATACTTCCCTGCTATTCCCATTTCTCTCACTTAAGGATGTAGAAAGTGTGATTCAGAGAAAAGGGGTCACTGATTTCAGGTTGCGCAGTTAGTGACAGTCTTGAACCTGGAACCTACATCTCCCAATTCACACCCTTTGCCAAGGCCCACACTTCTGCTCTGAATCAGAACTTGCTCCTTTATTTTCCTGGGCTGGTTTTTTCCACCACCCAGAAAACTTCCAGATGGCTTTTTTCTACTTTCATTGGCTGTGAGTGCAAGGAATACACATGGAATACTCAAACTGGCAAGAAACATAATTGTTGAATATGCTAAAAATCATGCAATATTTTTTAGTATCAATTGTGGATTATTTTTGTATGTAGACATATGAACAGATAGTTAAAATGCATTGTGATATATGTTATATTAGAAGGATGTTCAGAGTACTGTGGGAACCCTGAAGAGGGAATAATTAATTCTTCCTAAGGGAAATCAACCTTGCTTCTCGAAGCTAGAACATTCGAACCAATTTGGAAGGATGAATAGGAAGGAGTTTATCTGAAAAGGAGTGGGGTAACAAGGAAGAGTATTTTAGGGAGAGGGAACAAACACTTTCACAAACACGAGAGTTATGCAAAGATTTGGTGCCTTTAGGGGATAGCAGAGGCATTGGCATGGCAAGGACATAGGATGTGTGGCAGGTGAAGCTAGAGATGAGACTAGAAAGAGTTGAAGCCAGTGTGGAAAGGGCCTTGAGCCATAAGCTAAGGATTTTGGCCTTTGGGGCCATGGGAGGTACAGGATGTGTGATGAGGTCTTGTCTGATCTATTCATTTATTTCTCTTTTTCTCATCATGCTAATGAGACTATGTTACTATGACTAATGTTTGAGCATCTGCTACCAGGGAGTTGGAAGCCTTATGGAAATTATTTTCAACAATTAGAACAGCATTTCTGACCTGGGGGGAAATGAGGAGGGTCTTCCTTGACCAGCCAAGTGGAGGGGAGGGACAGTTGCATGATGTCCCCTGGATGATGCCCCCTGTGCCAAACGTCCTTTCCATGTCTGTTGACGGGCAGAAGAGTATCTAGGAAATTGCAGATCCAGCTCTGTCATTAAAGTCCGTGGCTCTGCAGAGGCTAAGGGAGGTGTTTTTTTTTTGGCAGGGAGGAGTGGTGGGTGAGGAGAAGAGCAGTAGTAAATTATTATTTTGCATGATTTTGTAGATGTGATTTTTCCAGGATGTATCAGTTACCTTTTGCTGCATCGAAAGTCACTCCAAATCTTAGTGGTTAAGACAATAACAAAGCTTTATTTATGAATCTGCAGGCTGAGAGTTTGAACTGGGATACTCTGGGTGGTTCTGCTGGGCTGCGCTGGGCCTGCCAATCTCTGCTGTGCTTACCCATGTCTGTGTTCAGTTGGTGGGTCAGTTGGGGCTCCCTGGCTTGTTTTGGCTTCAGGTGGCTTACCTGAGACAACTAAGGCCTGTCTGCACATGGTTTCTTATCTGCCAGCTGTCTAATCTGTTGTTCGTGTGGCAGTGTTCGAGTTCTGAGAGGGAGAGCAGAATCATATAAAGCCACTTGAGGTCTAGGCTTCGAACTTATCAGTGTCATTTTTGCTGCATTCTGATGGCCAAAGCAGGTCATGAGGGCAGCCTAGCTTCAAAGGAGAGAGAATAGACTACACGTTTTTTTGAAGACTCCACTTTTAATGGATAGGATTCGAACCAGTTTGGAAGGGCATGGACACAGGAGGGGAAGGATTGTGGCCACTTTTTCAGTCTCTCAGACTATCTGACTTTCATCACATGAGAGAGTTGATAATTAAAGTTATTGACTTACCATGAATGGGATATGAGAAATCTTTTGAATTCAAAGTCAGCATTCATGGAGGATTATGTGAATTCTCAAGTATTGTTTAGTTCAGTCCTCACAGCAACTCTTGTTTTCCCTTTCTATTTTGCATATGAAGAAACTGGTGTACAGAGGAGTTAAATGAGATTAAGTGACTTACCCAACCAAGGTCACTGGGTGGTAAACCTGGTGTTTGGACTTGTTTGTCTGCCTGCAACTCTAGATCCACTGCCATTGTGTCATTTTGGTGATATGAAACAGAGAAGACCGTGGTGTTATTGCTACATCACTGGCAGAGCCAGCCCCTTTCCAGGTTGTCCTCATCCCTGGGCGCAGGCACCTGGCCCTCAGGAGCTCTCTGCTTGCCCTCAGGGGGCCAAGTACTTTCGGAGTGGACCTGAAGTACTGCAGTCTTCGGGGTGGCAGGGTCATGCTGCTTATATAGTTCAGGACCCCACCATGCTGACGAACGTGTTGGAGACTGCTGCATTTCTCTGGAGAGAGGGAGGTAGGACAAGATGTTCATGTTCAGAGGTGAAAATGCATATGTGGGGTGCACCCAGCATGGCCTGTGTGGAGAAGGTGTGGCAAAAGCTCTTTGAGCCCCAGGAGCAGACCAGTTGGTCTTGGTTGTTACAAGAGAAGAGTATCTCCTAGATGAGCAGGCAGGCAGTCCTTGCCTTTCTCTGGNGAAAATGCATATGTGGGGTGCACCCAGCATGGCCTGTGTGGAGAAGGTGTGGCAAAAGCTCTTTGAGCCCCAGGAGCAGACCAGTTGGTCTTGGTTGTTACAAGAGAAGAGTATCTCCTAGATGAGCAGGCAGGCAGTCCTTGCCTTTCTCTGGCTAGAACTTTCTGAAATCTCTAGCTTTGAAATCTCTAAAGAAATTCTCCTATACAGTTATATAAATGGCTGAAGCTGTGCCCTGGGCTAAACTGACCCCTTTGAATTTAGCCAGTAGTGGGAACTGGGCTCTCAGGGCTGTGAAATGAAGGGTGGGAGCAGCAGGAAGGCACCTGATTATCACAACTGGAGCAGGGTTGGGCCTCTCTTTTGTAGGATGGAAAGAGATGTAGGATCAGGCAAAGTTGAGGATGTGGGGAGGTCTGTAGGACAGGCCCCTAATAGGTTGGTCATGTCCGGAGTACTTTGGTGGTAAGTGCAGGCTGTGGCATCAAACATACTTCATTTTGGCACAGATGGTGTTGGTACATACCTGAGTGTTGTGTATTAGAAAGCCTTGTGTCTAGGTCTTATGTATAACCTGCCATGTTGCCCTGACTGTGCTATCGTTGCCATCTTCTCCCAGAGCTCATCTCCTGTCCTGGGTGTGAGTGAGTATACATCACCAGGGATGTAACTGAACATCTTCTGCTGCAGTGCTTTTCTTCTGGGCAATCCAAGATGGTGAGGGTAAGTCAGGACAAGCAAAGAAGCAACTAATAATCCTTTTCAGAAATCTGTGCGACCCTGTCCATAAGTCTGTCTGTCCACCCATCACTCTATCTTATTTGTTACCCTTTCACCAGTTTACCTAATCATCCATCCATCCATCCATCCTTCTATCCTGAAGAGGATCAAAATGTTTCAGTTGGGGAAGCAAAATGAGTGTGTTTTTTTCTCTCATAGCTTTTACTGGAAATTATGACTACTAAGCTTTTATTCCCTCCACCGTCCCAATACTCGAGCTGAAACTGATTCACCAGCCTGGGTTAGATGGGTTCACCAGTTTTGCTTGTATTTCACAACTAATAACTTTTCCCTGAGTTTCTGAAATTTCACACCACTTACTGACTAGTATCCCTTCTCATTCTTTCTCCACTGGGGTATCCTTGCCACTACATTTTATTCATTTGCCATTTTACTTACTTACTTGCTCCTGTATTACATTCTTACTGAATGTCTGACATATCTGCCAGGGCCTGTTCTGAGTACTAGGGAGACAGAGACCCATGTATCTACCCTCAAGGAATTAATAGTTTAGTTAGTAAAACCTACATTTCTCCTCTTTCCTTTTTCTTGTTGTGGGTTTGTCAGATCCCAGGGTGAGGATAAAGCTATCAGAATCCACATCAGTTTGGTGGCCTGTATTCAGCACAGACAGGCTAATTTTTTAGAAATCTTCTTTTCATCTCTCATATCAGCCCTCCATGATATTTTCTGACCAATGAATGAACATTTGTACCAGGAGAAGGCCAGAGATTCTTGGTCCTGGCAAGCCCCAGTAGTGGAAACACAGCACAGAGAGTTGGTCTGTCGTACTCTTTCCTGGCTGTTTATGATCACCTTTTTGTGCACTCATACAGCTATAGTTTCTTCCTCACCACAGCATGTTGAAATTTTTGCTTTTGCCTGTGCTTTACTTTTTCCTCCCTTGTCTGCCTGGTGAACTTCTACTTGTCATTCAGTATCCAACTCAAATGTCACCTTGTTATGGAGGACCTTTCCTAGCCTCTCCTAAATGGAACTCCTGGAAATCTCACCTTGCTTCCTTAGCACTTGGTGCATCCTCTCATCAACATAACCCACTGAGTGTTCACCACACTGTCCAGGCTGTGTACCTGGAGAGCAGAACCTTGCCTTATTTATCTGCATATCCTCAGCTGCAACGCAGGATTCTTGTGAACAGGCCTTGAGGCCACTGCTCTTAATCACATGCTTTCCTTCACGTGTCCCTACGTGTCCCTCCCAGGCAGTTCTCCAGAATGGACTGCACTCCAAAATAGTGGAGGAACAGCTCTGTGGGTCCCCAGTCCCTGGTGTGTTTACTACTCATAAAAGCAGGTCCAAATGATGACACTGTCAGTAACTCCGGAACTCTCTACTCCTAGAACTGCTCGGAGTGCAAGGAGAAGAGGGCAGCTCACATCCTCTGTACCTACTGCAACCGCTGGCTTTGCAGCTCCTGCACAGAGGAGCACCGGCATGGCCCGGCCCCTGGGGGCCCGCTCTTTTCCCGGACCCAGAAGGGATCTCCAGGTATCACTCCCTCCCCTCCACTAGCTCACATACCCTGACCCTCACCCTCCGCCCTGTAAGTAGTACCAAACCACAAAATCTTTGGAGAAGAGCTCTCTGCCCTTGTTACTCTGCCGGGGGTGAGAGTAGGGGTGGTCTCAGAGCCTTTCCGAAAGAAAAGCTGTTTCCTCCAGAGTCACAGCACAGTGTGCCTTCACTCCAGGCTCTCCCTGTTGCCAGGCCAGGGCAGGGGGTGCGTGGGGAGTAGGTGACTGTGAGTGAGATGGTGTGGGGAGGAAAAGTTTTAAATTACTGTGGCAGCTAATTGAGTTCCCTGTCTTCCACCTCTGTTTAGAGCAATCAGACCCCACTTCTGTTTAGTTACTTGATTAATTTAACATCCAAGATCAGGGTTTGTCCATTTATCCATCCAGCACCATCTGCTTTAAGTGACAATCTTCTTCAAAGTCTTTTCTCAAGGCCCTTGAACTGTGGGAAAGGTTTTACCTTCGTCAGACAGGAACCAAAGTTTATGATCCATGTAATCTGACCTGGGTAGCTGATTTCAGCCTCAGTCTGGATTGGGCAGCTGTTTCAGCCCCACCGTAGCAGAATCCTGGCCAATGAGGAGGTGTAGGTTAAGTTCTGAAGGACTCACTATTCTGCAGGAGATCCATGCGCAGCAAGTAGCAGGCAGCTTCAGCAGATGGTGAGATGCCTGGGGCTTGGTGGTGCGTTATATCTGGACAACTGTGCAGATCTGGCCAGTGTAAGCCCACCTTCCTCATTGTGTTCCTGGAACTTCACTGGCCCAGAGAGAGGGTCACTTTTGCACCACATTCCCTCTAGCTCGGGGTCTTCCCTGTGTCCATAGAAAGCTGAGGGTGCTCAGTGGAACTAACTTAAGAGGTCTTCCCGAGCAAGACATGCCCACTTTCTCCATCATCTCTGGCAGGAGTGAATGGTGGTTCTGGAGACTTCGCCTTGTACTGTCCTCTACACACGCAGGAAATTCTCAAGCTGTTTTGCGAGACCTGTGATGTGCTTACGTGCCATAGCTGCCTCATGGTGGAACACAAAGAGCACAGGTGGGGCAGGGTGGCTGCCCAAGGGGACTTGGGAGGGCTCTGGATTCTCTACCTGTGAGAGTGCTGGGTTCCCAGTGCATGGAAATCCTCTCCCTGCTTAAGCCAGCCTTCAGTCCCCAGACCGGGCTGAAGGTTTTCTCTGTTCTGTTGTGTGGGGCTTCTCTGGAGAAGCCCTGAAGGACTAAGAGTCTCTGACTCCCTAGATGTAACCCCAGCCTCCCTGGGCCTGACTGAGACAATGCATCGTGAGGATTCTTGCTTAGCTGGATAAGACTCGGTCTTCCTCATTTTTTTCTCTGCCTCCTCTTCTAGGTGCAGACATCTTGAAGAAGTTTTGCAAAACCAGAGGATGCTTCTGGAAAGTGTGACTACACAGGTGGCACATAAGAAATCCAGTCTACAGACATCTGCAAAGCAAATTGAGGACAGGTAGCATCGGCTAGCCCCTTGCCTACACTGGAAATGCTCTGCTCCCTCTCACCCTGGGTCCCAGGACCAGGATGGAGTGGACATGCAGACACTGGCATATGTCCCAGAAGGCACATGTCCTGGTCTTAGAGGTCTCAGGGCCAGGGAGGGGGTTTCAGGTCATTTCTTGGTGAATGGAGCCAAGCTAGGTGAAGATGATCACAGTGAACCTGGGCTAAAGTGCCTGCCTTCTGAACATGACCATGAACTGACCAAAGGTAGGTGTTTAGGAACAAGGGCACAGAGTAGATACTGGAGAAGAGAGGGTTGTTTATTATGTGAGTACAAGTCAGTGGCAATCTATCCTTTATCACTCCTTTCCGAATGTTTTCCTTATACATCTATACATGATATGAAATCATCAATATTTTGTGTAGAAAGAGAAATAAGCAGGTACTGAGAGAGGATCACATGGCAGGCATTGGATTGGGCATCATGCATGTATCATTTTGATCAATTCTTATAATTCTTTGAGTCAGAGGTTATCTCCATTCTACTGATGAGGAGGGTAAGGTTCAGAGAGATTAGGCGACTTATCTGAGATCACACAGCTAGTCAGAGACTGAGCTGGGTTTGAAAGCTAGGTCTGTGTGGCTTCAAAGCTTCTCTCTCTCTCTTTTTTTTTTAATGGTTTTAGTGAGATATAATTTATATACCATAAAATTGTCTTTTTAAAATGTGCAATTCAGTGAGCATATTCATAGAGTTGTACAACCATTGTTATGATGTGAAAGTCACTCAGTTGTGTCCACCTCTTTGTGACCCCATGGACTATAGTCCTCCAGGCTTCTCTGTCCATAGGATTCTCCAGACAAGAATACTGGAGCGGGTTGCCATTCCCTTCTCCAGGGGATCTTCCCAATCCAAGGATCGAACCTGAGTCCCCTGCATTGCGGGTGGATATTTTACCAACTGAGCCATCAGGGAAGCCCTACTGAATTGTACATTTTAAAAGGGCAATTTTATATTTTTTATATAATTTTTATATATAGATGTAAAAATATGATTTTTATGCCATAAAATTTCCTTTATAAAATGTACAGTTCAGTGGGTTTTTAAGNATGGAGGGTGTCTGCAGGGTGGGCGGGGCATGGGCGCCTTGCTGAACATCCTGTGGGGGAACGATGCACACGGGCTGTGACGTCAGCTGCTGCCCCAGCCGCTGGGATGCGCTCTCCGGCTCCGCAGGGGGCTGGGTTTCCAGCCAGGGCTGAAGCAGCTTTGGCGGGTGAGGGGGGCAGGGCACTTCTTTCTCCCTGGGCAGCAGCGTGGAGCACTGCAGGGAGCCCAGCTGGTGGGGTACCATCTCGGAGGGCTGCCTAAAGCTGTGCCCTGGGTGTATGCTGGGTGGGGGGACCTGGCCTTTGAGGGAGGGTGAGACTGGGGAGCAGTGGGAGCAGCACACGGAGGAGGAACAGATTGCTGGAGACTGGAACTTGTGCGAGGGATGGCTGAGAGTCTCTTGCTGAGCCACTGGGGACTGGTGGCTTTGGTAAAAAGATGATGGTCCCTGTAAGCCTCCATAAGCAGGAGTATCTGCCCGGGACAGCTGTCCACCCTCAGTAGTTATACAGCCTAAAAATTCAGAATAGAGAGTGTTTCCAAAGGAGATCTGCAGTTGTTCCCCTACTCCTGCTACCTCCCTCTTCCAGGGCCAAGGGATATCATTCAACAACCTTGTACCAGAGGCAGAGATTAAGAAATTCAATCCCTAACCCCCAAGATTCAGTCTAGAATATCAGCAATAGACACTATAGACCTGCGCTGGGGGCCTGGGACATTTGAGGAATCAGCTCAGCTCTTACCAGAGGCTCAGTCCTGACTCTGTTTGTATCCCACTAGGGAAACCATAGGCTCCCTCACAAAGTACCTACTTCTTTTTTAACAGAATAGCCCAAGAAAGACTCCGACCAAAACTATCAACACTGAGGGGAGAAGAGGAGTGTACTAAAAAGTAGCAAAGGAGATTCATCCCCAGGACAAATAGATAAGTCCTCAAATACAGGTCTGGAGAACTAGATGTTGGGCAAGCAGGGTGGAGGAGAGTGGGGAAGCTTCATCCCCAGGTCAGTGCCAAGAGTCAGTGCTGATGTCTGAGGACCCCAGGCCCTCAGGCATGAGAAGATGATGCTATTGCTGTTTTAGTCTAATGGCTTCTTCAGGTCATCTGAGGCTCATGTAGGGGAAAACCAAGTGTCCTGAGGGCAGGTGGTCACCTTTGGTTACTTAGTGGAGGGCCTGACTCAGAGCAGGTGCTCACCAAAGGTCTGTGGAATTGTATCAAAAGGGAAAGGGAAGCAGAAAATAAACCTAAGTATCCATTTATTATTTTGTCAAGTTCAAAACATNGACATGAGTTTGAGCAAGCTCCGGGAGTTGGTGATGGACCGGGAAGCCTGGTGCGCTGCAGTCCATGGGGTTGGAAAGAGTAGGACACGACTGAGCAACTGAACTGAACTGAACCTACAATGGAAAAGAATCTGGAAAAGTATATTTTAAAAATTGCTTATATGTTCCAAATTGTGAACAACAAAATCCTGGGTACCTGACTATTTGGAATAAACCTCCTGTCCACTCAATCCAACCCACACTCAGCTAGTAACACAAGAGAGAAATAAACATTTGCTGATACTTGAGGTTTAATTTAATACCACAATAACCCTAGGGAAATAAATTAGTTCTAGAGAACTTGTAAAGATAAAATTAAAAGGGACTTCAGCATCCATTGATGGCAGACTAGGTAGTTCAGACCAACTCCATACTAGAAAAGACAACAAAAAATGTTTTTAATGTCTGCTCAAAAGCACTGTGGAACCATCATGGCAGTGAAAAATCACCTGGCCATTATCTGGCCATCTGGGAGAAGATGGAAGTCCAGAGAAGTAAGCCTGACATTTGAGGTCACTTTTCTCCTGGGAGCATTTGCTAATTATAACAAAGCCAGTATTTGATATCTGAATAGTTTGATAACTTGGTATAGACATAAAAGTTAGATGCTGGGGAAAACACAGTAATGTGGGATGGGACCCTGAAGTATTGTATTCCAGGAACAAGAGTGAATTGAAAGAGAAAGAGCCTCCACACTGCCTGTAGCCCAACTTCAGATCATCTGGGTGGCCCAGAATATCTCAGGCCTTTCAAATGAATTAAAGAGATTCCAGATTGCTAATGCCTTCAGGCTCTTAAAAGAAGCAAATGGAAATCCTTTCTGCAGAAAAAAGAAGCAAACACACACACACACACACACACACACATAATTTTAAGCCTAAAATAAACAAATATTTTTTCTAAAAAATTCTACAANGACAGGGGTGCGCTTTCTCTTGGGCATATGCTGATCTACCCAGAGAGTTAAGCAGATGATCTAAATGTGTTCTTAGCAATCATGCAAAGGCCCGTAGAGTAGGCCCTAGGCTCACCTAGGGAAGCCAGCTGCTTGGTCCAGAAGTTAGGCTCCCAAGTGAATCTGATACTCCAAGGGGAGCCAGGGTCTGTGTTACAATTTGTCTCCAGCAATCGCTGCATCTGAAACACAATCTGACAACAGCAATGACCAAAGGTCATTTCTTTAGGCATTTTCTGCCAGAGTGAGAACGCCCGCTCCCTCACTCACTGGACAGGCTGAAGGGCCCAGAGTCAGGGCTATTTAGCCTGTGGTCCTCCCCAGTGTGCTCCCTCATTTCCTTACACCTTAGTATCTTGACATTCCTCCCCCTCCCTCTGCCCCTACTGATCCTCTTCCTCTTACTGATGCTTTTGGAATGCCTACCTTCTTATCTCTTCCAGGCCTCAGATGACTTTAATTCTTCCTCGGGATATCATCCGACAGCCCCCTCTCAAGAGTGCCCCCTTCATTCTACCATAACCTCAGCTGGGAAGTCCATGCGGGCAGATACTCTCTGAGTTCCCCAGAGCTGTCCTTCCCCAGAGCTGCCCGCTTGTAAAACTCCCTTCCATCCTAGTCAACTGCCTTCTTCTTCCCTCATCCTTTTCATCTATCTCCTATTACTAAAACTCTCCTATTTATCTAGGACTTTGGCAAGTATCCAACTCCCCTGCTAACATCTAATTAACCAATGTCCTAACCAGTGTTTCAGCCTCTTACTTCCTTGAGCTCTTTAATGTAAACCACCTTCACTTCTCTTTTCAGTCCAGTCACCAGACCTAGACCATTTTCACCATCTAGAGCCATTCTACCTATGAGACCTTAGACTCCAGCAACCTACTTCCTGATCACAGTAGCTCTTGCTCTTCCTGGGCATGCTCTTTCACCTCATTGATCTCCAAGCCCTGCTCCTTCAGCCCAGCTGGCCATCCTAGTTTTCCATTGCTTTAAGTAACAACATCACTAGTGCCCTAATTCCCTTCCCATCAGTGCCTGCCCTTGCATCAACCCAGCCACCCCAAAGTTATATGTTACGTGGGTTGCCTCACTGATCATTATGCTCAGGGTCCCCCTCAGTCCCTTCCTTTCTTGTCAGTTTCCTCTTCTGTGGTCCTTGAAAGTGAAAGTGAAGTCGTTCAGTTGTGTCCAACTCTTTGCAACCCCTTGGACTTTAGCCTATCAGGTTCCACCGTCCATGGGATTTTCCAGGCAAGAATACTGGAGTGGGTTGTCATTTCCTTCTCCAGGAGATCTTCCCAACCCAGGGACCGAACCTGGGTCTCTCGCACTGTAGGCAGATGCTTTACCACCTGAGCCAACAGGGAAGTCCCTCCATGGTCCTTAATGACTATTTAAAATCTTTACTTCTCTCCTGAATGTCATTTACCCAATGTCTAATACTCTGATTATCACTGCTTACTTCATAGAGGGTGAAGGCAAATTCCCTCAAACTTGTATCCCTCCTATCTCCAGACTTAACTATATTATACTCCATCTTCCCATCCTTCAATCTCAGAGAAAAGAAGCACCTCTTGTTTAAAGTCAACCATTTCATTCTAGATCCCACTTCCTTCTGCTTTCCCAGTATGCTCCCTCTACAACAAATCACTTCTATCTTCAACTTCTTCTCCCAAATAAACATGTGCAAATGTTTTCCTTATTTTAAAAAAGTATCCCCAACCCTGTCTCCTTCTCAGCCTACCTTATTTCTCTGCTTTTCACTAATTCCTCTACTTCCTCACCTCCCATCCTCAATCCCTCATTCTAGCTTTTGAACTTTTTACTTTGCTGGAGAGAAAAGCTTTTGGAGTGTCTTTCAAAGGTTATACCATGGGCCTTCTGATTCTGAGATTTCTCTTCAGTGCTCATCCTCTATCACCTATATAGCAATGATAACATTGATCACTTAAAAATTTGAATTTGAAGCTCTCTGTTAAGTTTTGTGCACCACATTCTTATTTCTCTGCTGACTTCTGATGGTTGCCTCTCATCTCCTTCACTCATCTCCCTCCTCTGTTTGTGCTGAAAACGAGGGCATTTCCCTGGGTTCCAGATCTGTTATTTTCTTCTTTCTTCACACACTTTTCCAATACCACCCAAATCCCAGGGACTCACACATCTTTTTTTCTCTCTCTCTAACCCTGACTTTTCTTCTGACTTCCAGACCCATCTATCAAAACAGATTTGGGACAGCTTCCTTTAGACGCCCTACAGGCCTCTTAGATTCGACATATCCAAATACAAACCTCATCAACTCTTTCAAAAGTTCCGCTCCTTTTCCTGGGCATCACCAATCTCTTAAGCCCAACATTTCAATGTCATCCTCCACTCCTCCTTTCCTCTTAGGCCCCATTTAAACCCAACTTGCTAGGGAATGTCCAACACACTTCTAGTATTAATGTCTGGATCCATGACCTGAGACAGAACTACAGAATTTCCTAGCTGAGTTGCCTGGAGGAAGGCAGGTCTATTATAGCACCTGGGTCCTTTGCACTGTGAGGTTTGGTAAAATATGGTTTTCACTTACTAACCCAAAGTCAGTGATTGAGGAGTTGGAGTTCTTACCAGCTCTTTGCTGAAAAGGAAAGGGATGCTGGTTTTGCTGCAGACAGCCCAGTTAATGAAATTCTGCACATGCTCAAACTGGCGATTGAGAACCATGATGCTCTGTAACTGCTGCTCCAGCTTCCGCTTCCTCTCATTAGTGATGCCCTGGGTACAGAGAGAGAAGACAGAGTCCCTGATCCTATTCTTGGACTGCAAACCACATGCTTGAGAAGCCTGTGTGCATCAGTGTAAACACAAATGGAGTCAGATGAAACTGCACCCCTGAGAGGAGGACATGGTTGCTGAGGGACAGAGGGAGGGAGAGAGAAAGGGTAGGTAGATTTTACAGTGCAAATAGGAATAAGTGATAAATGACTGAGGAAATGAATGTCTAGATTTCTTGGGCATAGCTCGTTTCATGACTCTTTCAAGGCTGTAAACCCGCAAAGTCCAGGGAGGCAGTTGCC
This sequence comes from Neotragus pygmaeus, assembly GCA_006410875.1. NCBI lineage: Eukaryota > Metazoa > Chordata > Mammalia > Artiodactyla > Bovidae > Neotragus > Neotragus pygmaeus. The sequence goes on along the minus strand of SJYV01035071.1, from coordinate 676,212 downwards.
TTACGGCCACAGCATTAATGGGAGTTTGATCTGATTTTCTAAGCCCTTAATGAGCCAACTTCCCCAAATTAGACAGGACATTTTAAGATACAGGGAGTAGCAGAGAGCTATGGAAATCGCACATCTGAATTCTAGCCCAGGCATCTCTGAGCCATGAGACGTATTTGACATGTGCCTGGTTTCTGCGCCAAGGAGAGTACAGAACCTAAACATCTGTTCACATATACCTCCAACTCCTCTATGAGTCCATTGGCCTGTTTGTTCAGTTCATTCATCAGAACCATCTTGGCCATTTTGATCTGGTTTTCCACCTTCCTGTGCTGGTGCTTCACCTCAAAAATCCTGCAAACAACAGGAGGAAACACAGCATGGTGAGCCCTTCCCTCCAGGCCTACAACAGCCTATAGACAGCAACCGTCAGAGCCTACAGTGTGGACGCTTTCTACTGAAACCAGGGACCAGCAGGCACCAAACGTAAAGAAACAAGAACCTTCCTCCCCCATCCATCCTGCCCTTTGTACAATCCAGCCCACTTGATCTAAGTGGGCCAGTGGCCCCAAGTTCAACTCATTTTTCTCTCAACAAACTACAGGTCCATCCCCAGGTCAAGTCAATAGCTCATCAGTTCACACAGCACTAGAGGCAGGACAGAGAGAGTGAACACAGGTACGACTTCGTGTAATTTCTTATTTTATTAAAAGGGGGAATGCTCTACTAAACAGCATCATGCAGTGAAAAGAGCCTAGGTACAGACAGAAAGTAGACTAATGGTTGTCAAGGGCTGGGGACGCTGCAGGGTGAATAGTGAGTGACTGCTAATGTGCATGGGTTTCTTTGTAGGGTGATAAAAATGATATTTTAAAAGTAGACAGTTATAATCGTTGTCCAGCTCTGTGAATATGCTTAAAAACCCACTGAACTGTACATTTTATAAAGGAAATTTTATGGCATAAAAATCATATTTTTACATCTATATATAAAAATTATATAAAAAATATAAAATTGCCCTTTTAAAATGTACAATTCAGTAGGGCTTCCCTGATGGCTCAGTTGGTAAAATATCCACCCACAATGCAGGGGACTCAGGTTCGATCCTTGGATTGGGAAGAGCCCCTGGAGAAGGGAATGGCAACCCGCTCCAGTATTCTTGTCTGGAGAATCCTATGGACAGAGAAGCCTGGAGGACTATAGTCCATGGGGTCACAAAGAGGTGGACACAACTGAGTGACTTTCACATCATAACAATGGTTGTACAACTCTATGAATATGCTCACTGAATTGCACATTTTAAAAAGGCAATTTTATGGTATATAAATTATATCTCACTAAAACCATTAAAAAAAAAANTGGCAGTGCAGGCGGGCCTCGGCCTTTACCACTGCTGCTGCTCTTTGCGGGAAATGAAAGTCACTCAGTCGTGTCCTACTCTTGTGACCCCATGGACTGTAGCCCACCAGGCTCCTTTTTGTACAGAATTTTCCAGGCAAGAATACTGGAGTGGGTTGCCATTTCAGGACGCACCCAAGTTCTTATTTTCTCCTCCAGGCTGCAGATGAGCCCCCAGCATCTGAGGGCCCAAAGCCGACTCTCCCTCTTGACAAGAATACTGCTGCTAACTTGCCCCAGGCATCTGGGGAGGAGGACACCCCTCACAGTGTCCCCCCACTGGACAGCGCCATCCAGCACTCCTCTCCGAATGTGGTGAGAAAGGTACAATTGGAGCCTGCTTTCCCTGATCATATGGGACCCACTGCCTGTCAAGACCCCGGGGACCTGGCTGAGGATGTCTGGGCGGGGGGAGGAGTGTCCCTGTCCCACCCCTGGATGTTACACAGCCCTGACTCGTGCCTTTTGTCCTAGTGAGTGAGCAAGGTCCTCCTCCACCCCGCTGGCACTCCCCCATACTTAAATTTGGAGCAGCTGGGCTTCATTTAGAGAGGAAGGGGAAAGGGAAGGAAAGCCAGTTTGCTGAACACTGACTGTGTGCCTAGACCTGTGCTTGGTGCTCCTCAGGGTGACTTCACTTAAACTTCCCAATAGTTCTGTGAGGTGGACATCCCCATTTTACAGCTAAGGAAACTCAGATCCAGAGGCCTACAGCTAATAGATAAAAGGGGCTATGGTTTATGTAAAATGAGCTTTTTCCTCTCTGCAATGAATGACAATGGGGAAAGTATTTTATGTGGTCCCACGATCCAGAGTTGGCTGGCTTTAGAATTTGAATTAATGGAATTCTGTGGGTGAGTGGTCTACAGAGATGACCTGCAGAGGTGTCTGAGCATCTGAGGGCACTGGGATGTTTTGAAGATAAGCTAGCAAAGCTCTTCCTGTCTGTCCACCTGTCTGCTTGGTGGATGGTTCATGGCAATAACCCAGAATCTTACAACTCCTATTCTCACTCCTGTCTTTCGTCTCTGCCCCGGTCGTCCTCCTAGCTGGAACCTCAGTGCTGTGCCTTCCCACCAGCCCTCCATGAGTCCCTTGGCCCTGTTCCCCTTATCCTGTCCCTTTTCTGGTCTCGTCCCCTCAACCCTCCTGGTACTTCCTCTCAGCCCTGTACCAGGAGCTCTGCCAGCTATTCTGTACCCTTCTAGCCTGCACTCTCAGCCCTGCAGCATCCCTTGGGCTCTACAGTCCCAGTTTCACTAGAGGTTCTTTGTACCTACTACCCCTCATCATGTTTCTCCCAGCAGCACCATTGCCATAGATCAGTCTACCTCAGTGATGCCTGAGAAGAGAATTTCGAAAAGTAAGAGATGGCAAATTTGCAGCGTTACCTTAGAAATCCCATGAAGTCTGGTCTCTAGTTTGTGCCTAGCCTGCCCTATCCTTTTGAAAATGGTTTGGCTTAGAGGCCCAAAAGATGCTGTAAATTGGACCTGTGCGCTCTTAGCAGTTTACATTCTTACACCTGAGGTAGATATCTATCTGTTCAACCATCCGTCTGTCCACTCATTTATTTATTCACTCAGTGACCAAAAAAATATGTTAACCTCCTGTCGTGTACCTCCTATTTTTATAGGTGTCAGGAACACATTGGTGAATAAGTAGTCTCAGTTTGTACCTTATAGTCTAGTGGGAGAGAGAGTTAAACAAGCAGCAACAATGAAGTATGATAAAGTGCTGTGATAGTCAGTGGGGAGTATATAAAGAGCATTGAACTCTTGGAGATGATTTCTTAGAGAACATGGTTTTTAGCTGAGATTTGTTTGAAAAATTAGGCTGGTGAAGGAGAGATGGAGGGGGAGTCCAGGATAAATAGAGGGAATGGCTAGTAGGAAGGTCCAGAAGTGAGAGAAAGCCTGGGCTACTTAGGGGGTTTCAGATAATTTGACTTGGAACAAATTATTTGACTTAGGAACATGAGATGAACTAGAGAATGGGAGTGATTGAAACCAGAGTAGTTAGAAAGCTTTGTGAACCATGGTCTGAATTTGGGATTCAGTCTTGGGGGTTGCAAGGTGTGAATGAAGGATTACTAGCAAGGAGGATTACTAACATGGCTTGAATTAAAGTATAGAGAGATCACTTTAGTTGTAGTAAGGGAGACCAAACTAGTACAGAGGAGAAATAGGAGAAGATGAATGAAATCAGGTAATGATGGGAAAGAAGAGGCAGCAAGGACTTCAAGAGACGAGATCCTAGGAGATTTTTGGACTTGAGGTCTGATTGGCAGTGGGAAGTGGGGTAAAGGACATCCAAGGTGTGTCTTGGTCCCCTGAGTTGCCATTCATCTGAGATGGGAGCATGGGAAGAAAAGTACATTTGAGGGGAGGAAAAAGTCAAGTTTTGAATTGGTGGTGGTCTCCTCTGTAGGCTATGTTAAAAGATGACTGGAAGACAGCTAGCTCTAGAGGGCAGTAGGGAGCATGGGGATTACCAGTGCCCACCTGGTCGTGGGAGCCATGTTGAAAATGCTTCTGCTTATTTGTTGGGTCTCAGTTCTGCTCCTCCACCCAGTAGAGAGGAAAGGAGGCAAGCCACATGCAAGCATGGAGTCTGTGCTACCTGGGTGGGTGGCCCGTAGGGTGCTCGGAGCCGTGAAGGGAGGGGCCGCTTCTCTCCCGCATGGCTGCAGGGTGGCAGTGGGGTTAATGAAGATCCCAGGATATCTTAACTTTTCATCTGGAGCTGCCTCTGGCTGTTACCGTGGACTCAGCAGAGGTATGGTGGGGCCAAGTGACCTGACGTTTTTCAGACATTTCATAGGCTTCCTTAAGGCTTGTACTCCCAGAAAAAGGAACCTCAAGGTTCCCATCCAGGGGAACCTGGTCCAGAGGAACCTTTGGGTCTACTTGACTGGGTGAGGTACTGGTTATACACAAAACTCCTGAAATAAGGAAAGGGGCTTTCTTTTTGGGGGAATTCATTGTCTTGAATCTGGGATTGGGCAGGGTGGGGGATATGAAGGTCAAGGTTACCCAACAACATTCTGAGCATCTTATCATTGATTTATAATACTTTGTATAGCATTTTCTACTTTTTTTTTCATAGATTTTTATATGTATTTTTCTATTTTATTTCTTTGTTTATCCTAGCAATACTATGAGGAAGCCACTTTCTTATTCCCCTTTGAAAGATGTGGAAACTGAGACACAGAGAGATTAAGTGACTGCCTAAAAGTTAAACAGCCAACTGCTGGCAAGGTTAGGCCCAGAGCACAGTTCCTGCCTCAGCCCTGGGTTCAATGGCTAGGTTAACTGGCCTCTCTCAGCACTGCAGTGGGAGAAGTAGGACTCCATGTGGCCTCTCACTGCTGGATTTTCCTATTTTTATACCCTCTGAAGTAGCCTGAGGCCTTGCTGGGGAGAAGTCTTAAGACCCATCCTAGTTGGGTCTTGGCTGTCTTTATCTGGTAACAGCACTAAGCCCCCAGGCTACTCCTCGGTCTGTACTGGCTGGCACGCGCCAGGGGAAGTCAGAAGTTTCTCTGAGTCCACAGACGAGAGGAAACTGTGGCAGCAGGCACAGCTCTGTGTGTTACACAGAGACCTACTCCTGCTTGGAGCTGCTTCGTGTCACTACAAGAAGGACTTTTGTTACAGCCGAGCAGCTGTGCACACGTACCTAGGAGATGGTTCTAAATGAGCTGATGGTGAAAACAGATTGCTGCTGCAAATGAGATGTGAAAGTTCTAGAATGGGTTTCCTAGTGGCTTGAGCTCTGCAGTCTCTGGAGCATTTTACCCCACCACCTTCTGTGCCACCAGCAGAATGTTTTTGTATGGACTTGGACATTTGTTTGTCGGCTGCTGTTGCCTAAGCTTTCTAACCTTGGTTCAGCCACTTTGAAAAAAGGTGATGAAGAAAGACAACTTTACAACAGATCCCCTTTAAATACCAAGTGAAACTGGAAGACATTTCAATGGCTTCGTTTCATACTTCTGAACCAGTCGACTGCTGAAAAATACACACACTCCTTTTGTCAGCCCTCATGGAATCAAGGCTGTAGGCATCACAGAGAACTCTAGCTGAACCCCAGTTCACCTGCAAGAGGGACCTCTCTTCTGCTCATAGTGGGGCGCCAGATCTTCAGAGGACTTTGAGGCCACTAAGTTACTGCTTATGGCTTCAGTGGAGTCTGGGATATATTGTCAGCAAATGATGAAGAGGTAGTTGACATTCCTGTGGTCTGGATTATTAAGAGTGATGCAGAAGAGTGGAGGATCATGGACCCAATGAATAGCATTTATGCCTTTATCAAAGCATTTTGATGCCTGGGCTCTTGATTTGATTCTTAAAACTCAGTGAGATTTACATTCACCTGTAGAGGAGGAAGTTCAAGCCCAGAGATGGAAAATAATTTGCTTAAATACATATTCTAAACCTTGACATAAGTGAGGAAAAACTAGGCACCCTGCCTTAACAGTCTCCAAATACATGGCTATAGACCAGATCATGGGTTCTCATCCATGTCTTTTCCAAAAGCAGCTGTCTTCCTTGCAGCCTGGCACTGACAGCTTTTGCTCAGAATGCTTCCAGGGCCTGATAAGGCTTTCTTATGGCCTAGGCTGTGACCCGGTTAGCAGTGCAGAACTGTATAGAGATGTGCACACTGTCCTACATAGGATTCGAGCCAAACACTCCCCAGGTCTGGCTGCCTGAATTTTATACTCTGTAGGAAGCCTATCTCCTTCCTTCTGGCCTGATTTCATTCACAGACCAAACCTAAGATCTTTGTCTAGGTCCCCTGGTTCATGAGGAAATAGGTTCTTGCTCCTAGACCTTTAGATTTCCTGAACCCAGCCCAAGAAAAATACCTCTGGCCTAGTTCTTCCACATCTCCAAAATTTGGGTTTTAAAGGTTCCACTCATTCTAGCCTTCACTTCAGATTCACTGGACTCCGCTTTTTCCCTTGCTCTTCCTTCTGCCTCAGACCCTGATCCTCTTTGTTTTGTTTTGTTTTGTTTTTTTTCCATCTTCTTGGATCATCAGGGCACTGGGTACTCTTCAGTTCTCTCTTCAGCAGCCATCATTGTTTTCCCATTTGACTCCCATTGGTTAGCAGATATCAACATAGTTACATCTGTAGCAACAACCTTACTTCATAAAAGAATTTTTCATTGAGCTGGCAGGACACTTACCACAGCAAGAGCAACTTTCCTATTAAAAATCAACTTGTGAAACCCTGGCAGGAAAAGTTAGTTCCCCACTCAGCTATCTGATTCAGTTGTGTCAAAATCTACTGCTGTTAAACCAGTCTACTTAGTCTGAAGCTGTTGGAACACTCAAATATTCCAAAGATTTAGTTCACAAATCTATTTACATGCATCCTTGTCTCCTTATCTATTTCCTTCAGCCAAGGCAAAGGCCTTCAATGTGTTTCCAAAAGACAACTCACAAGTCATGGTCTCTTCTCCTACTGTACCTGTATATGGTGGTCAATCTTTGACAAGTTTAACTGCTAGAATCAAAACCTGAAACCAGAAGTAAGCAGGCAAAGCTTCAGAACAGCGACGAGAATAGTTGTTACAAACCTCACACATTATATTCTGTATGAGACTATGAGCCCAATTTAGTCAACTTGATCTAGCAAGCTTAGTTACATGGTTTTCTTTGGAAATTTTTAGTTTTTCTGTATTATAGCAGTAAGCAGAGTAGAAGCAGGGAGTCAGGACTTCTATAATGGCAGCTAACAAGAGGAGAGAAGACAAGAAACTTCACCTGGAAAAGTGCCATGATGTGATGTCATTCACAGAAAGGACTAGCTAAACCCTACTACATTCTTAGAAGTTCCCTAAAGCACCAATGAACTACAGAATACCCCAGCAATACAGAATACCCCAGCAATTCATCAGAATTCTTTTACATCACTAAGAAATGGTCTCATTCCGCCTCAGGTACTCTGTTTAGTAAGACAGGGTAGTGTGCAAAGCATTTTAGAAGTACTATCCTTCAAAATAATATTTTAAAGTCAATTGCATTTTGTTATTGAAAGAGGTATGTTTCAGATATCTGGAAAATTGATTTCTGTGAAACACCACTCTATCTGTGCTACTTTATCCCCAGCAATATTATCTTGCTGTACAAACTTGAAATTTATATTAAACTCAGGGTATGTGCACCAGGTGTCTGCTTATTGACTTCTCAATCATGTCGTACTAGAGCACTAACTTTCCACCTAATGGCACAAAATCAAGACCAGCCAGCAGGTTTCTACAGCTAGGCCCAGTCTTGGATTCTTTTATGAGCTTGGAAAATTTGGGTACTCACTCTGTGTCTCAATTTCCCTTCCTGTTAAAATGAAAGAACAGTGTCTTACCTGAATTTTGACAGCATCTTGTGGTAATCATTAGAATGGCAATGTAGGCACTCCAGGTCTTCAGAAAAAGAAATTGAATTCAGCAAAAAAAAAAAAAAATGAACTCCAGAAAAAGATCTGGGTGGTGAGAAAGGGGAGAGGAAAGGCAGCAGGTGACAGAGCCCAGATGAACAGGATTAGACAGGTGAAGGACTGCAAAAGTGACCGGGAGCAGAGGTTGAAATTTCAGACAGTTTAGATAGGTCACAGGTCAGGCAGGTGGCAAACAGAGATAAAGAGATTAAGAGACAAGGAGAGCGAAGGGACGGGGACATATAATTTGGGAGGAGACCAAATTAGGGGCAAGTAAGGAGATACTAGGTCATGGAGGTAAGAGAGAGCGCCCTTCATATGTCAGAGGTGACCTGAGCTGATTCCCAGAGGTTTTTTGTTTGTTTGTTTTGCATTTTTGACTTTTCTCCTTGAACTAGAAAATAGCTTATTTTTACTTGCAAACCTCAAAATACATATGCTCACTGATGAAGTCTGAGGTTTTATATGTGAAGATGAATTCAAGGTGTCAGTTAATCTGGGAGGTGTCAGTGATTGCCCTGCACAGACGTTCCAGCTGGCCATATACTTTTACCTTCTCTCATTTGACCTTTGAACAATCCCAGGCGCAAGAGAGGGCAGATAGCACCTTCTCCACTGACATATAAGCTTCTCCTGTGTGTGAGACACCAAGTGTCGGACAACTTGGCCATACTCACAAGCCCTTCTCCAGCTGTGGCATGTTCCTGAGAAGACCTTTCCTTCCTTCCTTTCAGGCCCCAGCGACTCAGCCTGCTTTCCTGGCCCTGAAAGTTGGCCTTCCCTTGCCCCTACTCACCTGTAGGAGAGTAGGATAGAGGATCTCACCTCCCCTCTTTCTTTCTGTACATGACATAAGGACCTTCTGTGTTAATATTTTGTAGTTATTCACTCCAGAGAGCCAAATGAAGTATCAAACTAAGTAACATACAAGATAATAGGTTCCAGAAGTGCCACTGTATTTGCATAGCCTATAGAACAGGATTGAGGCCAACTTCCACAGAGCACTTTTTCTGAGTCTCTTAGAATTTCCCCATATACATTCCCCAGGTTCTTGTTACTGCTGCCAGAGCTTCACACCACTCCTGATATTCTTGGCTTTCTTGAGATTGGTTATAGATATGAACAGGAAAGAGATCAGTCTAGTGTTCAGTATCAGGACAAGTTACTAACCTCATGTTGTCTGCTAGGTGTTGTGGGAGCAAGTCCAGCAGGCCCAGCTCAAAATAAACCACAACAGAGTTTCCACAATTTTTCCATGGCTCAAGCTGCAAGCCCTTTCACCTTTATCATTATATTAACTCACATTTCATGGTATGTAAGAAGGGGAATTGATATCCTACAAAAGTGATCTCTACTCCTAATCTGGAAGGTTTTGTCTTTGGGAATTTAATCTCTTATATATCTTATGACATACAGCCCCTGACCGTCTGGGACCTGGAATGGTTCCAGATGGATTTTGGTGCTCTTGAGGCTTGGCTCCAAGGATTTCACTAAGTTATCTGTGTCATTGGTAGATGAGATGACTGCATTAAGTATACATGTCAAATAGGGAGACAGTCAAAGTATCCAGCTCAAAGAATTAGACAATCATGTATAAAAGGAAATACAATGATCGTTGGATATTCCTGTCCAAAGATAAGAAAATACAGAATATCAGAGAGCTGTATGAGTGCATAACCAGGACAACAAGGGGACACCAAGGGATGCAGGCCTGGGTATGTTTGAGATAGCCCTTGGCCTCTGGCCTCAGTCCCTTAAACTAGGCTCTATACCTCATTTATCCCATTTCGTTTGCGCATTCCCCCATCCCTCCCCCTCCTCACCTTTCTGATCTTGGGACTTAGACTATACAGCAAATTGAAGCCTTTTTATTGAAGACCATTGAACTATGAAGAAATATATTAAAAGTACACTTTTCTGTAGAGAAATGAAGGGTATTTAGCTCATCTGCTTTTAAAACTGAAAATTAAGAATAGGAATTATAAGCTTTACTAAAGCAGTTAAACAAGTAATAAGGAAAAAGAGTTGGGGGAGAAGAAAAGAGAAAAGAAAATCAAGAGAGACTAAGGGCAGGTGATGGAAAAACAAAGAGATGGAAGAACAGAGTGTGGGAGAGATCAGGGAAGAGGGTGAACAGAGAGAAGGGCAGAGGCAGGCAGGCCAGAAAAATGAGTGTGGCTTCAGTGCCAGAGAGCCGGATTCTAAAGCCATAAAAATCCTATGACAAATATACTGGTGAATAATGAAAGGATCCCCCCAAGATTAGGAATGTAAGATGGCTACTGTCACTACTTATGTTCAGCTTCATACTGGAGGTCTTAACTGGTGGAGTAAGGCAAGAGAAATAAATGTAAGCAAAGGGAGAAAATAAAACTCACTAGTCATAGGCAACATGATTTGTATGCACAGAAGTTCTCAATGTGACTTTAGTAAGATCGCTGGGTACAAGTTCAGTATATAAACAGAAATTGTATTTCTATATGTGAACACAAATAGAAATTGAGATTTATAAAATTATGTTTTCAATTACATAAAAAACCTCAGATGCTTCTCTGAGCTTCATTTTTCTCAATTATAAAATTAGGGCCACAACAATAATAACATTAATAGTAATAGCAACAGCAGCAGCTAGGGTTTGTTGAGTACCCACTGTCAGACATTGCTCTAAATGTTTACATGGATTATTTCTTTTAAACTTCACAACCCTTTAATGTTTGCTGTGAGAATTAAATGAGGAAATGTATGTAAAACACTTAGCAAATTTCATTGTATATAATAAATTATCAACAAATTTTAGCTACATAAAAATGGGCATTGTTTTAGAGAAACTCATAGACTTAGTTGTTAGTAGAACTAAGCTTCTATTCATTGAGCATGCAATTTGTAGAATAAACCGTAATGCATTATTGTTTAAAAAAAATTGTGAATAGCTCATTAATTCATTTGTTCAGCCAAGCACTGCTCTTGGGTCTAGAAAAACACTGGACAAGAAAAACAGAAAACAGTCCATACTCTAATGGGGTTGGGCCTCCCAGGTGGTGCAGGTAAAGAATCCACCTGCCTGCCACTGCAGGAGACACAAGAGTTGAGGGTTCCATCCCTGGGTCAGGAGGATTCCCTGGAGGAGGAAATGGCAACCCACTCCAGTATTCTTGTCTGGAAAATTCCATGGTCAGAGGAACCTGGAGGGTTGCAGTCCATGGGATCACAGAGTCAGACACAACTGAGTGACTGCACAGACACATACTCTAATGGAGTTTACAATTTGGTAGGAGACATATATGTATTAAGCAAATGGTATCACAGATTGTGCTATGAGACTGAAGTACAGGAGTTATGAGAATGTAAAAGAGGGGAGTGAAAATTCACAGGTGAAATGAATTCAGAAGGAAAGTGGAACGGGGGCAGGGCTAGGAGAATGTTCCAGAGGAAGCAGTCTGTCTGAAGTGGTTAAGGGAGAGGATGTCATGATCCTGGACCTAAAAAAATTGTCTGAGCGACTGGAGCTCAAAGGCTGAGGAGAGGGGCCACTATATGAACTCTGGCTGCAGAGATGGACAGAGAACAGAACATCAAGGCCTTGGGAGCTTTGTTAGGGATTTTCACAGTGGGGAGCCCATGTGCAAAGGTCAGGGAGCAGTATGGTTTTATGCAGAGCGCCTACGTGGTCAGGTTTGTGCTGTCAAAGTATTTCTTCACTGCAGAGGCTACTATTGTAGTCTGGGAAAATATGAAGTATAACCCGGGCTCAGGCACCAGCAGCAGAGAGAGGAAGAGTGGGAATAGCTGAGAGGTGATCAAGTGGTGGAGTTGATGAGATTTGGTGTTAGCTTGGGTGAGGGAGGAGGGGTGCCCACTGATGCCTCCCTCCTAGGAGCCGACTCAAAGAACTGGGTGACTAGGGTGACATTCACTGAGGTGAGGGCAGTCTTTGTTGATTAGCTTTACTAATATAACATGAAAACTTGAGAGGGTATTTGAAGTATTTCTTTTCCTATGGAAATCTGAGTGTCTTATTCAGGAGGAAAAGAATGATAGGTTTAAGATACTGACTTGGAAGCTTTGAGAGATTTACTCCTTGTTTCCCCTTTGATTTTCAAAAGGTGTCAAATGGTTATGTCTTTTGTCTTAAAAAACGCTTGGGTATTAAACAGAAAGTACTGAAGGTTGCATTTAGAACCAGTCTTCCCACCACTTGCCCTCCGTCTGTTTCTCCAACCTAAAAAACTGCAATGGGTTCAGTATAGTAATCTGTATGTCTTTCTTCTGCCTAGGTCACCAAGTGGTTAGAACTGAGCAAAGAATTATGGGGGTTGGGATATTATTGCTGCATCCATTAATTGTCCAAGTTGTCCATATTAAGATTTAGCTGCTCTGATGTTCTCTGCTTCTGGTTTAGAATGGCTTTGGCAGGTGTAGTAGGGCTAGAAAAGACCTTCACATCTCTTGGTCAGAGTCTTCAGTCTAATGCTGGTGGTGCTGGAATTGATCTGAACAAGCCTGTGAGAAGGCTGTGGGGTTGATGTTCCCCAGGACTAATGGGGCTCCCCAAGCCTTGGCATTATCTCAGAGAATGTCTGCGGCAGATCAGGGTTTGAGCCTTCTGAACTTCCTCCCATTCTTAAGTAGCAGAAAGTATCCTGTAGGACTCCCAGAAGGGAGGGGAGGCCACTAGTGGCTTAGTCAGGGGAACATGTGATGTGGGAAGGTATTCCTACAGTCTGACTCTTCGCTTAGGTACTAGAGGTGGGTGAGGGATGTGGCTGATAATGTGTGTGTGTTACGTCTGTGCCACCCTCAGGTCAAGTGGTAGGCTGTCTCTCTCCCTCTCTCTGTCAGTCTGTGTGTCACACACACACACACACACACACACACACACACACACNGGCTCAGGCACCAGCAGCAGAGAGAGGAAGAGTGGGAATAGCTGAGAGGTGATCAAGTGGTGGAGTTGATGAGATTTGGTGTTAGCTTGGGTGAGGGAGGAGGGGTGCCCACTGATGCCTCCCTCCTAGGAGCCGACTCAAAGAACTGGGTGACTAGGGTGACATTCACTGAGGTGAGGGCAGTCTTTGTTGATTAGCTTTACTAATATAACATGAAAACTTGAGAGGGTATTTGAAGTATTTCTTTTCCTATGGAAATCTGAGTGTCTTATTCAGGAGGAAAAGAATGATAGGTTTAAGATACTGACTTGGAAGCTTTGAGAGATTTACTCCTTGTTTCCCCTTTGATTTTCAAAAGGTGTCAAATGGTTATGTCTTTTGTCTTAAAAAACGCTTGGGTATTAAACAGAAAGTACTGAAGGTTGCATTTAGAACCAGTCTTCCCACCACTTGCCCTCCGTCTGTTTCTCCAACCTAAAAAACTGCAATGGGTTCAGTATAGTAATCTGTATGTCTTTCTTCTGCCTAGGTCACCAAGTGGTTAGAACTGAGCAAAGAATTATGGGGGTTGGGATATTATTGCTGCATCCATTAATTGTCCAAGTTGTCCATATTAAGATTTAGCTGCTCTGATGTTCTCTGCTTCTGGTTTAGAATGGCTTTGGCAGGTGTAGTAGGGCTAGAAAAGACCTTCACATCTCTTGGTCAGAGTCTTCAGTCTAATGCTGGTGGTGCTGGAATTGATCTGAACAAGCCTGTGAGAAGGCTGTGGGGTTGATGTTCCCCAGGACTAATGGGGCTCCCCAAGCCTTGGCATTATCTCAGAGAATGTCTGCGGCAGATCAGGGTTTGAGCCTTCTGAACTTCCTCCCATTCTTAAGTAGCAGAAAGTATCCTGTAGGACTCCCAGAAGGGAGGGGAGGCCACTAGTGGCTTAGTCAGGGGAACATGTGATGTGGGAAGGTATTCCTACAGTCTGACTCTTCGCTTAGGTACTAGAGGTGGGTGAGGGATGTGGCTGATAATGTGTGTGTGTTACGTCTGTGCCACCCTCAGGTCAAGTGGTAGGCTGTCTCTCTCCCTCTCTCTGTCAGTCTGTGTGTCACACACACACACACACACACACACACACACACACACCAGCATCCTCAGCTGTGCCCACCTCTCTGGGTCATAACCCAGCAACCTCCATGGTGTGGGGGAATGGGAACAGGACTTCATGGGCTGTCTGAGTTCCCTGAAGCTATTAGACTCTGAGGCAGAGTGAAATCTGAGCATGGGATGCTTACGGGCTGCCTCCCTCCTTTTCCTTCCACCATTCCTAACTAACAGCCGGACTCTCCTGTCTTTTCTCCTGTAGCACTCCACTTCTCTGAGCATTATGGGCTTTTCCAACACACTGGAGATGGAGCTGTCATCTACCAGACTGGCGAGGACCCTTGAGCCACAGATGCAGAACACAAGCAGCCTGACAGCTGCCCCACCCCAAGTGATGCCCCAAGTGGTACCAAGCCTGCTGAGTGGCCCCCCACCAACCATGTCCAGCCTAGCGAGCGGTCAAAACCAGGCTGTGCCCAGCCTAACAGCCAGTCACCTGCCGGCCATGCCCAGCCTTGTGCGTGGCCCACCCCAGTCCATGCCCAGCCTAATGAGTGATCCCTCCCCAGCCATTGCAAGCCTGGCAAGTGATCACTCTCAGGCTGGACCCAACCTGATGTCTGGTCCCACCCACACTGTGCCAAGCCTGGCAACCTGTCCTCTGCAAAGTGTGCTTCCAGCTTCTGACGTACAGCCGGAGACTGGGTCCGGCTCCAGTCCTGGTTCTGGCCGAACTGCAGGGGGCCTGTGCCCTGGGGATGGAACTGACCCCTCCCCGGGGAATGCCTTGTGTAAGGTAGGTCTTGGGGAAATGCCATTTAATGTCCTCTGCTTAACTCTGGGCAAAAGGGTGGCTCCTGAGGCCTCATTCTGGCCTTAGCTTAATAGCTCTGTGACCACTGACAGGGAAAATGTCTGATTTCTTTGATTCTTGTTGGCCTTTCACTTTTGAAAGATGGAAAATGAGGATTCTACCCGCTTCACTGACTCTCTGGGACAAGGCCCTACAGCCGCTGCGCTGGATGCTTCCAAGGACTTGTCTATCCCCTCAGACCTGGAGGAGCCAATTAACCTCTCTGTGAAAAAACCCGCACCGGTGCCTGTGGTCAACACATCTGTGGCCCTGCAGCAGCACCGGAGCCCAAGAGGTGAGACTCAGCAGCCTGCCCTTCATGCTGACCACACGCTTGAGCAGGTGGACTCAGCACCGCAGGTGAAACAGAGGTCGGCGGAGCCATCTGAGACTGACGGAACACTGTCTTTCTCTCAGGCTAACCTCACTTCTCTGTCCAGAACTGACCTTTTGATGCCTGTTCTGTTTCCCTCTCTGTGGCCAGGAATTAACCTCCTTGTAAAATTCCCCAGGCAGAAGTTTGGGAATCTGGGTTATAGGAAGGGGGACACAGGAAGAGCACCACCCCAGAAGGGCTGGGCTTGGCACAACGTCTTGGGGACAAGAGCGCATCTGACTTGGTTAGCTGACCTGCTCTGTCTCTTTATGCTTGAATGTGTGCAAGATGCCTAACATTTCTGACTTAGTTTCCCACCTGTAAATGGAGCTAATCATAGCTACTTCATAGGCTTCTGGGAAAAATACCTATAGTGAAAGTCTTGATGACTTATTCTGTAGTAACAAGAATTTGCCTTGCACCTGGCCTTGATGTGGATTTTTGTCTCACAGAAAAGGGAATTTGGACTGGTTGGACTTGGCTCTGATTGTCTTCTCACCTCCCCACACGCATTCTCAAATGTGGCTAGACAAGGCACCTTCCTTCCAGGGAAGGTGAGGGCTGGTTGGGAAGTTAGATAGCAACTGCCTAGTGAGTCATGGGGGCCTTCTTAAGAAGGTTCAGTGTATGATGCATGTGTAGTTTGTAACCATCAATGTTACCTATGTATTTAATAGATGAAGAAATTTTTTTCCTTGTCGCCTCACATTGGCTCTTCCTAACTGCACAATAATGCAACCCTGAATTTTAAGCAATTAAATATTTTGAACCCTGCTTGTCCATGGACGGTGCCTCAGCCAGTGCCTGGTGCTAAGTGGGCGCATGGTACATGCTAGAGTCCTCCTCTCTCCCCACTGCCCCCTGCCCATCTGCACAGACTGCACTTCTCTGGGGAGGGCTCCTTGGAGCCTCTTGCCCTTGGAAGGTGAGCTGGATTCTCAGGCTGTGCTGAAATCCCAGCACTTGGCTGATAAGGAAGGGGCTGCACAGAATGACTCCTAAGAGCAGGTGACACCAGTATATACATGGGGAATGAGTGACTTCTGAGCTCATTTTGAAGGTGAGATGCTGGCTCCTCAGCACCTAACCCAACACTGACTCCTAGGTAGCCTCTGAGTATTACCTGTGTTATCTTTGAAAAAGAAAGTAGCCTTCTTCTCCCCTCAGGAAGGGAGGTGGGTAGGATTTTCACCATGATGAGTGATTACAGTGTGAGTAACGATGATATGACAGACGTGTGACCGCAGTATGAGTAGCAGATAAGAGTAGAAGGTGTGGGTGACAAGGTGTGTTATTATAAATGTATTATGAATTTGTCTTTTGTCTTAGAGTATGAGAATTTTGAACAAGGAGCCCTCGGGCTGAACACAAAAGGGAACCAGAGTATCAGGTAACAGACCCTTGGCCCAACATCCCTCTCCCACCATCCAGCTTCATGTCCTGGGAGACTGGCACAAGAAGTGAGCCTCCTTGATGACTTAATCTGGAGCTTGCCTGCCTCTGTCTTCTTCAGCCCTCAGACCCTGGAGTGGGTGTGTGGTTGTGTGTCTGGAATGGTTGTGGGAGGATGTCCTGACTCCAGTGCTGTGAAGCAGGCATTCTGGGTGCAGTTCCCCCTCTACAGGGGTCCCCCTTTGATCAGAGGACTCCCAGGGGCCAATGGGACCTGACCAGGCAGAGCTGGTGGCAGGCTGGAACAGGGGTCTGTGGAGGGTTGGACTGAGGAGCTCCTGAGCAGCAGTTCAGTTATGGGATTGTATGAGCTTGACTTAGCAGTCGGGCCAGAGGGATGTGGCCCGTCCGAGACCCAGGGATGTGGTTCTTGCCCTAGACCCTTCAGTAATGAGCCCAAGATTCCCTACGTGCGCCTGGAGCGGCTCAAGATCTGTGCTGCCTCCTCGGGCGAGATGCCGGTGTTCAAGCTGAAGCCACAGAAGAATGATCAGGATGGGAGCTTCCTGCTGATCATCGAATGTGGTGCTGAGTCCTCTAGCATGTCCATTAAGGTACCGCTTTTCTCTACCTTCTCCTTGAAACTTGGCCCAGTCCAGGAGCCTCTCTTGCCTCTCTGCTCCTGGCAGAATCCTGGCTCCAGCCTTGTTCTGAGTCTCTGAGTGGGGCTGCTGCTCGGCCACACCTTGTCCCCTGCTGCCTGGGGTCTGTGAGGGGCTCACGAGGACTGAGCTGTCCTGGTGTTCCTAGGACTGGCTGGTTTGGGGTCCTGAAATAAGTTGGTGCTCAGGGCTTGTCATCTTTCCTCTCCCTCCCTCAACAACGTGGTGCCTCGCTCTAACCTCTCAGACTCACCTCTTCCCCAAGGTCAGCCAGGACCACCTGCCTGATGCCATCCAGGCCCCAAATCTGGGGGGAAGAAAGGTCACTGTCACATCTCTGGCTGGGCAGCAGCCTCCAGAGGTGGAGAGTGCATCTCCTGAAGAACACAGGCTGATTCCTCGAACCCCTGGAGCCAAGAAGGGGCCCCCAGTACCCATAGAGAATGAGGATTTCTGTGCTGTCTGCCTCAACGGGGGGGAGCTGCTGTGCTGTGACCGCTGCCCGAAAGTGTACCACCTTTCCTGCCACTTGCCAGCCCTGCTCAGCTTCCCAGGGTGAGTCATGCAGCCCAGGCCCTGACCTGGATGGCACAGTGATCTTCCAAGGGAAGTTATTCCAGGCCAGCCCACAGGGCTCCCTCCGGGGAACTTCCTCCCCTCTCTGTCCTGCATAAACTGCAGGTCTTGACTTAGTGGGCTCTCTCTGTGCTCCTTCTTCACACAGACACGCGGATGTTTCCCTTTCTCCTCTGTTCCCAGCTTCCTCCTCTATTCCCAGCTTCCTCCTCTGTTCCCAGCTTCCTCCTCTGTTCCCAGCTTCCTCTTGTGTAGATTTATCCCTTGATATCTCTCCCAGCCCCTTGCTAACTCCTGTTTTTCTGGATTCTTTAATCCTGAGTTAACTGAGTTTCTTTCAAGCCTGTTGCTAGGAAGCCATTCTCTGTAGGGCTTGGCTGGGGACTTAGTTTCTCATGTCACCCCCACCCCAAGCCTGTCTCGGGGTAGAGGGACAAGGGAGGGGGCTGTGGACACGTGCTGAGGCCTCGCATGGCCTCACTTGCCTCTGCAGGGGAGATTGGGTGTGTACTTTGTGCCGCAGCCTGACCCAGCCTGAGATGGAGTACGATTGTGAGAACGCCCGCTTTAGCCAGCCTGGAGTGCGGGCCCCTCCTGGCCTGAGCATATATGACCAGAAGGTAGGGAGGGGTCTCCGGGAACAAGATTCCCGCCTGGGGTGGCCTGCCTGTGCCTATGGGGGCTGAAACTTTTCTGAGGGGGATGAGAAGCCTCTCGGGTACCTCTCTTTTGCGCTATGCCTGGACTTTGGCCCATGGGGGTTCGCTATGATTGTTCTTCTGCCAGCTGTCTTCCTCTGGCCTGGGAGGCTGAACTGTGCCCTGGGATGGCTGGCGGCTCATACCCTGTGGGCCAAAGCCGTCAGGGTCACCATGGTCAATCCTTACTGAGCTGGGGCCTGGGCAGACTGACACGGCTGCGCACTCTGGTTTCTGCAGAAGTGTGAGAAGCTGGTCCTGTCCTTGTGCTGCAACAGCCTCAGCCTGCCCTTCCATGAGCCGGTCAGCCCGCTGGTAAGGAAGCCCCTGCTGGTTCTGCAGAAGGCCTGGGCCTCGAGCCGATTGCGGTGCGGCCCAGGGTGGGCTCGGAGTGTGGCCGCTGCAAGTAGGGGTAGTTTGTGCATGATCTTGGGACCTGGGGGCCTGACCACCACAGCCCCCCACAGCTGCTGTCGCGTCAGACCTGCTTGACATGTAAAGCACTCCTCGTTTCCCTTTCTCTCTTCCCTCCACCTGTTACTTCTTGCTGCCTTTCTCTTCCTTGTGTTCTTTTCCTTCTACTCCAACTCATTCTCTATTTCTTCTTCCTTCTTGTCCTTCACTTTTCTCCTCCACTTCTCTCTTCCTATTTGCTTCCCCTCCTCTCCTCCCCCAAGGCCCGACATTACTACCAGATTATTAAGAGGCCCATGGACCTGTCAATCATCCGGAGGAAGCTGCAAAAGAAGGACCCAGCTCACTACACCACCCCAGAGGAGGTGGTATCAGATGTTCGCCTCATGTTCTGGAACTGTGCTAAGTTCAATTACGTACGTCTTCCCTGCTTTCCCTCTCCTCTATTTCCAGTGACCCCCAGGACTGTCATGGCTGGATAGGGGTGTCTGGTTTGGGCCTGGGCTGCCATGAGGACCTGGGAGCAGACCTTCGGGGGCCTACTGCAGCGACTGTGTATAAACTCTCTCCCACATTTGGGCCTCAGCATGAACTCAGGAGGAAGATGGGGGTTGTTAGTGACTCGCTAGCTGTGGGTAACTGTCAGGGTCACTTCTGCTTGGAGAGTTGATGATACTAAATGGATTATCCTGGGTCCTGAGAAAATGTAGAGTTTGAGCCATCCAGGAGACCCAGCCAGGCTTTGTGTTCTTTGTACAGCTCTTGAGCAGCCTGGGAGGGATGGGCTGGTGGATCAGGGCCAGATCATCACTGCTCTCCTCCCCCTTCAGCCCGACTCTGAGGTTGCAGAGGCAGGCCGCTGCCTGGAAATGTTCTTTGAGGGCTGGTTGAAGGAGATCTACCCTGAGAAACGGTTCGCTCAGCCACAGCAGGAGGACTCAGACTCTGAGGAGGTGTCTAGTGAGAGCGGGTATTCCACTCCCCAGGGCTTTCCGTGGCCCCACTACATGCAGGAGGGCATCCAACCCAAGAGGCGGCGGCGACATATGGTAAGAAGCTGCTGCCAGCTGGCAGGCGGGTGGGTGATTAGGCAGGTGGAGGGCACCCATGCAGCAGGTACAGGGTAACCTGAAGTGAGGCTTTTCAGCTCAGGTGGCACAAGAGAGTAGGGACAAGGAGCCCTTACTTCCCACCCTTCAGCCTAAGTGGAAGAAGGCAAGGCGGTGTGGGGCTTGCTTGTGTGGGTCCTTCAACTCCAGTGACCCCTGAGGCTTGGAACTCAGAGAGGTGGATGTATCCGCCTGGGTCACCCCGAAAATTTGCAACAGGACCACATCTCCTGACTTCTGCTGGTTATTCCACACTGTGATGCCCTGGTCTCAATCCTGACTTCCACTTGGGTTGGGAGAAAGGGAGAGTCTTCTTAGCCCCTTGATGTAGAGAAGGAAGGAGAGGTGTTGCTTGCAGGAAAGAGATCCCCTCTGACCTTTTGTCTGGTCTCACTCGTGCAGACCTGAGACATCAGTTCCATGCTGTTTCATTCCGCTGACCATGTACTGCCTGCCCACTGTGTGCCAGGGTCCCGCTAGCCACCCCCATCGCCTGTGACCCTTGGCACACAATGCTTGGTGGCTTCAGTGAGTTTTGAAGTTGCATCCCTGGGGTGGAATAAAACACTTTGGCCCTGGGGAATCCCAGTCTGGACTTTTCACACTAATGAACCCTACATTTGGGCATTCTGATTCTAAATTTTTTTTTTTTCTTTCAGGAGAATGAAAGAGCAAAACGGGTGTCATTCCGCCTGGCTAACAGCATCTCCCAGGTGTGAGGGCTGGAAGGAGACCGAGCACTCTGGCAGCTGGTGTCTCCTCCTGTTGACCCCTCCTCCCCACCTTTCAGCGCATTCTCCTTGGATCGTGGACGTGAGACGCTTCTTGTCGAGCCTGTACTGCCCTTCTTTGCCTTTTGCATCTTACAGCATTTATTTGGGAGCCATAGTGCATCCACTACAGAGAAGATTTCAGTAATAAACAGCAAAGAGGGGGTGTTCCCTGTGAGCAGAACAGTCAGATGTGTAGGGTCCACCTGACAAGACCAAGCCTGGTCGGGCTCAGGAGGACCATCCTTCCTTGGTGATTTCTTCCTGCTGACGAAGGCAGACATTTCTCACCTTTCAATGTGCAGGGCTCAGGAGCAGCGTATGTATCTGAATTCCTCTTGGGCCCAGAAGAGGGTAAAAGAAGCGAGAGAGGTTCCGATATATCTACTGCAGGCCTGTGATCCTTGGCCTAGCACAGCCAAAGACTGTCACTGTTTGCCTTTGGCCTGCTCGGACAGAGGCACCTGCCCTGGGTGTGGTAATGAGGCTTCTAGAGGCCATAGGTCTCAACTGGTGCCTATTCGGGTTCTCACGGTTTTCAGGGTATTTGTTCCTCACGTCCCCTCTCCTGATGCTGATCCAGGTGGCCACTGTGGAGCTCTGGATAGTGTGGCATTCTTGATGGGGCTGGGGAGCTGTGCAGAGAACACTTAGATCTTCAGGCTCAGATCTTACTTACAGGCTTAAGAAGATTTTAACCTCAGAGCGTGCCCTCTGTGCCACTTCCTTGGATTGCGAGCTCTTCTTTGGTGTCAGAACTGGCTTTCTAGAAGTGATTATTGGTGGCTACCCCTTCATTATGCCCATTCAGAAGTCCAGACCCTGAGTTCTGCTTGGGAGAACTGTGAGGAAGCTGCTGTCTGCTTCACATACAGAGGTTCTGGGCCAAGGAGAATGACCCACAACCAGCTCCCTCTGCTGGGTCTCTCCTCCAGCTTAGAGATCCTAGCTCTCAACTCCTCCACTTCACAGAGCCAAAGATCAGAGTGAGTCCTCTGACTCGCCTGCCCTCAGGCTGTCCATAGCCAAGAAAAAGTCAAGACTCTGCTGATAGCCCCCCACCCCCTTTTGTTTGTTGGAGGTTGGAGAAGGAGGGACTGGCAGGAGCCAGGCCTAAGCATTCATGAAATTCTGTCAGGGATGTAAACCTGATAGAAGCCTCTTCGGTGTCCTTTGGTGACCCTGAAGCAACTTTAGAATGTTATTTCTCCAGGAATTCAGAGAGAAGTGTTCTGGGGGTCACGGGCACAGGAGCAGAGCTCCAGGGCACATCTCAGATAGACGGTCATGGTCCATGCGAGGAGTTTGGGAGGAAAAGGCATACACAGATGCTGGGGGTCAGGCCACCTCATTGGCAAGGGCTTGGTTGAGAAGGAATCTGTTTCTGATGTTGGCTTGGCCTGGAGACAGCTCTCCCTGGTCCTGTAATGGCTTAGCTAATTTCAAGGGAGCTGCAGGTCATGGCTTTGTTTCTGCCAAGAGATGAAGTTTAAGGAAATTCTTGTCTGTAGGGTCCTTGTTAATGGGAACATTTTGATCAGAGAAAACATTTCTTCTCTCCTTGTGAGGGGATGGAACTGCTCATTTCCTTTCCACCCAGGCTGAAAGCGCGCCTTCATTTCAAACCAGAGTCTGCCCACTGCCTGACCATTCTCTCACCAGCACATGCCAAGCTCTTCTAAGCAGATGGGCTTCCATGACCATGTTTTCTAGTTTGGGGTAACTAAGTCTTGAATACTCCATAGCCAGGCAATCTTTGGGCGTAACCCTCTGCTCTTTGGAGCTCATATGACTTTATGGTTTGGGCTCTGGCCATGTCCCTTTCAATTTGTGAATCTTTTTCTCTATTTCTTTGGCTTGGCAAGGTTCTCTCTGTAATTACCTCATTAATTCCTGCTCTCGGTCATTTTTCCTTTGTGTGGGTCACCTTCCCACCTTCTCTGGATCCCCTTCATGGTGCTTTGTGTTGGGCAGCTGGGTGAGGGCTGTGACAATCTCAAACCTGATTGACATCTTTCCCCAAGACCAGTGGGAAACCACAAATACGAAGCAGAAATACAGTTTAGTGCTTGGCTTCCCTTGTATCAGTGTTGTTCCCACTTGTAGCCTGCTGGGCCAGGGGACCTTAGTGATGTGGTAGAGAGTCACATGCTCCCTTCCCACTGCTGAGAACCCTGCATGCCGAGAAGCTCCCTTTAGGCACCTGAGCAGGGAGGGTGGGAAGGAGGGTGTCCTTTCCGCCAGGAGTGTGTGGCCCCCCATCCCTCCACTGGTTACCCCACAGCACTGCCCTCTCCTGGCTTTTCCTGTGTACTTAACACCAGTGTTTTAAGTCATAGTTTTGTTTTGTTTTTGCATGCAGAAAACAACATGGTGTTTTAGAAATTAAACAAAAGGATACTGGCTGCGTGACCGTCTTTAATGGCTCTGTGTTAACATTTGAGCTAATCCTGTTTTTGACTTACTCCTATAATGGTCCCATTTTGGAATCAGTTACGTCCTTTGGTCATTGACAAAGTCATGAAGGGAAAATGCAGTGAGTTCTGGTAAGGTACAGAATGCAGTCCTAGAAGAGAAATTGGGTTTCTTGGGTATGCTGAGAAACAGAAGAACGGGCTAGCTGATGCAGAGGAGATGGTAGTGCACTCTTCTAGAACCTAGGTAGGTTGACTCTGCCTAATTTCCAGCAGTTGCCAACTATACATCTTGCCTGTCTGTGCAAGTGGCAGCCACCAGATCCTCTGTAGGCTCTGTAGGTCTTCACAGAGAACTCTGCCGTCAACCCTGGTGCACTCTGGCTCCCTGTACCGAATTCTGGCAACAGGTCTTTGCCTTGCTCCTAAGACCTAGACCCCTCCCTATATGTTCCTGGGCTCTGCTCTGCTTTCTCTTTCACTCCATTGTGTCACCTACAATCTTCTTTTCTGAACTCCTTAACTGAGACTCTGCCCTTTTTGGATTAACATCCCCGTGCTTTGTCTTCTCCCACTGTTCCACTGCTATTAATTAAACTGCCTGCTCCTTCAACCCGTTTCCAAGACCTTAGCTCTCTGTTCTCCCAATCTTTCAGTCTTCTCCTGGACTTCCTCCTCTTCTGAGCCTGAACCTATGTCCCACGACACACTGATGCTTTTCTCAGCATCCTGAACTTCCTCATCCTCTCCAGCTTTTGCTGGAGCTATCAACCCTCCTCCACTTTCTGCATCAACCTGTGTTTAGCTCCCTCTTTCTGGGCTCCTAAGCATGACAGATTTCAGAGTTGAGAGCCTCAGTTGGGCTCTCAGTATTGATTGGTGTATCTTTGACTTGTTATTACTCTGCTTTCCATGCGTGCCCTTTATCTTTTCTCTCAGCAAATGACTGGCCTCATTGCCTATTTCACAGAAGAGAGACCCTGAAACAAGACTTTTGCTGTCCACGTGCTCCTCTCGCCTCCCGTGCCTCTGTGTAGCCATCCTTAGCTCCCTGCCAGTTATCCTGTTTGGTGCTCTCCTTATCTAATCCCGCTCTGCATCTGCCAAGACTGTGCTCCATCGCTTATCTCACCGCTCCCATTTTCCAGGGTCTTCAGCCACACTCTCCACTGGTTACCTCCACATAGATAACAAACAAAGATCTCCCCAAGATTGAAATAAAATTTCTTAAGAGTCTATTCCACTTACATTTTCCCCTTGTCAGCCAAATTTCTCTTAACAAAATGTTCTTTATTGATTCTTCCTAGTCACTCTTTCATCCTCTATATAGTTTTTCATAAAAGTCACCAGTGACTGCCCGGTTGCCAAATCAAGCAAATACCTTTCAGTCCTCAACAGTCGTGAACTCCCTACAGCATTTCACATCATCTACCACTTCCTCTTTGAAAAACCCTCTTTGCTTGGCTTTGGTGACACCGCAGCTGTCTGGATTGTCCTCTTTACCTCTCAGCCACGCAGGCTGAGCCTTCCTGGAGATACGGACAGGAAGCGCCATTGGTAGCATCCTGCGGTCTTCAGGAGCCGATGGGCAGGAGGAAGCCTGGCTGTTCCTTCCCCTACCCTTCGTGTCTGCCCGTTTTCTTTGACTTCATTTCTTCTCCTGGACTCAGATCTCCTCATGCCAAACAAGTGTATGAGCTCTGCTGGGAGGACAGCATCTGTGATTCTTTGTTTCTCCCAGCACAGACACAGACAGATTTTAGCCAGATTTTAGTGTGCTAAGAGGTCCTATGTAAATCAGCCCAGGAATGTGGATTAGGTCTTACCAAGAAGAAATTTGGTAAACTGTATTACCCAGCTGGTGGGCAGCTCATCACCAGGATCCTCACACCAATTAGAGCCTGCCTTAGCCGGGAAGGAGCATGGGATCATGGTAAGCATGTTTCCATGCATGGATCAGTGCTCTACCCAGGAGGAAGATCCCATCTGGGGTGGGTATCTGCCGCTGTTAACATTCTGTTGGAGGGAAATCAGGAAGTTCTGTGGTTCATCACTTGCTTGGGGTTCAACTAGGGTCAGCCTGGCCCCTTGAGCCAGGTCGTCCCCATCTGTACTGATCACCACCACCTGCTTGCTCTAGTTGTTCCTTGAGCTGGAGGCAGATGCTGGTTGTTTTCTTGGAGGCAAGAAGGTAAGACAGAAAGATGTATTATTTGAGATGCTAGATACCTACGTTTTGACTCTGCCAGTTATGAACTGTGTGACCTTAGGTACAGTTTCCCCATCTATAGAGTCGTGGGGAGGAAGTGGGGTGGGAGACGTGAAAACAGTGATCTCTCAGAGGCTCCCCAGCCCTAAAGGTGGTAATGGTGATTCTAATTCTAAAGCTCAGGCTACACAGGGAACAAGGGGACACTGCAGTGGGACGTGGCTAGGGAGTCTTGACCAAGCCAGGGCCACGGGCCTCACAGGCCAGGCTGAGCTGCCTGAGGGTCTGCAGTAGCTGGTGCTGCTTCTGGAGCCATGTGCTTGTTCCTCAAGCAGCGCCCCTCTGTTGGCTGTGTAGGGTAAGTTCCTGCTGGGCCTCTTCTAGAAGTGGCCATCAGATCCAAGGCGGTTGGGGGCACGAGGGAGGAACATTATAAGGGGAAGTGTCACTGATCTTAATAGAACCTACACATTCGAGAACAAATTAAAAAAAGAGCACTTTTCTTTACCAGTAATTGTGTCCTGGAGTGTTTTTTCAGTGGAGATGGTTGAACCAACTTCATGGTCTTCTCACCCCCCGACTCCACCATCCTTAACATCAGAGTGCCCATGCTGACTGCCATATTGATCCAAAGTAGCCTTCTGTAGGGAGCTTCCCTGGTGACTCAGTGGTAAAGAATCCACCTGCCAATGCAGGAGTCATGGGTCTGACCCCGGTTGGGGAAGCTAACCCTGGAAAAGGCAGTGGCTACCCACTCCAGTATACTTGTCTAGAGAATTCCATGGACAGGAAAGCCTGGCAGGCTACAGTCCATGTGGTCACAAAGAGGAGGACACGACTGAGCACAAGCCCAAGCCTTCTCTAGGTGATCAGTCACGCACTCTGATTTATTTCCTCCTGGTGTTGCCAAATCGTATTCATTGAAGGCTTAGTCTTATTCATTGCTCTGGTCCCTATTGCCTAGAAGAGTACCTGGCACCTGGTAGACTTTAACATAATCTGTTGAATGAATGAATAACAAATGTGGGGAAGCCACATTTTTCCCACAGTATTTCCAGTTTGGGCCTGGAAACATGTCTTTTGGAGTAAGGCTGTATTTGCAGATATGAGACATGAGAATCATCCAAGCCCAGTAAGGTAACTGTTCTCTTACTTATTTAAGGGGAATCTTGTTTTCTGCTACATTGGACTCCTAAAGAGGTATATTAGGTTTGACAAGTTTAACGTGAACATGCGGGTACCCCATGTAACCTGTTGAGATTTGCTTGCCAGGAACATGCATGTCTTTTAGCCATTATTTTTGTTTCTCTTTTTGTCTGTAGGTAGTTCATCATGATCCATGCCGTGGGGGTGCAGGACAGTGGAACAGCTTGTTCAGATTTAAACATCTTGCAACCGGGAACTATTTAGCTGCAGAGGTAAGATTAATGGATATGGTGTTGTAAAATCTCTGATTCAGAAATAGTAAAACAGGCAATAGAGAAGATGTATTTGTAGGAACAGTTATTGTGCACATGCGATTATTGCTAATCAAGTACTGGATTGGCATGTCCGCTATTCTCAAAATGTAGATATTAATTGAAATCTTAAAATAATCTTTGTTTTGAAAATAAAAACAGCAGCAACCACAACAGAACCATGTGGTTGGTTTGCTGTAAGGGTATTTGGAAGCGGGTATCTGATTTGCACCTGTGTGGGATTCATCCTGAGACTTCCTGTTTCACTTCACTCTTTCAGAATGTCTGATTTGGAACCCTGATCAGCTCATAGTTGGTGTGGTGTAGTCTAGATAGCTTCAAATTGATGTTCTGTGGCTATTCTTTCACTGGTGGGTGGCTTTCATTGTTCAAACCATTAGAAAGGAAAGGGTCCCCCCTGCCAGCTGCCGCCGAGATATTGCACTGTCTTAAAACTGTCAATAAAAATGGTAAAAATGTAGAAAGGTCTTTTCTTTCTCCACTAAATGCATGTTGACAGAGTGAAAAGTGGTAGAAATAACAGCATTAAAGTTGTAGGAATGATTTAATTAAAGTTTAGTTATCTGGTTTAAAACTAGTTTTGAAAATATTTGTTATTATTTTATATTTATTTTTTCTTAAATCTTTTTAAAATTGAAGCATGGTTTATTTGCAATATTGTGTTAGTTTCACATTTACAGCAAAGTGATTCAGTTATACATACATAATATACATTTGTATATCTCTATATATATGTATTTATATTCTTTTAAAAATTCTTTTCCATTATAGGTTATTATAAGATATTGAATATAGATCCATGTGAAAGTGAAAGTCACTCAGTTGTGTCCTACTGTTTGTGACCCCATGGACTATACTAGTCCATGGAACTCTCTAGGCCAGAATACAGGAGTGGGTAGCCTTTTCCTTCTCCAGGCCCCAGGTCTCCCTCACTGCAGACGAATTCTTTACCAGCTAAGCCACAAGGGAAACCCATAGTTTCCTGTACTATACAGTAAATCTTTGTTGTTTATTTTATATATGGTATTATGTAGAAAATCTTTGTTTTCAGATATATGAAATATCCATTCATTTTACTCCTAACTCTGTTTTTCAACTTTGAGTTTCTTCTGGGATTGTAAACCAGAATTTTGTCTTGGAATGTCTAGTATTAATTATCTAACTTTTGCTTTTGGATGTTTCAGAGGGTAAGTAGGTGGGGCTAGAAAGCTGATGAGAAAAAGGTGGTGCAAACAGGAAGTTTCTATAAATATGCTGACCCCAGTCTAACATAGTACTCAAACCCATTACCCTCTCCATCATGTTAATCTGTGATGGTTTTCCTTATAGTATTTCCCACGTTCTCACTTTTTATATGTCTTATTGACTTTCTCTGTCAGAATGAATATACTCTCTGAAGGCAGGAATTTTTTTTTTTTTTTTTTNACACATTAGAATTAAAAATGACAAAACCTAAATAAATAAATAGTTAAATGTCTATAAACTATGCCATTATGTTAAACTCTTAATTGTTCATTTTATAACAATTTCATTAAAATTTTATTACACTTAAAAACAATTTGCTGGTTAGAGTTCTTCACTTCATAAGAAATTCTATTTAGTGAGTGAGTGCTGTGTTCTTAACAATCGTGCGTGTCATCTTTGTTAGCAAGATGCTTGCTAAGAAAGCCAAGCCAATTGTAAATTAAATGAATTACTCTTAGCCAAATAATTCAAAAAGAAAAACTGTGAAAACAATTTCAAGATTTTGCAGTAAAAACTCTCTTTACTGTAAGCTGTGAATGCATTTTAACATTTGATGTGTGTTGTAGGGTCTCCTAGAATAAGAATGCCTGGGCTCTGGGAAGGGCTCTCAGATGTCAGCTCCTGGAGGCTTTGCCCACAATTTGGTTTGAGGACTGAGAGGCTGTAATCAATCCCTAGAGGCTATTATCAAACTGGGGCAGAGACTGCTAATTGTTGCCAGTATCCATTTTCTCCTTAATTTTAGTAATAATCCACTTCCCCACCTTCTCTGGCTTCTTCTGCAGCTGGATGCTATCTTATGAATAAGTTACTGAGAATCAATTATGAAAGGCAATAATGTATAAAACTTCCAAGATAGGTTTTAAATGAAATTGCTTGTCCTCCATTTCCTCTGTCTTTATCCTTCCTCCACACAGGAACACAGTAAGCCTACTGGTTATCTACTTTAATCTTGCTGATGGATATGACATCCTAGAGAATGGTGAAACGGAAAGTACAAAGAACCTAGGTGATTTGACAAGCTCATGGAGCACAGTCTCCATCTACCTTGATCTACCTGCTTACCTCATTGGACTGTTGCTTTCTTTGAGGAAGAAATACACTTCACTTTTTAATCCCCTTTATTTTTTTGTTGTTATAGCAGCTGAGCCTATACTCTAATATGCCAAAACCAGAGCTTTCTTTGCTCCTTGGGCTGAGATGATATCCCTCAACTTCCTGGAAGCTGCTGTACCTCTGGCCTTCAGAGTTATAAAACCTATTGAGGCCAAGCTCAGCATTCATGGAGAAAACAAGGATCTCTCTGTGCTTGGAAACAACCACCACAGCCTCAGCCCTGCCCCAGCCTGACAAAGGCCTGGTACTGCTGAAAGCAGCTGTGTTATCTAGGACTCTGCTCCCCACTTGTTGGTGAGTCCCAGGTATGATGGGGCCCACTGACAACGTCACTTTATGGCAAAGCCTGTAACAGGCAGTGCCTCTGTGACTTATTAATAAGTGTAATGAAGAATTCTCTTTCCTATATGAAGTGATTCTGTGGGCAACCAGATAGTTGATGGGAGTATCAACTTAAGGAAAAATGCACAACATAAGAGTTGCAAATTTAAATATTTTTTTCCAGGGACTTCACTGAGTACTGTAACTCAGGGGACAGCCTCTGTACCAAAGGGGCAGAGGAGAAATCAGCTTATATATGATTTGGCTAGAGAATATGCACAGTGAAACACACATCTTGGTGAAAGATTAGTGCTAGTTACAGAGAACAAATATCTCAATGATTTTAGTGCTTTTCTGTGTGTGGGAAGAGTCAAGAATCTGGGTTCATTAAAATTCTCCTTGAGATATACATCTAACTCTCTAGGCCTTGTTTTCCCAAAGCGCAGAGCACTTCATCCTGTTTTTCATACGACAGTCCTCTCAGGGTGCGTGTCGGTCAGTGCCTGCTGTGGCTGACAATCGTCGTCCAGCTGGGTGGTGAGCAATGGTCATTGTTCTTTGTTTGCAAGGTGAAGTGTCTCAGAAGTTTTCTAGCTTATAATGGAAGAGTTGATAAATTGGAATATCACCATTTTTTCAACCTTCAGTGAATTAATGGATCTAGGCAGTGACCATCCGTGGTTACCCATATCACACAGAGAGACATCCAGACACTACATGTCTCCTGATACACAACATCATCCATGAAGTGTTTCCAAACCAACAGACTCTGAATCCAATCAAGTCTCTAGATTTAACTGCAAACTTACATATGTATCTCCCAACTGAGAGGAAATACAAAAGAACAGAGGAACATCTAAAATGACATCACAAGGATACAGTCAGTCAGATCTGGTCTGGGGCAGCAATAGAACATAGGTTTCTTCAACAAGTTTATTGAAAGAAAAAAAAAAAAGATGGAAGGGGAACCTGCAGATGAAAGAGACTTAAAAAAGAGTATAAACCAATTGCAAAATATGGAACTTATTTCCATCCTGGTTTAAAGAAACTAAAAATATTACGAAGCAATTGAGAAAAGAGGAACACTCACAGGATATTTGATAATATTAAGGATTTATTATTTTTAATATTACTTTTACTTTAATTCTTATGTTACTTTTTAGGTGTGATCAGGATAGTAGAAAAGCAGAATACTGGAATATTTATAATAGTAGAATATTGGAAACAAAGCCTATAGAAGATAGGTGAATAATTTTATGGCATATCTTAAAATGATATTTCAAGAATCTATACGGCATACTTTAACTGAGACAAAGATTCTCAAAGTCTTTGACTTTGAATTAGGAATCCAGCCTAGTCATAAGTTGCATAAAGGAAGAAGGAAATTCCAAACTTCTGGCTTGAGAAACCTCTCATTTCAGAAATCAGAGATATCAGTTAAAATAATGATCAAAAGAGGAATCAAGTTTTAAGATAACAAATTTGCAGATTAGATTACATTTTATAGAACATAACAACCCCTCAGAAGCAGTCCTCTTAAAAAATGCTTTTGAGTGAATAACATTGCCAAGGCTCATTGAACAATCTTGTTTTGTTTTCTGCTGTAAATTTTCATGCAGTCTCCACACTGGACAGGAGGGTAAGGTGATCTCATTTTTAGTGATAGTTAGACTGGGCTGATATTCACTAGCAGTTAGAATGGCCTACATTTTCAAGACTGAGCACTGAACTTCTGTCAGTGTACTTTAAGGTAAATTTTCCTGTCGATGAAGCTCTTAAGTGTATAATATAGGAAAGAACAATTAAATAAAAGATCTGGTTTTTGACTTGATAACTAGATCAAAAAACAAACAAACCCATTTGAAAAGACATTTCTGAGACAGGTGGGGAAAATTTAATATGAGCTGATAGCTTGTATTAATATTACGCTTCCCATGAGTGATACTTTGAACTGTGGTTACAGAGAAAAAAGGCCTTCTATTTAGGTAGTTCATGCTTAAGTGTTCAGAGATGAAGAATCATAATGTCTGTAACTAACTCTCAGGGGTTCAGAAAAAACTATGTATTATGTTATTAGAAGTACAGTAGGTGTGGCAAAAAGTTAACAATTGGTAAATCTAGATGAAGAGGACATGAGAGTTTATTGTACTGTTCTCAGGAGAGGAAAAGGGCAAATAATTTTAAAAAATGAAACATGAGGCAGGCAATGTTTGTATCTAGAATAGCAGCATAGAAAATGATTAGGAGATGATGCTAATTAAAGAAAAACAGAATTATATGTAAAATAAAAAAAAAAGATACAAATAAATTATTATTATGCCGGACTATATTAGGGTGGTAGCATTATGCATAATTTTTGTCTTTTTTACAAACTTTGGTGTTAAAATGTTATACTACCTTTGTATTTATACAAATACTTTTATATGTTTTTTTAAACCTTCATCATAGTATATTTCAAATATAATCCTTTATGTCTTAGACAAAACCCCTCTTCAGAGAGCTTTTTCTAACTATCCAATCAAAAGTGAATACCAGGCATTTGCTCTCACAATCTTGTTTTATTGTCACCTTAATGGCACCCCACTCCAGTACTCTTGCCTGGAAAATCCCATGGATGGAGGAGCCTGGAAGGCTGCAGTCCATGGGGTCGGTGAGAGTCAGACGCGACTAAGCAACTTCACTTTCACTTTTCACTTTCATGCATTCGAGAAGGAAACGGCAACCCACTCCAGTGTTCTTGCCTGGAGAATCCCAGGGACGGGCGAGCCTGGTGGGCTGCCGTCTATGGGGTCGCACAGAGTCAGACCCGACTGAAGTGACTTAGCAGCAGCACTTCCTACTATGGTGTTTGTCCTTTTCTTTATCTTCTTGTTCACTGTCTGTGTCACCCCTCATACGGTGTAAGCTCCCTGAGAGCAGAAATCTTGGCCAGACCTGAGAACAGTGCCTGTAGTTACTCAACAAGGATTTGTTGAATGAATGAGTGAAATCAGGTCTTTGTCCAACCTCCCATTTTACTGGGAACTCTGAAGTCTTGAGAAGGGGAAGAACTTGTCCCGGTTTTCTCATCAGTTGGTGTCAATGTCAGAGTTAGAACTCAGGCCTTGTCACTGAAGCCTCAAAGGCTTTTCTTTTACAATTTTCTAAGGCTTTTCTTTTAAAAATTTCTAAGGCTTAAATAGCTCCTGGGAACCAGACAAGCCGCAGGAGTGAGAGAGGATCCAAAGCGCATTCCTCTTGTTGCAGTGTGCCAGCAGCCCCATAGGTGGCGCCAGCGGCACTCCTTTAGCGCTGGAGAGTCAGGAAAGGGAGACATTTTGATGAAGAGTGGGGTGTTTGCATAGTCTTAAATTGTCTCTCTACTGACCGCTCATTAGCTGTGAGGGAGAAAACATACACAGTAATTCTGCAGTGGAGAAATCAGACAACTCCTTGACTGTGTGGTCAAAATAACATCACCAATGAGGGACAGATAGATGTGTTGTGCATCCGGAAGTGATATCCTGAGGACACATCTCCTATCCAATATTGCAGCCTAGAATGTATGCTCTGAATCTAATTATGGAGAAGCATCACAGAAGCCCAAAATGAGAAATGCTATATTAAAGTCAGGGAGTAGGGGACAGGATTTTTTAAAAATGGCCATGTCACTAATGACAAAGAAAAGCTATGAAAATGTTGCAGATTAAAAAGGCTAAAGAGACATGGCAACTAAATACAATATCCAGGACTAAACTGGTTCCTTTAATGAAATGGGGGAAATGCTTTAAAGGACATCATTGGGTCAATCAATAAAATTGGAATATGGATAGTAGATTATAGTATCATATCAATGTTAAATATCAATGTTGATAACTGTGCTGTGGTTATATAAGAAATTATCCTTATTTTTAGGGAAATGCACTATAGTGTATGTGACTGACCTTCAAATTGTGCAAAGATATTTTAATAATTTAAATATGTAAAATGTATTTTAATATAATTACTATACACTTATTGTATATTGCAATATATATTTATATATTTAATTGGAAAAGTATTTAAATAGAAAAAATATATATACAAGATACAAATAAAGCAAATGGGGTAAAATGTTAATAGGAGAGTCTGGGTAAAGAGGATGTGTGGGTGGGTATTCCTTCTACTATTTTTATTCTTGCAACTTTTCTGTAAGTTTGAGATTATTAGCAAGTGGAAATTTAAGAAGGAAAAAAATGAATGAAAGGATGGTGGTTCCAGGCACAGCCTCTGCCCACCCATCCCTCTTTCCATTGTGCGGCACTTCAGAGCTGGTACCTTGCCTTTTGTGTGTGTGTGTCTTCTGCCATCACTGTTGCTTCAGTCTCTTCTCTTCTCAAAGGATTATGTTTGGCTTCTGGATTCTGAGGCTGAGGCCTAAGCTGGAAGAGGCGGAATTACCATTGTTCATGGCTGGAAAATGCCAATGAAGCCTCTGTAAGGGGGTGTGGGGAGGCAGTGGAGGGCTCTGAGTCTGGTCTCCTCCCTTACTCTTGTCTCCAGGAATGAGGGTATCTGTGGGGTCAGGTTTTTGAAAGCATTCTGGTTCAGGTGAAGCTTCCCTAGAGAAGCATTTGGTATCCAGGGGGCTCAGGGCGGCTGGCTGTGGCAAGAGCCTTGGCAGAATGGAGACAAAGAGGGCTTAGTTATCCTCTTCTTCTACCTACAGTTTCTTGGAAGCAGTACAATGCATCTTCTCTCCTAAGCCTGGCATGCTATACATGAATCCTTGAATCCTCAGGAGTCCTTTCAATCTTCCAATGATTTACTTTGCATTAAATCAGCACAATTGAATGTCAGGTAATAGAGTTCAGTTCAGTTCAGTCGCTCAGTTGTGTCCGACTCTTTGCGACCCCGTGGACTGCAGCACGCCAGGCCTCCCTGTCCATCACCAACTCCCAGAGTTTACTCAAACTCATATCCATTGAGTCAGTGATGCCATCCAGCCATCTCATCCTCTGTCATCCCCTTCTCCTCCCACCTTCAATCTTTCCCAGCATCAGAGTCTTTTCAAATGAGTCAGTTCTTTGCATCAGGTGGCCAAAGTACTGGAGTTTCAGCTTCAGCATCAGTCTTTCCAATGAATATTCAGGACTGATTTCCTTTAGGATGGACTTGTTAGATTTCCTTGCAGTCCAAGGGACTCTCAAGAGTCTTCTTCAACACCACAGTTCAAAAGCATCAATTCTTTGGCGCTCATCTTTCTTTATAGTCCGACTCTCACATCCATACATGACCACTGGAAAAACCATAGCTTTGACTAGATTACTTTCTTTATAGTCCAACTCTCACATCCATACATGACTACTGGAAAATGATAGCTTTGACTAGATTACTTTGTTGGCAGAGTAATGTCTCTGCTTTTTAATATGCTGTCTAGGTTGGTCATAACTTTTCTTCCAAGGGGTAAGCGTCTTAATTTCATGGCTGCAGTGACCATCTGCAGTGATTTTGGAGCCCCCCAAAATAAAGTCTGTCACTGTTTCCACTGTTTCCCCATCTATTATGGGGAAACATATAGATAATAAAGGTAACAGGTATCATGATAGGTAATAACAGGTAACAGGGAGGTGGAATATTTTGCCTCAGGTTGGCTCCTGCATTTCTTCCTGAGATGGCTTCTGGTGGGTTTCCTCTGGCTCCATACCCTTCATGTATGAGTAAAAGAGACTTCAACCCTCTCTCCCCATGCTGGGACTTACCTGATCTGCCCCTCACCCAGCCAGACTGACAGGAGAAGGAGGTCAATCTCTTCAGTCAGCTGGGGTAAATCAGGAGGGTCTAGACTAAAATGCCAGCTCCCTTTACTCACCTTGTAAATCAAGCAAGCAGAGATCACTACCTCTTATCTGAGCTTGGTAAACAAAGTTCTAGACTATGAGCTCCCTTGTTATTCAGTCGCCAAGTCATGTCCAACTCTTCAGTACCCCGTGGACTGCAGGATACCAGGCCTCCCTGTCTCCTACCATCTCCCAGAGTTTGCTCAAGTTCATGTCCATTGCATTGGTGATGCCATCCAACCATCTCATCCTCTGATGCCCTCTTCTCCTTCTGCCTTCAATCTAAGCTCCTGCAGATGTGGCCAAAAAATATCTGAATGAACTATTCAAACTTCCAAATGAATGGTGTTTTTTTTTTAATCACTAAACCATTGCAAGACTCATTATTAGCTTTCATTACTCTGTTGGCCAACTTGGATTAGGAAACCTTGAAGACTATTGGTGGTAGCGCCTGTCTTGCACTCACAGGTAAGGGAGCAGTGATGCCTAATGGTTAGGAGCACAAACTCTGGACCAGAACAGCCTGGATCAACATGCATGTACCAGCTGTGTGATCTTGGGCAAGTCATTCCAGCACACTGTACTTCTGTTTCTTTTTCTGTAAAACATGGATAATAACAGTACCTATTTCACAGAGCTTTTGTGAGGATTAAGTTAAAGTACAGAAAGCATTTGGAACAGTACCAGGATCAGAGCTGATGATATTAGGTGAATTGGTGTCACCTGTATTTTATGAAAACTAAGACACAAAGATGCTGGGACTTTCTTGGCCCTTCAGGAAGATTTCTACACATGTCAGGACTGCTATCTGGCTGAGAGCAATAGCAATATGTAATTGGTTATAACATGCATCCCAATTTCAAAGAAGTTTAAAAAGTGAAAAAAAAGGTGAGTTTTAGAATTCATGAAATGTGAAGTATTATTTGGTTGTTTTAACTTTACTCTTTAAATTGAGACAACTCATATACCTAATATTCACTTTTTTAAAGTATACAATTAAATGGTTTTTAGTACATTCACCAGGCTTTTCAGCCATTACCACTGTCTAATTTTAGAACATTTTTATCACCCCAAAAAGAAATTCTATCCCTGCTAACAGTCTCTTTCCATTCTCTCTTCCCAATTCCTGGTAACCAGCAATATAATTTTTCTCTCTATAGATTTATCTATTTGGGATATTTCATATAAATGGAATCATACAAGATATTGCCTTTTGTATCTGGCTCCTTCCACTTAGCATGTTTTCAAGGTTTATCCATGTTGTAGCATGTATCAGTACTTCATTCTTGTTTATTATCCAAATATAGTTCCATTGTATGGATATACCATCTTTTATCTATTCATCATTTAATGGCCATT
The DNA here is from genome assembly GCA_006410875.1 of Neotragus pygmaeus. Classification (NCBI taxonomy): domain Eukaryota; kingdom Metazoa; phylum Chordata; class Mammalia; order Artiodactyla; family Bovidae; genus Neotragus; species Neotragus pygmaeus. The sequence goes on along the minus strand of SJYV01035071.1, from coordinate 639,604 downwards.
TGGATTGTTTCTGGTTTTGGCTACTATGAATAATATGTCTATGAACATTTGTGTATACGTTTTTTGTGTGGACATGTAATTTCTGTTTTCTTGGGTGTATATCTAGTAGGGTCAAATGATAACTCTATGACTGATTGTTTGATAAACTGCCAGACTATGTTCCAAAGCAGCTACACAATTTTATATGCCCACCAGCAATGTATTAACGTTCTAATTCTTCCAAATCATCTTTAGCATATATTATTGTCTGTCTGTCTTTATTATAGCCATCCTAGTGGGGATGAACGGAGAAGGCAATGGCACCCCACTCCAGTATCTTGCCTGGAAAATCCCATGGACAGAGGAGCCTCGTGGGCTGCAGTCCATGGGGTCGCTAAGAGTCAGACTCGACTGGGTGACTTCACTTTCACTTTTCACTTTCATGCACTGGAGAAGGAAATGGCAACCCACTCCAGCATTCTTGCCTGGAGAATCCCAGGGGCAGGGGAGCCTGGTGGACTGTCCTCTGTGGGGTCGCACAGAGTCAGACATGACTGAAGTGACTTAGCAGTGGGTATAAAGTGGGGTCTCATTATTGTTTTGATTTACATTTCTCCATTAAGCACCTTTTCATGTACATATTGGGTACATGTTTATCTTCTTTGGAAAAATGTCTATTCAAATTCTTTGCCAACTTTTACATTGAGTTATTTGTTTTTTTACTGTTGAGTTGTAGGAGTTTTAAAAATATTTTAGATACTAGCCTTTTATCACTTATAAGACTTGCACATATTTTTTCTCCCATTTTGTGAATATCTTTTATTTTCTTGATAGTGTCTTTTGAAGCACAAGTTTTAATTTGATTAAATCCAATTTAATCCATTTTCTCTTTGATTTCTTTTGTTTTAGATATCACATCTCAGAAACCATTGCCTAATCAAGGTCTTGAAGATTTATAACTATGTGTTTCTAAGAGTTTTATTGTTTTAGCTTCTATGTTTAGCTCTTTAATACTTTTGAGTTAACTTTTATATATGGTATGAGGTATAGGTTCAGATTCACTCTCTTGCAAGTGGATATCCAGTTTTCCCAGTATCATTTGTTGAAGATTTTTCTTTCACCCACTGAATTGCCTTGGCACCCTTGTTGATTGTTCAATCATACATGGATTTATTTCTGGACTCTCAGTTCTATTTCATGGAATTTTAAAATCTGTCTGTCCTTATGCCAGTCTTGGTTACTGAAGTTTTACAGTAAGTTTTGAAATCAGGAAATGTGAGTCCTCCAACTTTGTTCTTCTCATTTAGATTGCTTTGCCTCCTCTGTGTTTCTTGCAACTCCATATGAATTTTAGGATCAGATGGTAAACTTCTATGCAAAAAAAGGCAGCTGGAATTTAGATGAGAATTGTAAGGAATTTATAGATCAATTTGGGGAGAATTTCCATCTAAACAATATCAAATCTTCTAATCCATGAACTCTTAATTTAGTTTTGGTGTTCACTAACCTGAAATCTAATTAGTTTTATCTAACAAGGAGCCTGGGTCAGACATCCACAGTTGATCAAAAAAATTGAGTTAATTGGTAAACGTTTATTTCGAATTGTGGGGATAAGGTACAGTTTTACTTTTGTCAAGGTAGGAGAAAAATGGAAAGACTTTGTGTAAATTGGTAGAGCCTACCAATAATCAAAGAGATATCATTAAGATAAAGTTACATTTTATATTCTACACTTTTAAAAGGCATGTTCCCCATTTAAGAAATCTTACTATAAAACATATAGAGTATGTTCCAGTATTCTTGCCTGGATAGTTCCATGGATGGAGGAGCCTAGGGTGCTATATAGTTCAAGTGGCTGCAGAAAGTTGGACACGACTGAGCACAGTATAACACATAATGATTTAAACATCTCTTAATTTATAATATAGAACAGAAAAATTATGGGATGATCTTTTCGTGATATAGAGTCTTTTTAAAGTCTTCTGAATAATAGAGATAAATTGAAATTTGTATGTAAATAAACTGCTTTTTGATTTAAGAAAACTGAAGTCTATCTCTTCCCTCCAGGATTTTGATATTTTTACTAACAGGGTGAACAAACCCTGGAACAAACTGTACTAATCGCTTCTATGTTTTGTTATATTGACAAATTTCAATTCTGATCTCCCTTAAATGTTAAGTAATTTGATATTGCATTGTAACAATGATGTTACCATAGAGTGTTTTAGTAAACTGTGTATACTACTTGTTGCCAGTGGTGACATTAATAATTACAGGAATAGGGTGAGAGCAAATTGTTGTGTAGTAATGACCCCTGGCATAGATGAGTTCCCTTGGCAGTATCCAGAGTTTGTCATGTTAGTGGCCATGGTGTTACAATTCATTACTGATGATTTCCGCTGTGGTAACTAAACATAATATTTAATGTAGCTGCCTTGAGCCACTTGAAAACTCAAAAAAATTCTTTTTTTTTTTGGTCTAAGGTATTTACATCAAGAGTTCCTCAAGAAAGCCTAGTACCTCTATGTATATATTTCAGAAAGTTACGTGTTACTTCTTTGTGTGGTTTCTCTGATTATTCCCTATAATTATTAGTGACATTTGCACATAAGAAATTAATATTTGTCTATTTGTCAGTCTATCTACCTATTTATCTATCCATCTATATGTTACCATATTCTACAAAGCCTCTGCCTTCCTTCTTCCTGCTCTTTCTTCCTTTATTCCATTCACTCTTTCATTTACTAACACCATGCTTTTTATTAAATAGCTACTAATTGCCAGCCATTGTCTCAGGTACTGGAAGCAAGCAGTAAACAAAGAGCCTGGGTTCCTCCTGTCTTGGAGCTTAACGTCCCCTGAGGAAAGAGAGAAGGTAAATTAGATTGTCTTAGATGGTATTCAGTGCTCTATGACAACAAAGTAAAGCAACGTGATAGACTGGGAAGGACTATGTTAGACAGGGGTATCAGGGGGCAGAGACTTATAGCAGAGGAAATAGCAAGTCAAAATATCTGAAGCAGCTTAAAATCACACCATCAATACAATGAAAAAAAAAAGGTTTCATTGAAATTTCATTTCATAGAAATGAGAGAAAACAGAAGAGAGAGGACAGAAGAAAATTGTAACACTGATATGCAAGCTGTAGAGCTTGACAAAATTATTACAGTTGAGTTGTAAATTTGGTTCTTGTCTTCCTGGAAGCTAAAGTGAAAAGGGAAAAGTGATCAATTTCATGGTTAATTTTCTTTATAAGGAAATGGGGTATCAGTTTTTCAAGGAGAAAACTATTTTTCCCCCTGGTATTCAGGGTTGGAATACACTGAGTTTCCTATAAGGGGCATAGACTGATTGTACGTTAGTGTGGATCCACCCTCCCTTCCCCCAAGATGTCCATGTCCTAATCTCTGGAAGCTGTGAATGTTACCTCATGTGTACAAAGCACTTTGCAGAGGTGATTACGTTAAGGACCTTGGAATGGGGAGATTACTCTGGATTTTCTGGGTGGACCCATCTAAACATTTGGGTCCTTAAAAGCTAAGAACCTCTCCTAGCTAGAGACAGAGGGAGATGTGACTTCAGCAGCATGATCAGAAAGATGAAACATTGCTGCCTTTGAAGATGGAGGAAGATGGCCACGAAACCAAGGAATGAGGTAACCCCTAGAAACTGGAAAAGGCAAGGGAACAGATTCTCCCCTAGAGCCTCCAGAAAAGAACAAATATCTGCTAATCCTAATTTCAGTCCATTGAGTGCAGTGTTGGACTTCTGACTTATGGAAAGGCAAGATAATACACTTCTGTTGTTTAAATCACCAAGTTTGTGGTAATTTGTTACAATAAACATATAAAACCAATATAATTAGATTCACCTTGGTTGCAATAACAGAAACCCAGCCACCTGAACTAGCCTAAGCAAAAGAGTACACCTTATTATAAAGATTTGGAATATTACTTGGAATTCAAAGGCAGCAATGCAGTTCATTTCAGGAAATAAAATGATCTGGGATGGAGAGTTGTCAGAATTATTTTGGTCTCTTCTCTCCTCTTTGAGAATCTCTTTCATCCTTCCTGTTCTTTTCATATTTTTCCTACAACCTGGTTTTCTGCATTTCTCCAGGCCACATAGTAGGGAAGCATGTCCATAAATAGCTTCTGACTTTCTATATTACAGCATTCTATGTTTCTATGTTAGCTACCTAGAGAAAAACTAACATCTCTCAGTACTAATTTTTAATTCCTGGGAGAGGGATATGATTGGGTTGCCTATGGTACTGCTAGTGGACAATGGACTGGTGGTCTAGTTTGTCTGAGGATCAGGGCTAGCTTCCAGAAAAAGATATCTGGCTATACTGTTGTTTTTAAAATGCAACTTACAACTCATCTAGGGGTCAAGAAGTCGTTTAATGGGTAGAAACCAACATTAAAAAGCAATAAAATGCATGTGATATGGGTGTCATTTCACAAAACTTGTTTCAGTTATTAAATGTGTAGGTACATGTGTACTGGGTGATAATGTAAAACATATTTCTTTTGGTAGATTATGGTCAAAAAAATTAGAAAAACCTCGGGCTGGGCAATATGGTAGGATTCTGCCGTGCCATGCTTAGTCACTCAGTCATGTCCAACTCTTTGCGACCCAATGGACTGTAGCCTGCCAGGCTCCTCTGTCCATGGGGATTCTCCAGGCAAGAATACTGGAGTGGGTCACTAAGACCTCCTCCAGGGGATCTTCCCAACCCAGAGGTTGAACCCAGGTCTCCTGCATTGTAGGCAGATTCTTTACCATCTGAGCAATGGGGGAAACCCAAGAATAGTGAAGTGGGTAGCCTATCCCTTCTCCAGGGGAACTTCCCAACCCAGGAATCGAACCTGCAGGGGTCTCCTATATTGCAGGCGGATTCTTTACCAGCTGAGCCACCTGGGAAGCCCAGTATTCTGCTACTGGGATGTAATAAACATTATTCTTAAAATATTATAATTCTTCCAGTAAATTCAGAGATATCATGCATATTTTTTTAAACCTTATCTGTTAACATAAGCAGATGGTGTAAGGGTAAAGGACGACTTAGTAGAGACTATTTTGTAAGGGTGAAGAAAAAGTGGTACAAACAGCTTTTTTGATGGTCTGGCTTAATCCAGAATAAAACATAGCCTAGTGGTTTCCCAACCTAGCTTTTTAGTTTTGCATCAAACTGACATGGAAGATCTTTTAAAAATGATTTCATGAGATTTACTTAATCAGAATTCCTGGAAGTGTGTCCTATGAATATGTATTTAGATACAAATCCAAACAAATAGAAACCCCAGATGTCTCTGAATTATAGCAGGTTTGGGACTTGCTTGACCTAGAGACTATGCATTGATAGAGGAGGAGGTTATCTGCAAACCTTTCAATTCTCTTAACTGCTGTTTCTCGCCACCACAGGCATGAGAAAGCGGACAGTTTAAAGTTATTTCTTGGTAAGGCTGAGGAGTGTAAGACCACACAGCTGCTGATTAAAGGCAGATTCATGCACTTCACAGCTCAGTGAAGCAGATGGTAGAGTTTATCTTCGTTTGTTGGACATTGTGGCACCAACACTCATGCTTGGATAAAGGCAGGGTTGGGGGAGACAGGCAGAGAGAAAATCCTTGCAGGCTATTCCAGACCCTTGTTAGACAACAGTTCTGTACTTCTTCAGAACAAAGTATGGCCAGTACCCCAAAGTTCTAGGGTATAGGACATGGTGGGGATTATTGAAAAATTTATAATACTGAAGTTACCAGTTGCTCACTAGCAGACATTATGAGTTGTCATGTGAAACTGACAGGAGGAACCCATTGCCAAAGGTGGACTTCTACCTCTAAGAAGTAAAATGAATCGACCTCTGTACCAAGTTCTTGGCTATTAATCAAATAAACTGTAGAGGACATCTGTCTGAATAATTAGGCTAGTGTCAGGAGAGTTGAATTTCTTTCCCCCCAGCTGCTAAAGAGCAGGACCCGTGTCCACAGAAGCCATTCCTAGATCAGGTCAGAAATATATTAGCATACAGCTGGAGTCCGTGTTTCTAGCCGTTATTGCAGGGGCATGCATTCAGATGGTCCACAGAGCTTTGAGGCTAACACATACTCCTGGGAATTGTCTTTCGATCTGTCAAGAGCCTTCTCAGCCCCTCTGTGGGTACAAACACCATGCACTTCGGGGGCGTTCCCCCAGCACCGATATTCATTTTCCTGACTTTTAGGCCAGCTCTGACCCCACTGCGGTGCGAGGCTTACAGCACCAGCTCCACCTGGCTGCCCCAGAAAGCCTCGGGCCCTGAGCGAGAACTGTGGCCTGGATATCCTCTCAGTTCGCTGATATCATTGCTATAAAGGTTTAATTTCTTGTAATACGTGTCTGCTTCTCTGTCCCTGAGATAGGGTTCTCAGGTCCAGCTCTAGGAGGAGCTGCTCGCGGGGACGCCCCTGAGCGCGCCTAAGGGTCTCCCTCCTTGTTAGCCCTGCTGCGCGGAGAGGGGCTTCGCGCTAGCCGACTCACTTTGTCCCCAGGCGGCCCCCGTCCACCTCCCTGCGGTTGCCCCGCCGGCCGAAAAGTTTCTCCAGGTGCGGAATTCCGGGCTCGGCGACCGCCGGGGCGGAGTGTGCGCGCCATTCGGAAGCCAGCCCGCCCGCGGGCCCGGGTGAGTGGTCCCTGGCGTCGCGGCGCAAGGCGGGCCCCGCGGGATGGGCGGGAGGGCCCCGCCGAAGCTGGCCCGGCCGTTGCTATGGTAACGCGCCGGCAAACCGGCCGCTGGGCTGCCCTGTCGGCTGGCGGCTCCCGCCGTCCCCTCTTAGTGTGGCCTGGGGCCCAGCCGTTGAGACCCCATTTCCCGTGGGTCGGCCGTTTGGGGTGGTCCCTGGTTCATGTTCACCTTCTCACCTTGACCCCCACCTTGGGACGTGAACCTTTTTTGAAATTTAAAGCGAACATACTCTAGGGTAAGTATAACACATCCTTAAAAGTTCTGAATTTGTGGCTTCCCTTCTGCTATCCGCCTTCTCTCTTTTTTTACTCTCCTAGAGCCTGGCACCTAGGAGGACCTCATTATCTGATATAGCTCTTTCTTACAGCACTTAGGGTAGTTCCTTGCACACAGTGGGTGCACGTACAAGGAGATACTATGCCGTTAAGAGGAGCCTCTGTGTGGACAGGTAATTTAAGCGCTCTACCTCAGTTTCCTCATCTGTAAATGTAGAGTATAATTTCTACAAAGTGTGGTGGGTTTGAAGGAGCCTGTATGTGAAACTGGTTTGTGAACCGTAAATGTCAAGCACTTGGGGTTTAGTTTTAAGGGATCTTTATATGCTGCGCGTGGTTTAATTCTCCAGGTCCCACACTACCAGCCAAGGGGAGAACCTTCTCTTTTGTCTGACCACTGAACTGCTCCAGTACAACCGGAAAATATGGTCATGCATCAGAAGAGGGCTCTGCCAATGGAAAGAAACATCGTTTCAAACTTAAACATTCTTGGTTTTAGGCACTCTTTCAGGTTCCCCCACTTCACATTGCAACTGCCATGCAGATGCCTCACACATTTAACTATCTAGCTCATGTAAATCTCTCATATTCCTATCTCAGTGAATCATACCAACATCCATCTGGTTTGCAAGCCAAAAGTCATGGACTCTTTTTCCATGTCCGGATCATCAAGTTCTGTTCATTTTATGTTCAAACCAGACTGAATTCCATCCACTTCTTTTAGTCTCTATCATTGTCACTCTAGACCAGGCTGTCATGGTCTCTTGCCTGGTCTCCTGTAGTGGCCTCCAAACTAGTCTGAACGTATTCACCTGTCCTTTCAATATTCTCATCTATTCTTACCCTGCAGTAGGAGAAGTCTTTTGAAAACTAAAATTTCATTATGATACCCTTTTCCTCTCCCTTGCTTAAAGTCTGTCAGGATTTCTTACTACTTTTAGGATAAAGGTACCACTCTTTAATGTGGTCTATAAATTGGGTGACCATATATTTTATTACACAGACCAAGATACCTTTGAGAGTAAAAGAGAATATTAATTACACTGGGAATGTCGCTCAGGTAAATAGGGGCAAATGTTATTCCACTTATAAGGTCCTGTAGCATCTCTCTCCTCTATAGTGTGAAAACCTCTCAGTCATGTCTGACTATTTGCGGCCCCAGGTGACAGACTTTATTTTTCGGGACTCCAAAATCACTGCAGATGGTCACTGCAGCCATGAAATTAAAAGATGCTTGCTCCTTGGGAGAAAAGTTATGACCATTAAAAACCAGAGACATTACTTTTTCAACAATGGGCCATCTAGTCAAAGCTATGATCTTTCCAGGAGTCATGTATGGATGTGAGAACTGGACTATAAAGAAAGCTGAGTGCCAAAGAATTGATGCTTTTGAACTGTGGTGTTGGAGGAGACTCTGAGAGTCCTTTGGGCAGCAAGGAGATCCAACCAGTCCATCCTAAAGGAAATCAGTCCTGAATATTCATTGGAAGGACTGATGCTTAAGCTGAAACTCTAATGCTTTGGCCACCTGATGCAAAGAAATGACTCATTTGAAAAGACCCTGATGCTGGGAAAGATTGAAGGTGGGAAGAGAAGGGGACGACAGAGGATGAGATGGTTGGATGGCATCACCAACTCAATGGATATGAGTTTGAGTAAACTCCAGGAGTTGGTGATGGACAGGGAGGCCTGGTGTGGTGCAGTCCATGGAGTCACAAAGAGTTGGACACAACTGAGCGACTGAACTGNGATGGCATCACCAACTCAATGGATATGAGTTTGAGTAAACTCCAGGAGTTGGTGATGGACAGGGAGGCCTGGTGTGGTGCAGTCCATGGAGTCACAAAGAGTTGGACACAACTGAGCGACTGAACTGAACTGAACTGGACTGTAGCCTGCCAGGCTCCTCTGTGCATGGAATTCTCCAGGCCAGAATATTGGAGTGGGTAGCTGTTCTCTTCTCCAGGGGATCTTACCAACCCAGGTGTCGAACTCAGGTCTCCTGCGCTGCAGGCAGATTCTTTACCATCTGAGCCACCAGGGAAGCTCCTTATCTTATACCAGGCTTCCCTTGTTCCCTGTGTTCCAGTTACACTGAGTCCTTTGTCTTCCATTTTCCCTCCTACTATAGGGCCTTTGCACATGCTCTTCTCCTTCCAGGTATTCTCTTCCCTCATCTTGCTAACTCTTGCTCATCCTTCACTTCTCAGGTCAGATGATTCCCAGAAAAGCTGCCACTGACCACTCTGTCTAGGACAACGCCCCTCAGGGTATAAACTTTTCTGATACCAAGTATATCTCCTTAGTAGCATCATCACAATTTTAATTTTCTCCGTGTGTCTGATATATAGTATGTAGTTAATAAATACCTATATGTTTTTATTATAAAGATTTTCATATTCCATTAAATGATCTCAAAATAACCATCATGGTTAAGAGCACAAACTCCAGAGCCAGGCAGATGGAGAGATTTGAATTTCAGCTCTGCCACCATTCCTTATCTGAAACCCATGGGGCCAGTTGTGCATTAAGATTCAGAATTTTTTAGATTATAGAAGGACAACATGGTTTATAAACTGCATCCCTTCTGGTGTGGTCGTGGGCAGCACTCTGTAATCAAACACATTAATTTTTCTTTAGAAAGAAAGCTTCACTCTAAGTGAGATAAGTAAAGACTATACACACTTTTACCTGAGTTCAGGTCAAGTTTTCCCAAGAAATGGATTTGCCACAAATTTATGAGAACATGTGGTATTCAGAGCTTTTGGATTTTAGGATTTCAGATAAGTGCATATGAATCTGTGCCAGTGTAACTTTAAACCAACTACTTAACTTTTTGTGCCTCAGATTCGTCAACTGTGAAAAGATGATACTAGCACCTACTTACCTTACAAGTTTCGTTTATGTTGTTGGAGGAGTAAATGAGTTAATACATGTTAACTGCTTTGGACAGTGAATGTTACTTAATCAGGGCTATAGAGGAATCAGCTCTTACTCTATCATTTTTATTTGCCCTATAATGACACTATGGATAAGCCATAATTTATTTGTAATTTACTTATTGTTTGATAGTTATATTTCAAATACAGAAATGTAGAGATGGATTTCTTTATAGTTAAATCTTTCGAGTAGATTTTTGATTACTGAAGATTAGTTCCAGAAAATGAAATTACAGAGTCAAAGGACAGATGAATACTCTTCAAACGTAGTGCTACCTTTGGACAGATTATACCAGTTTACCATCTTGCTAGCACTTTTATGACATCTGTGTTAGCATTATTATTTTTAAAAATCTTCAAATTTCACAGATTAAAAATATTATCTCATTTTAACTCACATCTTCTATTGGAATGTGAAGTCAAGTGGGCCTTAGAAAGCATCCGACGAACAAAGCTAGTGGAGGTGATGAAATTCCAGTTGAGCTATTTCAAATCCTGAAAGATGATGCTGTGAAAGTGCTGCACTCAATATGCTAGCAAATTTGGAAAACTCAGCAGTGGCCACAGGACTGGAAAAAGTCAGTTTTCATTCCAATCCCTAAGAAAGGCAGTGCCAAAGAATGCTCAAACTACTGCACAATTGTACTCATCTCACATGCTAGTAAAGTAATGCTCAAATTCTCCAAGCCAGGCTTCAGCAATATGTGAACTGTGAACTTCCAGATATTCAGGCTGGTTTTAGAAAAGGCAGAGGAACCAGAGAAAAATTGCCAACAGCTGCTGGATCATGGGAAAAGGAAGAGAGTTCCAGAAAAACATCTATTTCTGCTCCATTGACTACGCCAAAGCCTTTGACTGTATGGATCACAATAAACTGTGGAAAATTCTGAAAGAGATGGGAATACCAGACCACCTGAACCTGCCTCTTGAGAAACCTGTATGCAGGTCAGGAAGCAACAGTTAGTACTGGACATGGAACAACAGACTGTTTCAAAATAGGAAAAAGGAGTACGTCAAGCCTGTCTATTGTCACCCTGCTTATTTAACTT
>SJYV01035071.1:590588-627988 GCA_006410875.1 Neotragus pygmaeus | reverse complement strand
TGGGGGCAGGAGGAGAAGGGGACGACAGAGGATGTGATGGCTGGATGGCATCACCGACTCAATGGACATGGGTTTGGATGGACTCTGGGAGTTGGTGATGGACAGGGAGGCTTGGCATGCCGCAATTCATGGGGTCGTAAGGAGCTGGACATGACTGAGTGACTGAACTGAACTGAAGCATTAAAAAATCTTGTTACTAGCTATTAGCTATTTCTTTTCTGTGAATTGCCCGCACAAGTTCTTTGATTGTTTTACATGGAGTCTCAGCTTTTCGCTGGTGGCTCAGGCAGTAAAGCATCTGTCTTCAATGAGGGAGACCTGGGTTCGATCCCTGGATTGGGAAGATTCCCCTGGAGAAGGAAATGGCAATCCACTCCAGCACTATTGCCTGGAAAATCCCAAGGACAGAGGAGCCTGGTAGGCTACAGTCCATGGGTTGCAAAGAATCGGACACGACTGAGCGACTTCACTTTCACTTTCCTTTCAGCTTTCTGTTAGTTGTTTAGCTTGATTTCGCCTTTCTGGCCCAGGCAGGAGGAGCCAGCCGGTATGCTGGACTTTGGCTGGAATTAGTTGGAATAGTTGAATTAGTTGGTATCCCTGGAGCCTGGGGCGAGTTGTTACTTGCCTGAAGACAGCAGAGCAATGTAGAAAGTTGTGTTGCAGAGGCTGGATCTTGGGGAAAATCTGAAGTCAAGATCAGGTTGTTTATCTGAGTCTCCTGGCTAACAGGCCTTAGGAGAAGGAGAGCATCCAGTTAGGAGGCAAGGAACTAAGGCAGAAGAAAGAGGCAGACTGATCCTCTGAGAAACTATAACGTTTTTTAAAAAGAGACCTAGCAATTTCTTGTATGGATGAGGAGGNCACTTTCTGCCATAAGGGTGGTGTCATCTGCATATCTGAGGTTATTGATATTTCTCCGGGCAATCTTGATTCCAGCTTATGCTTCTTCCAGCCCAGCGTTTCTCATGATGTACTCTGTACAGAAGTTAAATAAGCAGGGTGACAATATACAGCTTTGACGTACTCCTTTTCCTATTTGGAACCAGTCTGCTGTTCCAAGTCCAGGTCTAACTGTTACTTCCTGACCTACATATAGGTTTCTCAAGAGGCAGGTCAGGTGGTCTGGTATTCCTATCTCTTCAGAATTTTCCACAGTCAAAGGCATTGGCATAGTCAATAAAGCAGAAATAGATGTTTTTCTGGAACACTCTCGCTTTTTCAATGATCCAGCAGATGTTGGCAATTTGATCTTTGGTTCCTCTACCTTTTCTAAAGCCAGCTTGCGCATCTGGAATTTCACAGTTCACATATTGCTGAAGCCTGGCTTGGAGAATTTTGAGCATTACTTTACCAGCGTGTGAGATGAATGCAGTTGTGTGGTAGTTTGAGCATTGCTTGACATTGCCTTTTTTGGGGATTGGAATCAAAACTGACCTTTTGGAAGCTAGTAAATAAGACTTTTATGGATATGTTTCATTTACTAAAATCTGATTTGAGACAAATTGATTATATCACTTTCCCTCTATAGATCACGTGAGGGATAAATGTAGTTCCAACTAGAGTCCTTGCTGAAGAGATGGGTTATGCAGCCCTACATAGTTTGTGACAACATATCCCCACCCCCACCTGCAGTTGCTTAGATTAATCATGGGCAATGACCCAAATATTTCTTATTCTCCTTTTTAAATTTACAGTTGAGAAACTGAGAGACTCTAGAGCCAAAAGAATAGGCAAAATCAGGGCCAAATTACTGATATAGCAGGGCAAAGCCAATGATAAGTATATATGAGAGAACAAAGACACTAATGTATAGCAGGGAGAGCATATAAGTGGAGCAGATGTACACGAATGATGGATTATCTAGCACCATGAGAGACAAAGTGAGCAACCTCATTTATTTATCCACTCATTCAAATATTTGCTAAACCTACTAGGATCCCTACATTACCATAGATTCTAGGGATTCAACAGCAGATGGGACAATAAAAGCCTATGCCTTCATAGGCTTGATTCTTAAAAAAGGACTGAGAGGAACTGATTATGATAAATGCCACAAATGTTATGATAGGGAAAGTTCAGGATACTATGTGAACATAAAAGTGGGAAACCCAACCCCACTTAGCTGTAGGGGAGACTTTGCAGTTCCAGTCTCTTTGTGGCCCTATTGTATCTCATTTCCTGTTTCTAACCCTATGAGATTCCTCAAGGTCTTTTTTTTTTTTTTTTCACTTGAACCAGAGTACTAGATGTCAGACAACTTTTGTCTGCCCATCACCCTTTTGGATGCTCTTATTTTAGGAACTGTCCCTTCTCTTCCTAGTGGTGAAGGGGGAGGCTGTTGAACAAACCCATCCTCGGTGATTTACAATCCCTTTCTGGAGACTGATAAGAGAATTGAGAGTCTCTGCCCTTCTGAGATCTCAAGCACAAAGGGACTTCACAAGGTTGGGAATTGTTGAAGCCATTCTCACCATCATTTGGAGGTGGCTTGCCTGAGCATGAAGATACCACAGAGGACAACAGAGCCAAGTAATGCTGAAAAAGATGAAGAGTCCTCATGAAGATTCCTCATGACATCTTTTCCAGCATCTCTAAGGCTTTCTAGTTGCATGAACCAATGAATTCCTTTTTTTTTTCTCTTTAAGATTAATGAATTGCTTTTAGTCACAACTGAAAAGTATCCTCACTGTTCAATATCAGCTATTCTGGATAACCGTCTGTCTGAGGCACAAATAATCCTTGACCAAGATGGTTTAGTGGGATGGGTGGTGGACAGAATTGACTTGCCTGTTTTTCCCTTACTCTTTTCCAGGTTAGAATAACTCATTGGCATAATATAACTCCTCACATAGCTTCCTGTGCTCCTCCCGCAATTTCCGTGAAGTGGCTGTTACTATCCACATTTTGCAGTGGTGTTCTGAGGTTGATCAGCTACAAAGTGATTGATTTGGTACTTGGAATGTCATTCTGACAATGATGCACACTTCTGATTCCTGCTCTCCCTGAATCCAGACCCCTCATGCCAATGCCACTAGTATCAGTAGTAGCCCCTTAGGATGCCAACTGAAAAATGCCCAGTGGGAAACCACGAACCTGTGTAATTATCTTTTTTGAGGAATTAAAATCATAGCATAAATTTTATTATCCAGCTAGAGTTTAATTTTCATATGCGAATTTTTGATAAGTTAATAGTATAATCAGACTTTTTAAGAGCCTTAAATCATTTTTAATGCAGTAGATAAATGCATATTTTTTGGAAACTTGGCAAAAATATCTGGAAATGGTTAGGGCAAAAATCACACATAGGTATTCATCAGACAATGGACAGATCTCTTTTATCTACATTCCTTCTTCTCATAAATACACAGGAGTCCAGAGCCAAAATAAAATACATAAAACTGCCACTATTTTTTAATAATATATTCTCTGTACTGCTATGAAATTGGTCCTTAAAGCTGTAGGATTTGGGAAACAGAATTCATTTTTTGCTCAATTACCCTAAAACATTTCAAAAAAATATTTAGTTTGGATTGAAACATTTAAATACTATTTATTTTAAAATTTAACTGATGATTAAGTTTATGTTAAAATAAAAACTCTCTTTCAAACTTAGTTATATTTTTAGTACACTAGAATTTCACTTGGATAATGTCTTGTTTTTGTGTTGGGGTTTGAAGAATGACACCAACAATTATACCTTTGCAAGCCTCCACTAAGTTACCTGCTAAAAATAAGCCAGAAGCCATCAGCACTCAATACACTTTTATTTTGATTTTATTTTGATTTTTATTAGGTAGAGTTTTATTTTAAAATTTAAATCTTACCATTTGCTACCCATAATGCAGTCTATGATCACATATTACAGACACTGAAACACAATGTCTTCATTAAAATATTACCCTAATTTGTACATGAAGCAAAAATTTTTTAAAAGCCTAAAATTCTTTTCCAAGCCCATTCTGAAATCCCTTCTTGGTTATTATAAGATAAATCTAGTTAAGAATTTTGAGGGGGCTTCCCTAGTGGTTCAGTGGTAAAGAATCTGCCTGTCAATACAAAAGACATGGGTTCGATTCCTGATTTGGGAAGATCTCACATGCCTGGTGGGCTGCCATCTATGGGGTCGCACAGAGTCAAACACGACTGAAGCAACTGAAGCAACTTAGCAGCAGCAGCAGCAGAGCAACCAAGCCTGTACATCACAACTACTGAGCCTGTGCTCCAGAGGCCAGGAACCACAACTACCAAGCCCAAGTGCCACAAGTACTGAAACCCTCACACCCTAGAGCCTGTGCTCAACAACAAGAGAAGCCTCTGCAATAAGAAGCCCACAAACTACAACTAGAGGGTAGCCCCCACTTCTGGCAACTAAAGAAAAGCCCGCAAAGCAATGAAGACCCAGCATAGCCAAAAATAAATGAAAAAAAAATTAAAAAGAAAAATTTTTTCTGAACTTATTTTCATCTCACCCATACATTAGCCAAGCATGAAAAAGACATGGCAGATTCAGTTCTAAGACACTCTACACAATAGGATTTTGAAGATTTCTTATCTCTCAAAATTGAAGTCACTTAATACTTTTTAAAAGCAGGCACCTTTGTACCTCCTTGAAGAGTCATTGTCAACTGCTCATACCTGCCATAGATAAATCAGATTTCCTATTAGAATGAAATGCTAAAGGAATGGCATAGAGAATCAGTGAATTTTTGGAGGAGTAGGAGGGAGGGAAGAAGACATGTACAGAATGACTGCATGGAGCTTTGAGCAGGCAGGGAGCATCAGAAAAGCCTTGATTGATTTGTGTAAACTCTTTATAGAGTAAGGATATTAACCCTTGCTTGTCATTTTGGGGCATTTCTCCTATAGTTGCCTTTTTTTTTTTTTTAAATCTTTTTACAATTGCCTTTTCATTTATGGTGGTTTTTGATTTATAGAAATTAAAACAATTTTATATGGTCTACTCATTAACCTTTTCCCTTTTGATTCATTACTTTTTATGCTTAGGAAGTCTTTTTCATACAGAGACCAGTTAACAAATTACATTTTCTTTAAAAATGTTATTTTGTGATGTCAGCAAATCAAGGAAGAGTTCCTAACAGTGAAAGTGAATTGAGTAGTGTGATTTCCAATAAAAAAAACCTAAAGGATGATAATATAAAGGTTGATATTCATGTCATCTTCATGGCTCCTTGAAGGCAGAAGAAAAGAGCTTACACTGCTGTAAAAGACCGATGAAGACTTTTCCTGCCAGTGTCTCTCGTACATTGTGAACTTGTAGAACTGTATCCTTAGAGACTTTTAGAAGTGTTCTGAAAGAGAAGATGTGATCTCTGAAGATATTTTCTACTTTTATCTACCTCACGATTCTATATAGTGTTTCAAGCACCCGCAGTTGTTAGATACTGAGAAATGATTTCCCTGTTCTTGTCAGAGGATATAAAAAGGGAAAATGTGATGTAGAATTAATTGCTGACCTTCCAGGCATTGGTAAATTAGTATGCTTTAAGACGTGCTTCAGGAAGAAGTTCCCTTCCTGTGGCGCTCCAGTAGGGATCAGAGGTGAATTGTGTTTTGCTTGGATCTGTCTTAGGGTTCAGAATGTGACGAGTTAACAACTGTATCAATATATCTTTTCTTAGTTTATTAACTAAAATAAATTGTGAGGTGAATGACTAATCACCTCACAAATTTCTGCAGTTTTATTGACCCGAAGTTGTTTCATTTCAGGATGTTTTGTAAGATGAGGGGCAATAATTATTAGAATTAAGTCAGACTATTCTTTCTATTACTACTTATAATAGGCTAAATATCTTTGTTAATAACCATTGACTTTTCAGTTGGACTATCAGTGAGGATGTGAGGTATAACATCGGGAATAATGCAAGTAAAAAACACCTGATTGAGGAAGACAGGTTGATTTAGAAATTCTGTTTGCCTTATTATTTGATCTAAATTATTTAGTAGATAGTAAAGAGCCCACCTGCAATGCAGGAGACTGCTGGCAATGCAGGAGACCCAGGTTTGATTCCTGGGTCAGGAATATCTCCTGGAGAAGGAAATGGCAACCCACTCCAGTATTCTTGCCTGGGAAATCCATGGACAGAGGAGGCTGGCAGGCTACAGTCCACGGGGTCGCAGAGAGTTGGACACGACTTAGTGATTAAATCACAACTTTAACTATATAAGCTTCATTCAGCAAGTATTTAGTGGGTGCTACAATGTTCCAGGTACAGTTAATAGAATACTGTCTTATATTTTTGCTTTTACATTGTATGTGTGCAGAGTTTGTTTGTAATTCAATAGTCTTAACATGAGCTGTGTTCACCTGGAAAAACTGGTCGTTTGGACTCATACATATTCATTCAGAGAATCAAAGAAAAAGCCCTATAGAAGATGTTCTTCCAGTCTCTAAGGTTGAGATGCTGGTAATTGAAAAGTTCTACTCTGTTACTCTGTCGTTATCATGGTGGAATGCTTGTCTGCAGCAACAGAGCTTGCTAGGAGAGAATCCATTTACCATTTACCAAAGGCAGCTCATCTGAGGCTCAGTTTCTTATACTTGAATTCTTTCAAGTCTGTTTGCTGTCAGCAAATCTAACATAGAGGCTCTTATATCTGCTCCAGGGAGTTCAGCTTCCAACCAGCCGAGATATTGGGAAGAAAGCAGATAAATATCCTTGGACAGTTTTTCATGGAAATCAAATTAATTTTTCTTCTCAATCTTCTTAAAAAATGCAGTGCTTTTCATATATGTTATTATGAAAGTAAACACCAATATCCAGCAGTGATTTTCAAGTTAACTTAATTGCTTTTCTGTCATATCTCTTTGATAGTACATATGTTATAATGTGTACACTTAGCTCCTTTTTATACTTGCAGCTCACTTTTAAAATATTGAGATATAATTAAGATACCATATAATTTGTTTTTCAAGTGTAAAATTAAGTTTTTAGTACGTCACAAGGTTTTGCAATCATCACCACTATCTAGTTCTAGAATGTTTCATAACCCCCTAAAGAAACCTCACATCTGTTAGCAGTCACTTCCCATTCTCCCTTCCCCTAGCCCCTGGCAAGCACTAATCTACTTTCTCTATGGATTTGCCTGTTATCATGGACATTTTGTATAAATGGAATCGTACAATATGGACGCTTTTGCATTTGGCTTCTTTCACTTAGCATGATGTTTTAAAGAATCATTTCTGTTGTAGTATATATTAGTCCTTCATTCTTTTCTATAACCAAGTAAAATTCCACTGTATGGATATACCACATTGTTTTTATCCATTTATCAGTAGATGGCAATTTTGGTTGTTTCTTTTTCTTCTTTTGCTATTATGAATAATGCTACTGTGAATATTTATGTATAAGTTTTTGTGTGAACACATCTTTTTATTTCTCTTAAGTATATATCTAGGATATCCAGGAGTAGAATTGCTAGTCATTTCTATGTGTGACTTTTTGAAGACTGCCAAACTGTTCTCCAAAGTATTTAATAGTTGCACCATTTTGCGTTTCCACCAGTAATGTATGAGGAATCTCATTTTCCACACCATCACCAATCCATCTTTTTGATTATACCCATCTCTGCAGGTGTGAGGTGATACCTCATTATACGTTGGGTTTGCATTTCCCTTATGACTAATGATGTTGGACATCATTGGCTATTTGTATATCTTCTTTGGAAAAGTAGCTATTTAACTCCTTTGTTTATTTTTAAAATTTGAATTTCTTTTTTATTCTTGAGTTGTAATAGTTCTTTGTATATTCTGAATATTAGACCCTTATCAGATGTCTGATTTACAAACTTTTCCTCCCATTCTGTGTGTTGTCTTTTTGGTTGTTGCCTGGTAGTGTCTTTTGAGGAAAAAAAGGTTTTAATTTTATGAAATTCAATATATACGTTTTTACTTTGATTGCTTGGCTTTAATGGAGAAGGGAATGGCAACCCACTCCAGTCTTCTTGCCTGGAGAATCCCATGGACAGAGGAGCCTGGTGGGCTACAGTCCATGGGATCACAAAGAGTAGGACACAACTGAGTGACTAACACTTGCTTGGCTTTAGATGTCATGTGTAAAAAATTGTTGCCTAATTCACGGTCGTGAAGATTTACTTGTATTTTTTGTTTTTTCTAAGAGTTTTGTGGTTTTAGCTCTTGTATTTAGGCCTTTGATCCATTTTGAGTTAATTTTTGTATATGTGTAGAGTAAGTGTCTAGATTTGTCCTTTCGCATGAGGATAGCCTGTTGTCCCGAGACCATCTGTTGTAGGCCTCAGATTATTTGTTTAAGTCAATTGTTAAGTCCTGTTGTTTTGATGAAACATTTGGCTAATACCTTGTCACCTCAATTAGATGCCACCATCCTACACAGAAGACATTCCAGACAAAGGAACATCTGTATTGCTAATTAGTACTTTGGTTACCGTCTCTATGTAGGCTTACAACCTGGTGAGTAGGCTCGCAGGAGATGTAAGAAGCTTCAGGGCTACTTCCCCTTCTAATTTAAGGCCTGTCATGTAGACCCGTGGTGTTGCCTCCTTGCCGTCTTTCCTCTTAATTATAACTTGATTGCCACTTGACCTTTTAGAGAACAGGAANCCTGGTAGTGTCTTTTGAGGAAAAAAAGGTTTTAATTTTATGAAATTCAATATATACGTTTTTACTTTGATTGCTTGGCTTTAATGGAGAAGGGAATGGCAACCCACTCCAGTCTTCTTGCCTGGAGAATCCCATGGACAGAGGAGCCTGGTGGGCTACAGTCCATGGGATCACAAAGAGTAGGACACAACTGAGTGACTAACACTTGCTTGGCTTTAGATGTCATGTGTAAAAAATTGTTGCCTAATTCACGGTCGTGAAGATTTACTTGTATTTTTTGTTTTTTCTAAGAGTTTTGTGGTTTTAGCTCTTGTATTTAGGCCTTTGATCCATTTTGAGTTAATTTTTGTATATGTGTAGAGTAAGTGTCTAGATTTGTCCTTTCGCATGAGGATAGCCTGTTGTCCCGAGACCATCTGTTGTAGGCCTCAGATTATTTGTTTAAGTCAATTGTTAAGTCCTGTTGTTTTGATGAAACATTTGGCTAATACCTTGTCACCTCAATTAGATGCCACCATCCTACACAGAAGACATTCCAGACAAAGGAACATCTGTATTGCTAATTAGTACTTTGGTTACCGTCTCTATGTAGGCTTACAACCTGGTGAGTAGGCTCGCAGGAGATGTAAGAAGCTTCAGGGCTACTTCCCCTTCTAATTTAAGGCCTGTCATGTAGACCCGTGGTGTTGCCTCCTTGCCGTCTTTCCTCTTAATTATAACTTGATTGCCACTTGACCTTTTAGAGAACAGGAAGAGTAAAAGAGGCGTCGTTTTTCTCTAAGCTGGAGAGGCCCTAAAATTATCCTTCCAGACTAATGGGAGGAAGGTGGGAAGAGTTGTGAACCTTTCAACAAAGAAAAGGGGATAGTCTCAAGGGAAGGCAGAGCTCTGTCATTTCTTTATGCTTCCCATTGAAAGCTCCACCCTCTGGAATCATAACCCAGTTGAGCCTTGGCTTGTTTCAGAACTCCTTTTCCTTGGAGTGGAGTGATAGGGAAGACTTGTGTTCCTCCCAGGGATTCAGGTGTACAGTGGAAGAAAAGCTTAGGACTGGGGTCAGGCTCATCTGAGTTCAGATTTTGTCTCTGTGTATCTATCATTGGTTTCTTTATCTATCAAATGAGGATTATAATCTCAATTTCCCAGAATTATTATGAAAAACAAATCAAATGTCATATATTAAGTGCCTAACAAAATTGTAGCCTCTCAATAAAGGCTTGTTTCCCTTCTCTTTTCCCCAAATCTTCTGGGAAATTTGTGTAAATGCAGCTTTTTAAAATTCCACAGAATCTTGACACTGAAAGGGACCTTCATACTCATGACCATATCACTTTGCTGAACCTGTCAAAGCTCTTTTCATGTATATTTACTTGATTTATTCAGTCAATTGATTTTATTGATCAATCAGTGTGCTTCAGGCACTGTTTTCTGTATGTCTGTCATTAGTCAGTAGAGAAGAGATGAAAGACGTATGACCTGGCATGTGGTTGACACTTCACTTATCCTACTTCCCTCATTTGTTT
The DNA here is from genome assembly GCA_006410875.1 of Neotragus pygmaeus. Lineage (NCBI taxonomy): Eukaryota > Metazoa > Chordata > Mammalia > Artiodactyla > Bovidae > Neotragus > Neotragus pygmaeus. Next base: position 617,863 of record SJYV01035071.1, on the reverse strand, counting down.
CATTCACTTACTAAACTGTGAGCCAGACGCTATGCTGGATTCTTGGAATACAAAGATACCGCTTTTGAGAGCTCACAATGTGTTTTAGAGGGAAGCACACCAAGAAACAATCATATCCCATAGGAGTTGTCACAGCAACACGAGGCTTGGTGCCTTGGGAACTGGAGGGGAGCTCTCCTAAGTCTGCTAGGGGTAATCGGGAGGCTCAGCAGAAACGGAAAGGGATCTGAGGCAGGATGAAGGCCCGGTGTGGGAAAGAGTGTAGGCCTTTAAGGAAGCTGATATCCGGGGAAACAATTGGAGCCACTGACAGACAGGGCTACCAGTGTCCAGCTTACAAACAGCCTATTATGCTGGGCCAATATTTGAGGTCAGTTTGGGTGGAGACAGAAGCATAATTTGTAGTTTTGAATCTGTTAACATCTGTCTTGGTTTTATTCTTCTTACTCTAAGTGAAAGTGAAGTCGCTCAGTCATGTCCAACTCTTTGGGACCCCATGGACTGTAGCCCACCAGGCTCCTCAGTCCATGGGATTCTCCAGACAAGAATACTGGAGTGGGTTGCCATTTCTTTCCTTCTCCAGGGGATCTTCCCTACCCAGGGATTGAACCCACGTCTCCTGCATTGCAGGCAGATGCTTTAACCCCTGAGCCACCAGGAAAGCCCTTATTCTAAGCCTAGCTTAACAAATCCATTTGTCTTTAGCATTTCCCCCAAGCATCTAATCTAATATTTTAGGCTTTTGCCTTCCTGGTTCTCTTTTGATAGCATTCTGCCACTTGAATATTGTCCTAGGTTACTTGCCCATCTACTTTGGTATTATGACCTTACAGCTCATGGAGAGCTCCCTCTGTGGCTATGCGCTTTCTCTGGAGGAATCTCTGTCCTGCTTGCCCCAAGGCTTAGTCAGAAATAGGAAAGACCCATCAGGGTGGCTGAGCCCTAGTAGAGAGGGCTATTGAAGAATGGCCGAGTACAAGGGAGGCCCCTGAACTGGAGCTGCTATCCGCTGGAGATTGTGATGTTGGTACAGTCACGACCTCCCTTCTGAGCTTCTCCCACACCCACTCACCCATTGGCTCTGCTCTCGGGCTGTGTCCCTCAGGCCCCTCTTGCTTTGCCTGAAGCAGAGGAACTGAGGGTTGAAGAGTGGCTCGAGAGTCTTCATCTTGTTGGGGACGCCTCCTCCCGGAAGCTACTCACTTATCCCCTCAAGACAGTCTACGCTGGCCCTTCAGATGTGAAGGAACATATCTGAATTTCCAGAAGTCACTTAATGTAGGAATTTGTTCTGAGATCCTTCCTTTATTATAAGTCATTGAAGGAACTGGCCTTGGAAAGAAGATTAGTGGGAAGGAGGGATATGAGAGCTGTTTTCAGATATTTGAAAGGTTGTTCCAGCACAGTAGACAAGGTGCCAGATTTTGGTATTTAATTCTGACGGTCCTTCTTACTGGTGGTGTTTTTTTTTTTTTCATCTAAATTCCTTTCAGCCTAAAACAATTCTGTGAGTCAATAAATGAAGCAGGCAGTGACTATACTGATTAGATCTAGATTCTTGAGGCAGATTGAATGGCAGTGATTTAGCTTTCTGAGCTCAGCCACTAGTAAATTGAAATGGTAATAGCTGTATTTATTATATTCAGAATTGAATGAGTAATTAATAAGCCATTCCTTAACCCCATATTATCTCTCTTTTACAGACTAATTTTTTTCAATAGGATTTCCTTAATTGTATCAAATGTTTCTAGAATGCTTAACATGTCTGATTTGTATAATCTCTAGGGAAACTAAACAGTCTTAATTACATCCAGTATTTTTATTTCATTTGATTCTTTAGATGAAATTAAAAGTAATTTATTTTAAATGCTACGATTGCTTTATATATGCCTATGCTTATTGCAAATTTAGCAAGTTTTGGTCATATTACTTTCTCATTACCAATATCTCAGGTAATTTAGATTGTGGACTAGCATGTAGTGTGGTTAACTTCTTTCAGAATGAATAGCTAGATGACACTATATTTTAAGCTACCTCCCCCTCCATTTTTCTCATCACTATCTTTGGTTAAAACTGACTTATATTTTCTATTTATCTGGCTATTTCCATAGTATATGTTAAGACTTGTTCCCTAGGAAGCACAGCGTTCTTTGCTTTTACTCTTTCCTAGTGAATAAATGTTGGTAATAACTTGTGGAGTATGACTGTTCTAGATGCCATGTTTTAGTTAAGATATTGGCAAACTGAATTATGCCTAGAGGAGATTGAAGGGCCTGGAATGGTGCAAGGTCTTTAAATGATATGAAGGATAGCTAAGGTATTGGGAATGTAGAAACGATGGCTATCCTCTAGGAAACATGACTGGGGGACACATGTTCATTTCCTTTATGTTTAGAAGACTGAGACCTGTTAAAGATGGATTAGGCATATCTGCAAGGACAGACGAGTTACATCCTGGAAGGAGGGTTTATAGGGTGATGATTTTGGTTTGATATGAGGAAAAATATTCTATTGTTGGTGTCTGATGAAAACGAGCTTCTTGGGGAAAGTAAAGACTGGGATCCCTGTGGTTGGAAAACTTTTTAACAGTGCCCATGTCAACATCGCTCAGTTCTGTGAACAAAATTCCGTGCTGCATCAGATGTCCTTTGAAATCCTTTCCAATTCTAGGATTCTGTGATTGCCTTTCTACTCCTGATACTATGACATGACCACTTCTCCATTCTAGGTTTCACTTTAGTGATTTAAATGATCGATTTTATATTCCTGATCATACTGTAGCCAAGAAGGCTGTGATATGGTAGATAAAAACTGCCTGACATTAAATTATTTGCGTAGATAATTCACAAAGTGTATATATACCATATGCACATGTATATTTATACACATATCCATACATCTATTTTGTATAATTGAGTTACTATAATTTCATAGTTTTGTCTTTTGTTCCTATTGTTCTAAAATGTATCAAGCTATAACCTATATAGACTTCTGAGTCTCATAAGAGCTTTTTTTAAACATTTATTTATCACATTGATTTTAAAAAATACAGTTAAGTGTTCAAAATAAAGCTGATAAAAGAGCTTTTGTGGAAGTAGGAATTAAAAACTGGTAATTTTATTTTGAGAATATTTGAGAAAGATCTATAAATAAAATAGTAAGGACATTCAATTAATGTCTTAGATATTTAAGAATAGGAAGTAGGAGCACTATAGTCATTTTGGAAAATTGTGTTTTCAGACTCCCTTACTAATTGGATTTTTGAGTGCAGTATTAGTGGTTTCAAATGAAATCACAATTCATTGCAGTTCTGACCTGGGGTAATAGATATAGAGGTAAAATGAAATCCATCTTCCTGAAGAAATACTGATTTTATGAAATGATTAAACTGATTTTAAAATAAAGCATTAAGAGCAAACCACTAAGAGTTCAAAAAATACTTAGAGGCCCTGCGAAAGAAGATTTAGTCAATTTAGCTGTCAAACAGTTTGCTCATTGTGGATGAAATGCCTTTACATTGATGTGAATTATCATGCCAATAAATTAATAAAAAGGGGGAAGTTAGCATGTCTTCTCTTTGGAATGGGCTAAACCTCCAGGGACAGATGGTTCTCTTTTGGAATAGACTTTCTTCTGAAGTGATAAGGCTCCATCTAAGTGTTGGGTTTCTTTTCCAAAGCCTTTAGAGAACTTTAGAGCAGTCTGTTTTTTGGGATGAACCTGAGCACAATGTGGGTGCTATTAAAGCTTTGATTTGATTTGGTATTATGAAAAAGAAAGTCATTGTGCTGGGAGAATTTCCCTGGTGAGAAAGGTATAAGTTTTATAGAACTCTTAGAATTCTTTAATACTTTTCATTGTGTATGTGATGATAGCAGATTACATCTCTCTTCCATGAACTTTACACAGCCCAGGCTATTGGTATTGGAGTATTTTATGGGGAATGTCCTTAAGTTTACTGGGGAGGGAGGTAAATCCTTGGCACTCTTGGAGAATGAACATATTGTATGACTCTGCTAAAAGTGAATCATCCATAGGATAGTCTTTTCTTCTAACTGTGGTCTGAACACTGTGTAATGTAAATAGTGATATAGAATGTTGAAATAATCAGTTTTCAAATATTTGGGTATCTGTTACAAATACTGAACAAATGAATTTATCACTTCATGTTTGACCATTTTAGAGTCATGTTGCTAAGTGAAAATATGACAATAAATTTCTGTGAGAATATCTCACATTTCCCCCTCTAGTAGTAAAACACGCTCATACATCTTTCTCAAAATATTAATAATATTAGCCATGGACAAACATTTTTGAAGTGTTTGAATCATTTACAAACCTACCGGGGTATGAAACAATTTTTTTCTTTTTCTCTTCCCCCTTCTGCTCTCCCAGCTCCTCTCCCTCCTTTTTTTTTTTTGGGAGGGGGATGCCCTGTTCTTCTATATAGGCTATATGAAGACATCAGCATGGAGCTCCTTACTTTGTAAGCTTTTGTGTAGAGTGCCATTGGTTGAGACTGAGTAGTCCTTATTTCTCTTATTAATTAATATTAAAGTTCACTGGATTATCTGCATGTTAACTTTTAGCAATTTAACTTCTTTCAGGCTTTTCTCCCCTTATTTCTGTGGGAATTCTCTACCACTTCAACTACTGCCTTGTGACTTACTTGTATAAACAGATTGCTCTTTCTCTTCCTTCCTTTGTCTCATTTCCACAAACACCACCTACTATATGCAGTGATAGCCCTGTAGATGTAGTGATGAATTAATAACACCGTCTCTGTCTTAATCAGAATCTGGTGACAGACAGGTTCTTAAGTAATAGAGTGTGATGAAAGTAATGCCAAAGCTGTGTATAAATTGCTACCAAGTATAGAGGGTAAAGAAGGCTTCCCTGGTAGCTCAGCTGGTAAAGAATCCGCCTGCAAGGCAGGAGACACCAGTTTGATTCCTGGGTTGGGAAGGTCCCCTGGAGAAGGGCAAGGCAGCCCACTCCAATATTCTTGCCTGGAGAATCCTCATGGACAGAGGAGCCTGGCGGGCTACAGTCCATGGGGTCGCACAGAGTCGGATACGACTGAGCGACTAAGCACAGCTTGGCAGCATATAAAGTGAAGAAGCTTATTTTGTATATGGGAATGGGGAAAGTAAGAGAACTGAAAATTGACTGTTAAGGTAGAGGTAAGATTGAATACTTATTAAATTTTTTACTTGTCAATGTGTTAATCTACACGGATTTTAGGCAGATTTTTCAGTTCAGTGTGGCGGAACTTACAGTTGGTCAGGAGATTCCCTATGATAGGTTTTTGTTTTTCTTGTTTTCCAGAGGCTTTTAGCAGGAGCTATATTGTTGCTCGTGATTTCTTGCTTCTGTAAGAAACTCATTTTCTATTGGAAACTATTTCTCCCTATTCTTCAGAGAGGTCTTTTTTTTTTTTTTTTTTACCATTTCCCAAAGATTCTGACCTTGTCACTGGAGCATCACAATGATTAGATTCTATGTCATATTGAGTGTCTTTTTAAAACTTTCAACTTCTGTATTTATTAGTATTTTATTTACTTGACTTATTTTAGTTAAAATAATCCTTACACTTAATGTTTTTTGAAAAATACTCATAAATCTTATGAAGCTCTATTTGTGATATTAAGTAATTTATTCAACAGGTATTTAATAAAGCAGGCATGTGACAGACATTGTGGTAAACGTTGGGATAAAAGAAATATGTGGTCTCTACCTTCATATAACTTGTAGTTAGATAGAGGACTATAGACAAGAAAATAGGCAGTAGAGAAAAGGGCTTGGATAGGGGGAGTATATGGTACTGCTTGACCCGTAGGAAGGGCACCTGGTCCAGATCTGGGGGCCAGGAGATGTGTGTTGTTGATGAAGCAGCATCTAAATTAAGACTGAAGGGTAGGTAGAAATTATCCAGGTAAGAGGTAGAGTGGTGGGGCATGGTGTTTCAAGCAGAGGACATAACATATTTACAGGTATGGACCTGAGAGATATGAGACCTGAAAGAATTTTATGTGTGGAAAGAATGGTGACAGGAGCCTGCATGGCGGCTGGGGTGGGAAAGTGGGTAAGGATGAGGCTTGAGCCCATATCACACATATCATACCGGACTCTTTAAGTCACATTAACAAATTCTAGACTTTAATTCACAGGAGTAGGGAGTGATTGAAGGACTTTAAGAATGCTGTAAGTAGATATGCATTAAAAAAAATCATTTTGGCTGCAGTTTGGAGAACATGTTGGAGAGGGCTAGAGATGAAGAGATCAATTAGTTGGAGGCTGGTATAGTAATCTAGGTAAGAGATATTGGAGTTGTACAGTAGGGAGATAGCCATGGGCACAACATGACTAAAACTTTTAGTGGGATGGAGGCCCAGACTAATTGGACATTGGACCATGTTTTGATTGTCCGTCTTGATGAAAAACTTGGATTTTACACCAATGTAGAACAAAGATGATATTAAAAAATACCGTATTTCTGTTAAAAATAGTAGTGAATACTATGAAGTTTACCAGACATTATGCTAAGTCCTTTACATTATATTAATTCTTTTGTACTTTACAATAATCCTATGAGATAGCTATGAGCACTTTCTCAATTGGACAGATGAGAAAAATGAGGCATTGGTTCAGTAATATGCCCAAGGTCAGATGCTGGTAAGTGCCCAAGCTGGGATTTGAACCATACTAATTTAGTGCCAGGGTCAGCTGCTCTCCAGCCCTGGAAGTTCTGGGCTAGGCGTGGGCCCTGTCTCCAGCTTTGTCTCTTTTCTTATTCTGTATCCATTCTGAAGAGAAGTAGATTCATTCTGTAGGTATTTAGAGGTAGAAGCAGGATTGGTGGATTTAAGGAGAGGATTGGAGGAGAGTAGCATGACTCTTAGAGTTATGAGGGTGATGGGGGGACTCTTCGGGGGTGACCAGGGGGACCAGTCACTGAAGTAGGGGTCTCAGGAGGTGAAGGTGGAAGAGCAAGTCCAGGCAAGGGTTGAGGATGGAGGATGAGGCAAGATAGTTATTACCAATGTGAACATGTTGAATTTGAGTTGCTTGCAGGTCATGCTTGTTGATATAATGAGTGTGGGCCTAAGTTGTTTGCTGTTGCAGTAGACGGAACTCAGAAACCTAGGGCTACCAGATTCAAGGCAGCTTCTATGGACAAAGTCTTGGTGGGCATAGTTCTAGGTAAGGGAAGAACAGTGTGCTTGATGACATCCTGGTAAGAATAGACACTTCCTGGCAACATTGTAGATGAAATGAGCATTGAAATGAGATCTGAATTCTAGGCATTTTTCCCCCTGTAAAGCATGTGGCCTATGGTATGTCACTCCTCTTCTTTGGCTTTCATTTAATTAATTTAAATTCATGTGTATATTAATATATAAAAATCATTTGAATTCATATTTAATAGATTGGTCTTCAACCAAAAATGTTCATCTACAAAAGAGGAATAAAGATGTCTGCTCGGTGTGTTTCATAGTTGTTGAAAATTTAGAATGNCATTTAAATAATTTAAATTCATGTGTATATTAATATATAAAAATCATTTGAATTCATATTTAATAGATTGGTCTTCAACCAAAAATGTTCATCTACAAAAGAGGAATAAAGATGTCTGCTCGGTGTGTTTCATAGTTGTTGAAAATTTAGAATGTCCTTTAATGGACCTTCTATTTCCGAGATTCAGTTCCAGGAATTGAACTAAAGTGTTTGAAAATACTTTATAAACAGTAAAATGGGAATACACTTTATAAATTGGTGGCATTTGTTATTTATTAGAGATTTTATATTAATAGATATGTCTGTATGTAATGGCAGATGTATGACTGCCATTAGATGGCTCCTAATTGACTTGCTCATGAAATTCAAAGTCTTTAGCTAATACTCCAGGGTCTGGGCCAATCTCTAGTAGTTATACAGTGGATATAAATGGTTGGATGCTGTATCTTTTTAAAAGAGGAACTTAAAAATTTGCTCACTGAGAATAAGAAAGGGAAAAAATGATTGATGATGATGGTAACTTTGTGACTTCCAAGTCTACAGTAACATTTATATAGAATATTGAATAATCATAGTTTCCAAGATCTGTGCTAAGTGATTTATATACTTGATTCACTCTGATTCTCACAGTCACTATCATCCCCATTTTACAGATTTAGGAAACTGNAAAAAAAAAAAGCAAAGCAAAACAAACAAACAAAAAAAAAGAATATTGAATAATCATAGTTTCCAAGATCTGTGCTAAGTGATTTATATACTTGATTCACTCTGATTCTCACAGTCACTATCGTCTCCATTTTACAGATTTAGGAAACTGGGGCTTGGAGAACTTGCCTAAGGTCACATACTGGTAAATGACAGAGCTGGGACTTAATTCAGATCTTTTTATCTACAGAGCCTCTGTGTGTAACTACCACACTATATTTTCTTTTAAAGTTTAATTATTTTTTTGAATAGATAATAGTTGTATTTGGTACATAATTTAAAAATAGACTGGTATACAGTGAAAAAGTCTTCCTTTTGTCTTTGTCGTCTTGACACTTATTTTCCTACAATGAGTATCCTTTCAGAGATTTGTGTGTATAAATATTTGTGTGTATAAATATATATTTGTGTGTATTTATATTACATGTGAAATATACTTGTAATAACTTTTAGTACATTATATACAAATATAATTCCACCCTTCTTTTATGTAAATGGTAGTATGCTGTATGTCTTCACCTTGATTTTTTTGCCTGATAGTATCCAGAAGATTGTTCTAGTTTAAAAAAAGTCTTCATTTTCAATTGTTGCATAATATTCCATTGTATAAATGTACCACTAATCCTTTATCAAAGGGCATTTGAATGTTTCCCAATATTTTGCCATCATGAGCAATGCTATAATATTAATAAATAACTTTGAATTTAGGTTGTTTAGTACATCTGTTCGGAGAAGGCAGTGGCACCCCACTCCAGTACTCTTGCCTGGAAAATCCCATGGATGGAGGAGCCTNAATCAACTATTGTTATAAAGTTACTATGTCTTTGAGTCAGGCATTAGTTTTTAAATGTTCTAGTGATAATGTTCAACTTCTCATGACATTCATTCATCCAGGAGATAAAATGGAAAGCAGTAAGAGTTTGGGGTTCACTCTGGCACTTTTGGAAGTTTTGCTTGAGCAAGAACTGCTGGAACCGATTGGGTTGTTGTAGCTTAGAGCTTACTTTCAGCTTTAGCATCCCTGTGTGTGAACTAGCAGCTATGATGATTCTCATTTTACAGCTCAGAAGATTGAGGTGCAAAGGTTAAATAGCTTTCTCAAGAATACTGAATGTTCTATAGCACAGTAGGAGTTGGATCTGAGTATTATTCTACCAATGGGATCATATATCTCTGAGTCTCTCTGATTAAGTAGTTTCAGGTGAAGCTGCTGCTGCTGCTGCTAAGTCGCTTCAGTTGTGTCCGACTCTGTGCGACCCCGGAGATGGCAGCCCACCAGGCTCCTCTGTCCCTGGGATTTTCCAGGCAAGAACACTGGAGTGAGTTGCTATTTCCTACTCCAATGCATGAAAGTGAAAAGTGAAAGTGAAGTCGCTCAGTCGTGTCTGACTCCTAGCAACCCCATGGACTGCAGCCCACCTGGCTCCTCCGTCCATGGGATTTGCCAGGCAAGAGTACTGGAGTGGGGTGCCATTGCCTTCTCCAGAAGCTACTGCAGTCTGTTCTTTTGTTCTTGGTCGTTTATTGTTAATCAAGGAGTGGCAATGGATCATAGTGATTTGTTTAAAAATAGTTGCCTGATTATTTAACGTAATCCTGCATGGTACATTCTACTTTGATTGTTTCTCACAGATTTGTCAAAATTCTTTAGTAGGATTCTTTTTTTTCAAAAAGGCTTATGTAATTTCTGTTTCTTTTCCCAATAGTTTTTTATACTTAAAAATCTAGAATAATACCTTTTATGTTCTGAAGTTTGGGAAACATTTTCACTTTAAAATTAAATTAGCCTTTAATTTCTGATTTCAAAAATGTATTTTCCCCAAAATATATTATTAGCATTGCTTAATTATAGAATATATATAGGAAAGTTGAAATTCTTGTTGTCTATATCAGCTTAGTGGATTTGACTTTCTTTCTTTCAGTGGTATAAGTTTATTTTCTGAGTCCTGGTTTGAAAATGATTGAAGGTAAAGTATTGTAAATTACAGTTAGGTCACAGTTTTCAACTACAGATACCTCTTATATGAAAAATGCATATTTTCTAAATTTTTGGTCTATAAATCTCCAAGTCTATTTTACTGTTTTTGATGAGAACTAGTTCTTAAATTAGACCAGTGGATTAGTGCATGAAATTTGTTGAAAGCTATTTCTTTGCAATATTCTGATGCTTCCTAAATATATATCTGACATTCACCTTATATTAAAAGTTTTTTTTTTATTTATTTTGAGATACTTGTAGAGTCATGTGCAACTGTAAGAAATAATACAGAGATTTTGTTGGAGTCACCATCCAGTTTCTTACAATGGTAACATATAACCACAGTACAGTGTCTCAATGGGGAAATTGACATAAATATGACCTGTGTGCCTTGTTCAGATTTAACCAGTTTTACATGCCTCTGTGTATGTGTGTGTGTGTGTAGGATCCCTCATGCCACAATCTCCTCCCTCTCTCTCCACCCAACCCCTGGAAACCACTAATCTAGTTTCTGTGGTGTTGTCATTTCAATGTTATATTCAAGTCCCTTATTATTTTTTCCCCTTCATATGCATGGTGTCTGAAAATAAGAACACTTACAAGAAAAAGGACTAACAGTTCTTAATATTTGCTTCTATATTATTAACTAGTCTAAGGTTCTCTTTGTTAGGAGGGTAAGGTTATCACCTTAATGTTTTCTAGGTAAATTACTTTCCCTGGGCATAACTCATAGTTTTCATATACTAAAATGCTGAATTACTAAATCTGTGTAGCTGACACATTCAAAATGCTTTTAATTCAACTTTCCATTTAAATATCACCTTTTTAGAGAGACTCTTGATTATTCAAACTAAAGTAGCCTTCAAGTTATTCTTGATCTCATTGTCCTATTATTTTAATTTTTATTGTTTATTAGTCTGTCTCTCCCTCTTTACCCTCTTAAACTTCATGAGCATAGGGACTTTATTTGTGTTTTCCACTTCATATTTCCAGTGCCCAGAGTGTAACTATACATACAATGCTGTTACTGAATGAAAAGTATTTTATGAGCCTAAAAACATAAGCCAATTTTTAAATTTTGATGATAAATTTTAACTTTTTATGATACCCTGACAATGCCTGAGTTTTGGTATATATTGCTGAAATGTTTGAATCATTTTATTATAATTTGGTCCACCAATGATTTATTTGGAACATTAAATCTCAGGGAGGTAAAACAGTTCTTTCATATCCTAATCAGGGTCCTTTAAAGTCACCCAGCAGTCTTTTGTGAATTGATAAAATTCTAGAATATCTAGCACTGGCTTAATTTTATAGTATTACTCTTAACAGTTCAATCTGGCAGCCAGTTTTCTGGGATTGAAGCCTGGGATTGAATAAATGATAGGCATTTATTATTAGCTGTGTGGCCTTGTGCAAATTACCTAGTTACCTCTCTATACCTTGGTTTCAAAATCTATAAAATGGGGATAACATTAGAACTTATTTTATAGGATTCTTATAAGAATTAAGTGAGACTGTGTTCCAAAAGCATTTAGACAAATTCCTGCCACATAGGGCTTCCCAGGTGGCACTGGTGGTAAAGAACCCGCCTGCCAGTTCAGGAGACACGAGACGCAGGTTCGATCCCTGGGTTGGGAAGATCCCCTTGAGGAAGGCACGGCAACCCACTCCAGTATTCTCACCTGGAGAATCCCATGGACAGAGGTGCCTGGTGGGCTACAGTCCATAAGGTTGCAAAGAATCAGATGTGACTGAAGCAAATTAGCACGCATGCATGCACCTGCCACATAAAAGATGTTTAATAAATGTAAGCTGTTTTTATTTGGAATGAGAAAGTTATTATCTGTTTTATTCACATATCAAGCACTTGAAATAACACCAATTTGTGATATACATTTAATCATATAGTGATGTATCATAAGTTTTATCTGTAATTGGAAAATGGATTCTAGGTTTTTTTATTTCCTCTTCAAATAATCTGGAAGGTACTAAAAAACCCCAAAGCTTGAATGCCTAGGAACATACTTTCTTGTTTGTTGCTTATAATTCTTGCTTTGAATGAGAGTGATCAATTCAGAATATAGACTGTTCATTTGTTGTCCATGTAAATTATTATCACTAGTATGAGTTTCCCAGGCATTCGTTAAATGCTGATGGTGAGAAAATGAGAAGGATTAGGAATCTACTGCCGTTTGTTTTTAGCTCTCTTCAGTCCTCTTAGAGCTCTCTCTTCATTCTTTCATCTCAGATGCCTGGTTTCTGCTGCTGCCCTCCAGCACACTGTCCTATAGACATTTTCTACACTATCTGCAAATGTTGATTTGCTAACTCTGGCTAGCTCTTTAGATTAAGTTAGTTTCTGTAATGTCTGCTGCTGCTGCTAACTTGCTTCAGCCTTGTCCGACTCTGTGTGACCCTATGGACAGCAGCCCACCAGACTCCTCTGTCCACGGGATTCTCCAGGCAAGAGTACTGGAATGGGCTGCCATTTCCTTCTCCATCTGTAATGTCTCCCTCCCGTATAACAGATTTATAGGAAGTTGCATAGAAATATTCAGGGAATTCTGTGTACTTACGGGCTTCCCAGGTAGCACTAGTGGTAAAGAACCCACCTACCAATGCAGGTTCGATCCCTGGGTCAGGAAGATCCCCTAAGAAGAGGGTCCACTTCAGTATTTATGCCTGGAGAATCCTGTGGACAGAGGAGTATATGTATATGTATATGGTTCATAAGGTTATAAAGAGTTGGATACAACTGAAGCGACTGAACAGCAGCAGCATGTACTTGTTACCCATCCTCCTCCAGTACTAACATCTTACGTAACTATAACGTAGTATCAATACCAGGAAATTCCTGTGTGATTTTTGGGGTTGCGTGTCTGTGTGTTTGTGTATTTATGATTCTGTGGAACGTTTTGTCACGTGTGTCACTTTGTGTAACTATCACTATGTCAAGATACTGTACTCTACCATCACAATGAGGCTCCCTTGTGTTCCTCTTTTATAATCGTACCCACCTCTCCTGCTGTCTGTTAACCCCTTGACAACCAGTAATTTGTTCTATAGTCTTGTTATTTCATGAATGTTATAAAAATAGAATCATAAAGTATGTCACATTTGGAGATTAATTCATAAAGTATGTTACATTTTGGGATTGGCATTTTTTACTCAGCATATTTCCCTTGAGGTTCCTCTCCTTGTTCTTGCTGAGTAGTATTCCTTGGTGTGGATGTGCCACAGTATGTTAAATGGTTCACCCATTGAAGATCTTTTGGGTGGTTTCCAGTTTTTGACTGGTACTCACAAAGCTTCTGTGAACATTTATGTACAAGTTTCTGTGTGAACGTAAGTTATCATTTCTTTGAGATAAATTGCCCAAGAGTACAATTGCTTGGTATGGTTAGTCTATTTTAGTTTTTTAAAAAACTGCCAATCTATGTTTTAGAGCAGCTGTGTCATTTTACATTTCTACCAGCACCGAGTGGTCTGATTTTTCCAGATTCTAACCAATATTTCATATTGTCCTTATTTTTTATTTTGGCTGTTCTGATTGGTGATAGCTCATGATTATAATTTGTATTTCCCTAATGACTGACACCACTGATCATCTTTTCATGTGCTTATTTGCCACTTATGTATCTTCTTTGGTGAAATGTCTACTCATGTGTTTTTTTTTTTTTTCTGTTTTCTAATTGGAGTTTTTTTAATGTTGAGAGTTCTTTATGTATTCTAGATACAAGTCCTTGTCAGACATGTGATTTGCAAATAGTTTCTCCTAGTCTGTAATTTGCTATTTTAATCTTTAACAGGGTCTTTCACAGAGCAAAAATTAAGAAATTTCGATGAAGTTAACATCAATTTTTTCTTNATGTTGAGAGTTCTTTATGTATTCTAGATACAAGTCCTTGTCAGACATGTGATTTGCAAATAGTTTCTCCTAGTCTGTAATTTGCTATTTTAATCTTTAACAGGGTCTTTCACAGAGCAAAAATTAAGAAATTTTGATGAAGTTAACTTATCAATTTTTTCTTTTCTTTTGAAAAAACTGATATTCAGTTTGGAGTTTCTTGAACTTCTTACATCTGTGAGTTTATAGTTTTTGTCATGTTTGGAAAATTTTCAGCCATTATTTCTTTATTTTTTCCCCTCTTTTCTCTCCTTTTGATTTTCCTTTTATATGTATACTAGATGTTTGGTATTGTCCCACGGATCACTGAAGCTCTGTTTATTTTTTTATGTGGCATTTTTTTCCTCTCTGTGGTTTTGTTTTGGATAGTTCCTTTTGCTATGTCTTCAAATTCACTGATTTTTCCTTCAGAAGTACCCAATCTGCTGTTACTCTTACCCACTCTGTATTTCATTTCAGGTATTGTATTTTTTATCTGTAGAGATTCCATCTGAATCATTTAAACAATATCTTCCATTTCTCTCTTAATCCTGCTTATGTATTTCTCTTTTAAACATGGATAGCATATTTATAGTAGTAATTTTAACATCCTTGTCTGCTAGCTCTATCATCTCTGACAACTTGGGGCCATATTTTCCTGAATCTTTGCATGTTAGCCAGTTTTTAACTGGATACCAGACATTATGACTTTCATGTAGTTTGTTAATGAAGTTAGTTGACTTTCTTTACGCAGTGTTGGATTTTGTTCCGGTATGCGGTCAAGTTACTCAGAGTCAGCTAGCCAAAGCCTTTTGAGACTTGCTTTTTAAACTTAGCAGCCTTTGTTGTTGTTTAGTCGCTAAGTCACTAAGCTGTGTCCCACTCTTTTGCAACCCCGTGGACTGTAGCCCACCAGGCTCCTCTATCCATGGGATTTTCCAGGCAAGAATACTAGAGTGGGTTGCCCTTTCCTTCTGCAGGGGATCTTCTCGACTCAGGGATCAAACAGAGTCTCCTGCATTATGGGAGGGTCCCTTACTACTGAGCCACCGGGAAGCCTAGAGTAGCCTTTAGTGTAAGGCCAATTGATCTCTTTATTATTAAGATGAGCCCCTTCTAAGAATCGTGTCTGTTGCTCTATATATTTTGAGGTCTCTGTTTTCTGGCTGGTGTGGACAGGAAATGCTCCCAGTCTTGTATGAACTCTGGGAGTTGTTCTGCTTTTTCTTCTCAAATCTGTCTTTCCTCTCCTCTGTGCCCCCTGCCCCTCACCAAGTCTTGGGTAGAGTTTTAAAAAATTAATTTTTTATTGTGATAAAATACATGTAACATAACATTTGCCATTTAGACCATTTTTGGACATACAATTAAATGGCATTAATTATACTTGCAGTGTCATGCAGCTATTACCACCATATAGTTCAAGAACTTTATTATCACTCCAAAAGAAACTCTGTAACCATTAAGCAGTAACTTTCCATGATCTCCTCCTCCAGCCCCTGGTAACCTCTAATCTACTTTCTGTCTCTCTGAATTTGCCTGTTCTGGGTGTTTCATATAAGTGGAATCCTACAGTATTTCTGTTTTTGTACCTGGTTTCTTTCACATAGCATAATGTCTTCCAGCTTTATCTGTATTGGGTAGTTTTGGTCTCACACATGTGTGCATCAGGTCTTAGCCAGAGACTCATGTATACCTTTCTATAACTCTCTGGATCTCTCTTTGTGAGTTTCCTCCTGCAACTAATTTGGACTGCTGGGCTTTTTTGGCGGGGGAGGATCCTCCTCCCTCTGCTGCATTCTGGAAACTACTTCTAGGCAGCAACCTGGTACAAGTGTATAACCCACTGTGTTCATTTTCCTTCTCCCAGCTAACACAATCCTGTGTTGTCCCTTTGTGTGAATACCTGAAAAGTGTTGTGTCACATATTTTGTCCAGTTTAAGGCAGAAGGGTAAATATGCCACTTGTTATTCCATCTTGACTGGAAGTAGAAATCTCCAGTGTGGGTATATGTATGTGTGTGTTTTTGATAGTTGTATTGTTTTATAACTGACATGCAAGAAACTATACATGCTTATAGTTTGATTTATTTTGGTATGTGTATACTTGTGAAACCATCATCACAATCAAGATGATAAACATATCCCCCACCCTCAAAAATTCCCTCATGCACCTTTTAATTACTTCTTCCTGCCTTTCTATACTAATTCCCCATCCCTAGGCAAGCCATGATCATTTTTTGGTCACTATCGATTAATTTGCATTTTCTAGAACTTTTTGTAATTGGCATCATACTGTTCTCTCTTTTTTTTGTCTGCCTTCTTTTGCTCAGTGTAATTGCTTTGATATTTATCCATGTTGTGGTGTGTATCAGTGATTTATTCTTACTGCTGGGCAGCATTCTGTTGTATGGATATACCACAGTCTATTTACCTTTGCACCTGTTGGTGGACATTTGGATGTTAGCAGTTTTTGGCCATCACACATAAAGCCGCCATGAATATATTTGTATAAGGCTTTTTGTGAATGTTTTTATTTTCCTTTGGCATATACCTAGGGTGTACCAAATTGGATTTTCTTATTCATAGGATGGATAGGTGTATGTTTATAAAATTATTTCCTAAAGTGATTATACCATTTTATAGTCTCAGCAACCACATGAGATGGTTCCAATTGTTCCACATCATCCCCAATATCTGTTGTTAGTCTTTGTAATTATAACTTTTCTCAAGGTGTTTAGGAGTATCTCTTTGTGGTTTTGACTTGCATCTATCTAATGACTAGTGATTTTGTGAATTTTTTCTATGCTTATTGTCCATTCATTTGTTCTTTATAAGGTTGCCCATTTTTGTGATGGGTTACATATGTTTTTATAAATGTTTATATATATATATTTTATATATATNTGGTTTTGACTTGCATCTATCTAATGACTAGTGATTTTGTGAATTTTTTCTATGCTTATTGTCCATTCATTTGTTCTTTATAAGGTTGCCCATTTTTGTGATGGGTTATATATGTTTTTATAAATGTTTTTATATATATATTTTATATATATAAATGTTTATATATGTTTTCCACTCCAGTACTCTTGCCTGGAAAATCCCATGGACGGAGGAGCCTGGTGGGCTGCAGTCCATGGGGTCGCTAGGAGTCAGACACGACTGAGCAAATTCACTTTCCCTTTTTACTTTCATGCACTGGAGAAGGAAATGGCAACCCACTCCAGTGTTTTTGCCTGGAGAATCCCGGGTTTGGGGGAGCCTAGTGGGCTGCTGTCTATGGGGTCGCACAGAGTTGGACACAACTGAAGCGACTTAGCAGCAGCAGCAGCATATATGTTTTTTATTATTGAATTGTAGGAGTTCTTTATGATTCTGTTAAATATATGTATTATATATGTATTTTTTTCAGTCTGTGGCTTGCATATTCATTTTCTTATTGTTGCTTTTTTTTCTTTCTTATTTTCTTTTTGAGGAGCGGAAGTAATTTTGATGAACTAAAATTTATCCATTTTCTTTTGTTATTGATATCTTCTATGTTCTTTCTAAGAAGTATTTAACTTACTTTAAAGTCATGAAAGTATTCTATATTTTCTTCTAAAAGCATTTTAGTTGAAACTTCTCCTTTTATCCATTTCCCATATCATCCATTTCAAGTTAATATTTTTATTTTGTGGAAGATAGGATTTGAAGTTAAATTTTTTTTTTCATATGAGTATGCAGTTGTTTCAGCACCATTTGTGGAAAAGACTCTTTTAATTCGTTGAGTTGCTTTGCCACCTTGTTGAAAATTAGTTGCCCTCTGTTCTGTTCCATCAGTTTCCCTAATCTTATTCCTTTTAATGGGCTTCCCTGGTGGCTCAGATGGTAAAGAATCCATCTGTAATACAGGAAACAGGGGTTTGATCCTTGGGTTGGGAAGATCCACTGGAGAAGGGAATGGCAACCCACTCAAGTATTCTTGCCTGGAGAATTCCATGGACAGAGGAGCCTGGTGGGCTACAGTCCATGGGGTCACAAAGAGTTGGACACATCTGAGTGACTAACACACACACACAAGTCCCTTTTAGTACCATTAAAGTATCTTGATTACTGTAGTTTCATACCAATTCTTGAAGCCAACTTTTCTCTCTTTCGAGATTATTTTGATTTTTCTGGGACGTATGTATTTACAAATACATTCTGGAATCAGTTAGCCAATTTCTATAAAATGTGTAGCAAGGTTGAGAATCACAGAACAGACGTTGGTAAATCCACGCCTTGCGATGTTGATTAGAAGGCATCTTGGGGTTTTCTCTAGAAAACAGGAGAACTGGGCTTTATTTTGTTTGAACTTTCATATCTTTTAATTCCTAAAAAGGAAACTTATGCTAATAATCTTTAGGTCTTTGCCTGAGTATATAATTGCCTTGTCTATTTTGGCATCTTTGGTAGAATTGAATTGTTACTGTTTCTGTCTTAAGAAATCCAAGTGTTGATTTAGTACAAGAAAAACAAGAAGATAACAGAGCAGGCACATCGCTGATTAAGTATGTCCACAAAAGATATGTAAGAGAATGAGGTTTTCTCCTCTAGTATCAGAATTAATCTTCCTTCTACTACCTTACATATTCTAGACAGGTATTAGGGACATACTCAGAGACACAATTTTTATGGCACCGTGCTTAGCTTTATTGCTTTTATATTTCCAAATAAACTTGAATTTTCAAAAAACTTTAAACAGCCTGTTTTTTGGCTGTTTATCCTCAAACACTATATGCTTTAATAGTGTTACATTTTTTAGTGACTTTAAGTTACAGACAGAATTATATTACAGTATGTATGATGCCTTCTAGAATTTACCTAACTACACTATAGTATTCATTTTTATAATTAATTCTGAGTTGTGGTTTTTACATATGTAGAGCATTATCCACAATTTATGATTCCAATTACATAAATTGGTCCTTTTTACTCTTTTGTATTAATACGTGGAAATATTATGAATAAGATCTTAGAGGAACTTTTATGTCATTTTAATGGGTTCATATGTGTATTGAATAAATGAATTGCAACTTTTAATTTCAAATTGGAGTGTTCACAGAATAAAAAATTTGAGTTAGCTGAAATAAACTAGGGCACTTCAGGACAGTGATGGAAATAACCAAGAACCATGTTCATTTTATTAGAGAGATCATATTGTTTTATGGGGAAAAACAAGCCATTTCACTCCAGATTACAATTATTTGCTGTAATGAAGTACCTGGGAATTATAGATCATTTTTCAACTTTATGGGCATTTCTTTCACCTGAAAATAATTATTGACTTGAGCTTTCTTTGGGAAAAGAGCTGGAATTTTTATTATTAACTTTGTAGAAAATAATCTTTTTATTCATTAATTAGATATATTCTAGATGTGGTGGGATGTTATTTTAAAAAGTTAGAATTCTGCAAGGTAAGCCCAATCAATGGATAAGTTGATTGCAGAAAAATGCTACATGTATGATTCAGAGAATCTAAGACAGGTGATGATTTAGTGTGCATTTGCTACAGACATTAAGTACACAAGGAGTCCAAAGCTTGATAGATCCAGGTGATCTGGAGCTGCAAGTGTTTCTGGTTTAAAAGAGTATGTGGTGTTTTTTATCATGCTTGTATTGGGACAGCAAAAATACTTCCCAGTGTTTCCCACAGAATATTATCCACACACAGTTCACTTGCTTCTGAGTGCGTCCTGTGTTCTATTATATACAGGCATAGCTCGTGCATTTCTGCAAAGAGGAGGACAAACTGAGCTGTTGCTGTACTAGTACATTATTACCTAATCCCTGAAGAAATGTGTTCCTCCCAAGACTTTCACTTTTCTCCATATCCCCTGAAATTATTATTTGTCTCCAGCCGTAGTACCTTATGGTTCAGATGGTAAAGAATCTGCCTGCAATGCAAGAGACCTAGGTTCAGTTCCTAGGTCGGGAAGATCCCCTGGAGAAAGGAAAAGCTATCCATTCCAGTATTCTTGCCTGAGAAATTCCATGGACAGAGAAGCCTGACGGGCTACAGTTCATGGGGTCACAAAGAGTTGGACACAGCTGAGCGACTAAAACACACACACACACACACACACATACTCCCTTCTAGCTATGGATAATAATGACCAATAGTGTTATATCACTGAATTGTGTATCATAATGTTCTGTATACTTTTTGTATATTGATACATTTACTCCTCATGTTAGCCCAACGAGGTAGGTAATATTTTTCCCATTTTACAGATAATGAAACTGAGACAAACATTACACAGCTAGAAAGTAACAGAGATGAGCTATGAAACAGAGTCTTTGCTTTTACCCTATTATGTTCTGCCTATCTTGAATTAAGTAAATCCCAATTTACTTACACTGAATAAGTAATAAATTTTATTGAATGTTCTAAAGATGCTTTTAACAGTGTTGTAAGTTAGACAGCTCTAACTCTGCACATATTAGAGATCTCTTCAAAAAGCTTGTGTAGTAATTTCTTTAATTTCCACTAAAGGTCAGTCTATCACCTAGGAATGTTTATGTTTATTATCTACTGTCTATTCTGGAAGTGCAAATTTTATTGAATGTTTTAAACATCCTTTTAACAGTGTTGTAAGTTAGACAGCTCTAACTGCACATATTAGAGATCTTTCAAAAAGCTTGTGTAGTAATTTCTTTAATTTCCACTAGAGGTCAGTCTATCACCTAGGAATGTTTATGTTTATTATCCACTGTCTATTCTTGGAAGTGCAAAATTTAAAGCATACTAAGTTAAAGAAGTGTTCTTTGAAAGAGACTTGGGCAATAGAGTAACTTTTGAATTATAAATATAATCAAAGTCATCTTTATAGTAAAAGCATATATGACTATTAAGAGACCCAGTAATTGACTCAATAAATTGTATTTACAGAATTTAATCAAGATGTCCCATGAGATGATATCCAGCATAGAAAAAGCTAATGACCTTGACCTTTCTGTATTGCATCTAAACTACCCACAAATTAAGCATTAAACCAATCTTGGCTTACTAGTACTCTAGATTCTTTCTGTGATTCATTTAATTCAGTCAAGGAATTATACTGTGAGAGTAATGGAATAGTGAAATTATTTAAAGTCCCCTAATAGACATTCTCTGGTAATTTTAAGGCAATATAGGTCTAAGGATTTTTAAAGTAGTCTTAGAGACTTCTACTTATCAGCTTTCTAATTTTCGAAATAACAATGTATTGAGTTAAGATGCAGAAACCAAGAGTCTTCATTTAGAAGCGACATTTTGAGGCAACTTTTGTGGTTATAAAAGGGTCCTGAGCACAGAGTGATTTATCAGTTGACCAATAATGTTAGTTATATGTAAGTTAATGATTCTGGCGATCTCTAGGCTAAATAAAGCCTTTTAGGCAGCCTTCAAAGTAATGGAAACAATCTGACTTGACTTCACATTTGTCACAGTGAAGATGAAAGGTAGCGTACAGAAGAGGAGGCAGGGAGGGAAGTTACACAGCAGCAGTGAGTCAGCAGAGTTTATAGGTCTGGATAGGTAATAAATTGGGCTCCCCTGATGGCTCAGCAGTAATGAATCTGTCTGCCATTGTAGGAGATGCAAGTTCTCTCCCTAGATCGGAACGATCCCCTGCAGAAGGCAATGGCAATCCACTCCAGTATTCTTGCCTGTGAAATCCCTTGGACAGAGAAGCCTGGCAGGCTATAGTCCTTGGGGTCACATAAAGTTAAACATGGCTGAGTGACTAAATGACAACAACAACGTAATAAGTTAAACCCAGGGATTGTTGATAGAGTGAGGGATGATAGAGTGAGTCCTGTGAAAGTTGGTCAGTCGTGTCCAACTCTTTGCAACCCCATGGACTGTAGCCTGGCAGGCTCCTCTGTCTATGGAATTCTCCAGGCAAGAACACTGGAGTGGGTAGCCAGCCGTTCCCTTCTCTAGAGGGTCTTCCCAACCTAGGGATTAAACCCGGATCCAGCTGAGCCACCAGAGAAGCCTAAGAATGCTGGAATAGGTAGCCTATCCCTTCTCCAGGAGATCTTCCCAACCCAGGAATCAAACCGGGGTCTCCTGCAGATTCTCCAGGCAGATTCTTTACCAGCTAAGCTACCAGGGAAGCCCTGTGCTGCTGCTGCTGCTAAGTCACTTCAGTCGTGTCCGACTCTGTGCGACCCCATAGACGGCAGCCCACCAGGCTCTGCCATCCCTGGGATTCTCCAGGCAAGAACACTGGAGTGGGTTGCCATTTCCTTCTCCAATACAGGAAAGTGAAAAGTTAAAGTGAAGTTGCTCAGTCATGTCTGACATTTCGTGACCCCATGGACTGCAGCCTACCAGGCTCCTCTGTCCACGGGATTTTCCAGGCAAGAGTACTGGAGTGGGTTGCCATTGCCTTCTTCGAGGAAGCCCTGTAGATAGAGATAAATAGGCAGAAGCAGAGAGAATATTGGTGTCCCAGGTAGATAAGTTACATCCAAGACCAGAGATTTCTTCAAAGGCAACAGAGAACAAAAGGGTGTTAATGTAAAAATTTGTGATTTCTAATTCCAGCAGTACATTTCCCCTATTGTGTACTTGCTGTGTGTCAGGTACTGTGCTAAGACACTTTATCTATGTTATCGCATTTTCTCTTTATTATCATCTTTTGTACAAACAAGGTGACTGAATCTCAGAAAGTTTCGGTAACCTGCCTGGAGTCATATATAGCTTGTAAATAGTAGAACTAGGATTTGAACCCAGGGGATTTGAACCCAGGCATTTGGGACTCTAGCCATGAAACTCTGTTTCCTGATGCAGAAGGTGTTTTTTTTTTTTTTTTTTCCTGCCCCAGTTTTATTTTGCTTGCAGTGTAGGCATACTCATAGGCTTACATCCAATGGGAAATTAACCCCACAGGTAAACCCCACTTACAACAAAAGTAGAGGGTTATCACTTCCAGGGAGATAGGGATGGGGATATTTTTGTTCAAAATGTGAAGTTTTTTAACCTTTGCCTGTAAATCACAGTAAAGACCTGTATTCTTCATGCGGCAGTGATTAGATGGTGGTGAATCTTTCCCTTGTACTTCTCACCACTTTGTTGTTTTTTTTTTTCCCCTCTCCTAAAATCCACTAATTATCTTACTAGGTGTCCTCTCTGTTGCTTTGGTTTTTCATAAATGACACTCCTGGAGGTGCCCTCTCAAGGACTTTCTAGAGTCTTAATAGGAAGAGTAGTGGGCCAACCTAAAAGGAAGTTTAGGGATCACTAATTTGGTCTGTCAGTGTACTTTTGTCACTTTATTTTTATACCTGCAGGCAGCAGTGCTTCTGAGACCTTTTAGTCCTTTAAAGATAGCTTTGATCCTAGATCTCTTTCTGCTTGGGATATGTTTTTGAAGGGATGAGGACAGAATGTCAGCTTTCTTCTCCCAAAGGCACCCGTTGCTGAATTTCCCCTATAATCTAGGGCTTTCATCATTTCCTCCATGTTGATGGTGGCACTAGACCTGGGGAATAGCATTTATCTTTTGTTTTTTGACCTAAGTGACTGGTAAATGGTGAAAGGGCCATCAGCTAAGAATGCTTTTAATAAGGCCCTCTTTTCTTGTGGTCTAGCCAGGGTCTATCTGTGGTCAACTGCAAAAGTATTTCCCAAGTTCTCTCACTTTTTTATCTGAAGTTGCTTGAAGGTGATAGTCAGGAAGAGAACATTCACATGCCATACAAGGGCAAGCAAATGGAAAGTTCTTTTCTTTGTATAGCTTTTAATCTCTTGAGTAAAACTTTGATTTATTTTGACAAAATAATACAGAATTCTTAACCCAGCAGTATAATGTAACACTAAATCCACAAGGGCCAGAATTCCCTTCTAAGCCTTTAGTAGAATTCTGTAAGGCCAAAGTGTCCACTTTGTTCCAAGAGGCTTTTGGGATTGAATTTACTCATCCGTTGAATCCCATGAATGTCCCCAAATCAATCCTATCTTCAACCTGCTCTGCCATAGATGAGGAAGACAGCTGATGGGAATTCCCTACAACCAAATCTATAAGCCCACTTGCACCTGCACCCCCTGCTCTTCCTCAGATAACTTCCCAGCTGGCTTTCCTACTTGTCTCCACTCTTGTTCTCATACACCCTACAAATAGAGTCATATTTTACAAATACAGATATGATCATGTCATGCTTGAAGTTTAATTATTACCTTGCATTGCTCTTGGGATAAACTCTCAAATATTTAATGTAGATTACAAAGCCCAATAGGAGATGGCCCCTTGCCTACCTCACCATCTTTGACTGTCAGCAGCATAGCCCTTTTTTCATAATCCGGGCATACTGACTCTCCTTAATTTCCTCCAATCTGCCAAATTTCCTCCTGGATCCTCCTTTTGGAATACATCCTTTACGACAAAATAACTGCTTGTTGTTCTTCAGATCTCTGCTGAAGTGTCACCTTTTCAGAGAAATCCCAATATAGTCATATCT
The DNA here is from genome assembly GCA_006410875.1 of Neotragus pygmaeus. Classification (NCBI taxonomy): domain Eukaryota; kingdom Metazoa; phylum Chordata; class Mammalia; order Artiodactyla; family Bovidae; genus Neotragus; species Neotragus pygmaeus. Next base: position 593,303 of record SJYV01035071.1, on the reverse strand, counting down.
CTTTAAATTATCAAGTTAATTTGCATTATTTTCCACATGCTTTTATTGCCAGAAAGTTCATATCTTCCTTTTGAGGACTCTTCCTTCACTGGGTATTATCTAAGAACCTGGAGGTTCATGCACCAGGTCGGGGGTGAACTGGAATCTGGTAAGTATAATATCAGTCAGTCAGTCAGTCGTGTCCGACTCTTTGCAACCCCATGAATCGCAGCACGCCAGGCCTCCCTGTCCATCACCAACCCCCGGAGTTCACTCAGACTCATGTCCATCGAGTCAGTGATGCCATCCAGCCATCTCATCCTCGGTCATCCCCTTCTTTTCCTGCCCCCAATCCCTCCCAGCATCAGAGTCTTTTCCAATGAGTCAACTCTTCGCATGAGGTGGCCAAAGTACTGGAATTTCAACTTTAGCATCATTCCTTCCAAAGAAATCCCAGGGTTGGTCTCCTTCAGAATGGACTGGTTGGATCTCCTTGCAGTCCAAGGGACTCTCAAGAGTCTTCTCCAACACCACAGTTCAATTGTTGCCAAAAAAGACTGTTGATGTTGAAAATGGCCCTGCACATGCCAGAGTGAAACTGAAAGTGAAAGTCGCTCAGTTGTGTCCAACTCTTTGGAACCTCATGGATTATCCATGAACTATTCCATGGACAGTCCATGGAGTTCTCTAGGCCAGAATATTGGAGTGAGTAGCCTTTCTCTTCTCCAGTGGATCTTCCCGACCCGGGAATCAAACTGGGGTCTCCTGCATTGCTGGTGGATTCTTTACCAACTGAGCTATCAGGGAAGCCCTGATCCCAAAGGGGGAGATTATCTTTTGCACTTTGATGACCTACTCAGGCTGAAGGATGTATCATTAGTTTGTATTCATATACCCATTATTCCTCAAAGCATAACCATATATCATGGTGGTTCTAGGCTGGGCTAACGTCAGTTTTTCTCCATAAACCTTTGGGCCTGCATGAGCTTAGATTGCCAACTCAGACAGCTCCTGCGTATCAAGCATCTTTTTGGTAACAAGCATTTGTTTTGTTAAAAAATTTGCACCAGCGCTTTCCTGGTGGCTCAGATGATAAAAGAATCTGCCTGCAATGCAGGAGACCTCGGTTTGATCCCTGGGTCAGGAAGATCCCTGAAAAAGGAAATGGCAGCCCACTAAAGTATTCTTGCCTAGAGAATCCCATGGGCAGAATTCATAGGATTGCAAGAGTCGGATATGACTGAGCAACCAACACTTGCTTGCATGCCGTCTTTCCAGAGACTTTGGTAAGTGCCATGTCAACAGATTTCCTTAACTTTGAATCCCAAGAAATATTCCAGAAGGCCAATAAGCTTTGCATTCACCGAGAAAAAAAGGTAGTTATTTTTAGATTGGACCATCAAGAAAGGTCCTACTAATACCCAGATATGGGGTATGTGCTTATCTTGCATTCTGTGTCTAAGGGTGGCAACTTAGGTGACATCACAAAATAAATAAAATAAGCTTCAAGGAGACTTTTGACTCTCCTCATACTGAAAGGGACTAGCTAGATAGCTTAATGTATACCTCTTGGGTACTCTATGTAATTTTTCCTCTGACTACCTTTTTACTCATTTATTGATCTGTTATCCTTGTGATTATCTGTTTAGATGTATGTCTTCCTCATTGTAATATAAGCTCCAGGAGAGTTGGAACTATTTCTGCTTTCCTCATTGAGTATCTTTAGTGCCTCTCAAAGTGTCTTGCATATAGTTAACATTCTATGCATGTTTGTTGAGTATGGACTGTAAGATTTTCAAAGTAGAATTTCAATAGTAACTATTATTTCTAAAACTTCAGAAGAATTTAGAAAAGTGAAGGCATGTTGCTGCTGCTGCTGCTGCTAAGTCGCTTCAGTCGTGTCCAACTCTGTGCTACCCCTTGAACTGCAGCCCACCAGGCTCTCCCGTCCCTGGGATTCTCCAGGCAAGAACACTGGAGTGGGTTGCCATTTCCTTCTGCAATGCATGAAAGTGAAGTCACTCAGTCATGTCTGACTCTTAGTGACCTTGTGGACTGCAGCCTACCAGGCTCCTCTGTCCATGGGATTTTCCAGGCAAGAGTACTGGAGTGGGGTGCCATTGCCTTCTCTGAAAGGCATGTTAACCAGTCTCTATCATGAAACTAATTCAAACTCAATAATTAGAATAAAAAACAAACACAAAAATTCGATGAAACCAGGAAAGGACTCAGTATACTCGGTATCTAAGAAGTTTAGTGAAATATGGACAAAATCAAGGGAAGATGCTAAGACTTGATACACACCTCTCTAGATTGTAAACGATGCAAATTTCACTCAAAGTGGAAGACCCTGAGTGCCTCATCCTTTGAGGTTTACACATTGGAGCAGGCCATGTGAAAAATTGGAAAATCCCTAAGGGAGCCGGTTCTATATCTTAGAACAGAGGGAGAAATAAGGCTAAAGGAACAGAATCTTTTTATACTGGACTTCTAACCTATAATGAAGTAGGGAGGAAGAAATGACAATGAGTTTTGTAGAATGTTGACCAAAACAATGCTGACAAAGGTCCGTCTAGTCAAGGCTATGGTTTTTCCTGTGGTCATGTATGGATGTGAGAGTTGGACTGTGAAGAAGGCTGAGCGCCGAAGAATTGATGTTTTTGAACTGTGGTGTTGGAGAAGACTCTTGAGAGTCTCTTGGACTGCAAGGAGATCCAACCAGTCCATTCTGAAGGA
>SJYV01035071.1:574553-589999 GCA_006410875.1 Neotragus pygmaeus | reverse complement strand
AAGAGTTGACTCATTGGAAGACTCTGATGCTGGGAGGGATTGGGGGCAGGAGGAGAAGGGGACAACCGAGGATGAGATGGCTGGATGGCATCATGGACTCGATGGACATGAGTCTGAGTGAACTCCGAGAGATGGTGATGAAGAGGGAGGCCTGGCGTGCTGCGATTCATGGGGTCACAAAGAGTCAGACACGACTGAGCGACTGAACTGAACTGAACTGACCAAAATAAATGAACAGAAATGAATAGGTAGTGAATTAGCAAACCAGAGTTGGCTAAACTGCTTTACTCTAAGCATACATTTCAGATTCAGGATTATTTTGGGAAACAGAAATTCTAGAAAACTACATATATATTAATTTGAAGGGAACATAGGATTTTCAACAATTGGATTTATGGCATTGAAACATGTATAATATCATATAAGAAACGAATTGCCAGTCCAGGTTCGATGCAGAATACAGGATGCTTGGGGCTGGTGCACTGGGATGACCCAGAGGGATGGTACGGGGAGGGAGGTGGGAGGGGGGTTCAGGATGGGGAACACGTGTACACCCATGGGGGATTCATGTTGATATATGGTAAAACCAATACAATATTGTAAAGTAATTAGCCTCCAATTAAATAAATTTAAATTTAAAAAAGAAAATTTAAAAAAAGGAAAGCAAGGCAATCACTCACTGCAGTGAGAATCGTGGGATGTGAGACTTTGGCAGCTGGCCACCCTGTTTCCTGCCTTGTGAAGGAAGTTGGTCTCCCTGTGGTGGTAAGAACCAAGACAACACGTAGAAGAAAAAATAAAAGACGAGAGAAACACTGCTGGTTGAGATCAACAGTCCTGGTAGTGGTGTGGTTCCAGTTATCCCTGAGGGCCAGCTGCTCTTTATGCATTTCCTGGAGTTATGTGGGGGTATTCTAGAGTCTTTTCAATACATTCCTTTTGTCCAAGCTAGTTCAAATTTACCTTGCTGTAGATGTACAACTAAAAGTTCTATCTAATATAGTATAGACAATAAAGACAGGCAGAGAGGATCCAACATAGGCATTATTGGTGTGCCAAATAAAGAGAGCAGGACAAATGGATGGAAAATATTTAGGTATATAATGGAAGGAAAAGGCCTTCAGAGATGAAGGAAATTTGTAATCTACAGATTAAAAGGGCACACAGTTCCAGGAAAAACTGAGACAGGACAGTCAATACCAAGTAAGCGTATAATAGCAAAGTTAGTATACTTCAAGCCTGAGAAAAGGCTCTTACAGGCTTCCAGGTAGGAAAAAAGTTACCCCAAAGGGGGAGAATCAGGTTGGCCTCAGGCATCAGGGTGGTGGTGGTTGGTGGTTTAGTCACTGAGTCTTGTCAGACTCTACGACCCCATGGACCGTAGCCCACTAGGCTCCTCTGTAGCCCACTAGGCTCCGTGGCTGGCTGTGGGATTTCCCAGGCAAGAAGACTGGGAGGGGATATTCCCAACCCAGGGATCAAACCGGGGTCTCCTGCACTGTAGTCAGTCTCCTGCGTTACAGGTGGGTTCTTTACTGACTGCCCCACCAGGGAAGCTCAGGTATCGAGGTAACACTCAAAGCCAGGAGGCGGTGGAGCAGTGTCTCTGTATGTGGGCAGGCTTGATGCCTAGTCAAGCAGTGGCTTACAGATAAAGGTAGCAAATGATATTCACAAACATTCGAGGATCTAGTTCCCCCCAAACTGCCTCATGAATAAAATAAGTCTGCTCAGTGATAAATAAGCATAAAGAATTTGAGAGTGGAGAAACAGTTCTATTAAAGGACTCCCAGAGTATGTGGAATCCGTTTAAGTATGGAACTAAAATATGAGTAAGTGCAACAGAAGAAATGTAAAGGCTGTACAATTAATAATGAAAAAGGAATTACATAATAAATATAAGATAGGGAAGAAAGAAAAGGTAAAGGTATGTATAAGTATGTGAACTGCTAGTTTTTCTTAGTGGAGTCACTAAGAGTTAGAGAAAATTAGTAGTTAAAGCTTCAAGTTGATGAATTTCCTGGTCTGAGTTGAAATCTTGGCACTGCTACATACCAGCTGTGTAACCTCAGATAAGTTTAAACCTTATCCATAGTCACAGAATCTTCATCTGTATCATGGCAATAATAACACTACCCACCTACTAAGCTTGTTGTGAGGATTAAGTGCAAAGGATACAAGCGTTAAGTGCAAAGTGTTGTGAGGATACAAAGTGCTTAGAATAGTGCTTGGCCCTGAGTAAGCATTCAGTAAAAATTACTTGTTATTATTTTAAGGAGAAAATTTGGGCAAGTAGTTTTATAATCTTAGGGCAGAGAAGGTCTTCCTAAGTATAACTCTAAACCCAGAGACCATCGAGGTAAAGATTAATAATTTGACTTCATAAAAAGCAAGGGCCTTTGCATAGCAATAGAATAAGAATCAATGAATAAACACTCAAGTGGGGAAGAATAATTGTAAAATGTTTGACAGAAGAAGGATTGATGTTGGTAATATTCAGGGATCACTGATAAGTCAACAAGAAAATATGGGCAATCCAGTATAAAAATGGATAATCATATGACTTTATAGAAAAATAAAAATATTAAAAATTTGAAAAGTTACTTAGTTTCACTTATAATTAAAGAGGTAAAATGAGATTGGAATGCCATTTTTAACTTATCAATTTGACAAAGATGAAAAACTTGGAAATTTCTAATGGTGAAAAGGATGTAATGAAACAGGCATTCTCATATCCTTTCTTGAAGACAGTTTGGCATTTATCAAAATTATAAATATTCATATATTTTACCTCTGCAGTGCTACTTCTAAGAATACATTCTACAAATATGTTTATTCTAAGGTACAAAGATATATGTAATAGGATGTTTTTTATTGCATTGCTTATAATAGAAACAATTTGAGAGCAATTTACTTGACTATTGATAAGTTTATTAAATATTTTAAGGTGCTTGGAATATTACATAGTCACTAAAACAAAGGCTGTATGAATATATTATTGACAATGAAAAATGACTGCACTATAAATTTAGGGAAAAAAAGTAACTTATATGAGAATACATATGTGTGTATGCTAAGTCACTTCAGTTGTATCTAACTCTTTGCAACCCTATGGACAGTAGCCCTCCAGGCTCCTCTGTCCATGAGATTCTCTAGGTAAGAATGCTGGAATGGGTTGCCATTCCCTTCTCCAGGGGATTTTCTCAACCCAGGGATTGAACTTGCATCTCTTGCATCTCCTGCATTGGCAGGAGGGTTCTTTATCACTGGCACCACCTGGGAAGCCAATATGAGAATATAGTATGATCTTATTTACTAAAAAAACGCATAATATATTCTTACATATATGTATAGAAAACATCTAGAATACTACATGAGAGCCATTAAAATTAGTTCTCTCTTGAGGTGAGGAATAGAGGTGCTGTTAGTATCCTCTCAAGACTTAGTTACCTTCAAGACTCAAGTTTTCCAAATTTTTTTACAGCAATCATCTAATTTCATAGTGATTAAAAACAAATAAAAATAATCTTTGACTAGCGGTGACTGCTGACTGTGTTGCTTTTGAAAATTGAATTTAATATTTTGGTACTGAAATTGTTTTGGATAAATAGCAGAACCAATCAAGTAAGTTCAGCTAACACTTATTCAATGGAAATAAATAAGCCCCTATTTTTTATAAAGCACTGACCTGAGTGCTCTTGATGCTTACAAGCCTGTGGAATAAATAATGCTCGATAAATACTGTAAATAGAGGCTCAGACATTTCTCCTGGAGGCTGGATTTTCCTAAATGAAAACAGGTGAAATGGGATCTGTTAACAGATACTCTTTTCACTATATGACCATTGTTATGATACCAGCCTAGCTCCAAGGACAAGAGCAGTGCTATCGGAAAGATTTATGAGGTCAGGTATGCCAGTGTGTTGGCTTCGTTGCCTTGGTTATCATAGTAGTGACTGCTGAGGGTGAAGAGAAAATGTGAGAAGGTGTGCTAATGATGATAGTGAAGATGACAGGACAAGATGATCCTAATTTCTAAGAAAAAACTAGATTTGATCAAGTGTTATGTTTACCAGTAATATTTAGATTTTATGTCACTATATACTTATTGCTTTAAACGCAATGATTTTATGAAGAAGATTGTACTTTCATGGAGCCTAGCAGGCTCCAATATTTCCAGAGTTTGCCCGTATGACTTACACAAATCTATTTAGGAATTGTGACTTTTTTCCTATTAGAGAGTCTGTGATTCTTCAAAGTCTTGTGAACTCAAGACATTTGAGCAATGAGAAATGAGTGCAGTATCCAGTTGGCACTGGTTGTTTGATTCTAAATACCCATACAGTCAGTTCTGCTATTAAAACTTGAGAATTTATCTCACATGTTTATTATATATTAGGAAGCAATTTGGGCTTCCCTGGTGGCTCAGACAGTAAAGAATCTGCCTGCAATGCAAGATACCTAGGAAGATCTCCTGGAGGAGGGAATGGCTACCCACTCCAGTATTCTTGTCTGGAGAATTCCATGGACAGAGGAACCTGGTGGGCATGGGGTCACAAAGAGTTGGACACTGCAATTTCAGATAACCTAATTTCTATCATTTAACAATTAATTCACAAGCTACAACCTTTCAAGCACTCACATCCACAAACAAGCTTCAGGTCTTTTTCAAGATAAAGTACAATATTTATATATTTTCCTAACCATTTAATATTCGTGAAACTGTGCTACCAGTTGTATTGGATTCCTGTATTTTGTTTGTGTGTCTCTGACAAAATTTTTGAATGTTGCTCCCTAACTGCATTTTTTCATAAAGCATGTGTGTTCTACTGTGCGATTTTTGTGTAGTGGTTTTTTTGAGAATGCAGATATCTCTTTATAGCAAAACAATCTTCCTCCTTGCACAAATCTATGTTGATCTTTTCAGTTTCAGTTTCTGTAGTGCATCTGGTTTGCAGAATTTAGTTTCACAAAGACCTCCAAATGAATGATAAGAATCGTGTTTTCCCTTTGTTCTACGTACTCCAGTGTACCAAGTTAGCTCAGCATTTCGAGTTCAGCCAACTTCTTTAGTTCCTTACTGCTGGTTAGGCCTTCCTAGTACAGGTATATTGGTGAATTAGGTGATTTTTCTAAATTTTTATGAGGGCTGCATCTGGTCATAAAGTCCCAAATGCCACATGTTGAACTCCTTTGGACTTTTCTTTTGGACTCTGTGGGAGAGGGAGAGGGTGGGATGATTTGGGAGAATGGCATTGAAACATGTATACTGTCATGTAAGAAACGAATCGCCAGTCTAGGTTCGATACAGGATACAGGATGCTTGGGGCTGGTGCACTGGGATGACCCAGAGAGATGATATGGGGAGAGAGGTGGGAGCGGGGTTCAGGATTGGGAACTCATGTACACTCGTGGCGGATTCATGTCAATGTATGGCAAAACCAATACAGTATTGTAAAGTAAAATTAAAAAAAAAAAACAAAGTTCATTACATTGCTAATCATTTTTTTTCCTTTTAAACTTTTTATTTTATGTTGAAATGTAGCCAGTTAACAATGTTGTGATAGTTTCGGGTGGACAGCAAAGGGATTCAGCCATATATATACCATTCTCTCCCAACTCCCTTTCCATCCAGGTTGCCACATGACATTAAACAGAGTACCCTGTGCTATACAGTCCTTGTTGGTTATCCATTTTAAACAGTGTGTACATGTCCATCCCAAACACCGCATCCCTTAACCTCCATTCTTCCCCACTGAGAACCATAAGTTCATTCTCTAAATCTGTGAGCCTATTTCTGTTTTATAAATAAGTTCATTTGTATAACTTCTTTTTTAGATTCCACATATAAGGGATGCCATATGATATTTCTCCTCCTCTCACTTATTTCACTCAGCATGACAGTCTCTAGGTCCATCAGTACGTGTGTGCTAAGTCACTTCAGTTGTGTCCGACTCTTGCGACCTAGGGACTGTAGCCCTGCAGGCTCCTCTGTCCATGAGATTCTCCAGGCGAGAATCCTGGCGTGTGTTGCCGTGTCCTCCTCCAGGGGATCTTCCCAACCCGAGGACTGAACCTGTGTCTCCTGCGCTGCAGGTGGATTCTTTACCACTGAGCCCCCAGGGAAGCTCTTAGGTCCACCCAGTTTGCTGCAAATGACATCATTTTGTTGTTTTTAATGACTGAATAAGATTCCTTGCTCATCTCCTATGAATATATTATTATATGAATGAAACATTGTACCATGTTTGTGGCCTGGAGGTCGAAAGTATAAATAACATGTGATTTAAAGCCATATATTTATTATGTGGAAATGAATTGTTTGTGAAGAAATTTAGTCATCTTTCTTTGAGGGTTTTGTCTACTCCAGTGATAATTTAGGTTAACATAAAACATTTCCTGTTGAATGCTGAAGTTCTTTTTGAGGCTCTAACATGGCATGCATAGATCAAGGAGTTACTACAAGTATATAATCACCTATTTACAACTGGCTTATAATGTTTATTCTGTACTCAGATTCCATTCCTTATTCCAGTTATTTAGTAGTTGCTTTATGAATTTTCTCATAAAAATATGAGAAGTAGAAATGTATATTCTGGCTGGAATATTTGATTTAAGATTTTCTGTGTAAGAAGTATAGACTTTTATTATGATTCTAGAAGACAAGTTTTATTCTGATTTTAGAAGAGAGGAATTTGGCCTTGTTCTAAGTTGAAATTTAAGATTTCTTTAAATTTCCCTTTGGAAGAAAGTATTTTTACCAATAGCACATTTAGCAGAGAGGGGCATTACAGCGGTGGCCTAAAAACCTGTTCTTCTCCTCTTCATTCATTCGTTCTTCACAGACCAAATGTTTGTCAGGCACCTACCCTGTGTTGTCCCTGATAGCTCAGTTGGTAAAGAATCCACCTGCAATTCAGGAGACCCTGGTTCAATTCCTGGGTTGGGAAGGTCCACTGGAAAAGGGATAGGCTATCCATTCTAGTATTCTTGGGCTTCCCTTGTGGCTCAGCTGGCAAAGAATCTGCCTGCAATGAGGGAGACCTGGGTTTGATCCCTGGGTTGGGAAGATTCCCTGGAGAAGGGAAAGGCTACCTACTCCAGTATTTTGGTCTGGAGAAATCCATGGACTGTATGGTCCATGAGGTTGCAAAGAGTTGGACATGACTGAGTGACTTTCACTTTACTTACCCTGTATCGTACTGTTTTAGGCTCTGGAGAACATGATGATGAACAAAAATAGTAATGTTCTTCCTCTCACAATCTAGTGGGGGAGAGAGATTTTAATCAAATTATTGACCAAAATATATATAAATTGTGATAAATGCTGTGAAGAAAAAGTATATGTTCTTTTGAAAGGGGAAAAAAACAGGTAGACCTAATTTGGATAAGTGATTAAAAAAGGCCTTTCTGAGGAAGTGACATTTAAACTTAGACCTACAGGATAAGGAGTTTACCGGAAGGGAAAGGGGGTGGAAGGATTTCCAGGCAGAGGCAAGAGGTTTTGTGATATCATTTTATAGTACTTATGACCTTTTTAGATGCTTATATAATTAGGTACTAGTCTATGAGCAAGACAGTTTATAGAGCTGTGTAACTGAAAAGATGCATATAAATTACATTTTTATAAATGAATTCCTGAATTCCTGCAGGCTTACATTATATTCACTGTGCTATATCATCTGCCTTTGATTGATGTTCAGTTACTTCAATTACAGCTAGATTGATTTTTCTAAAGCACAATTTGGATGATGCTTTTTCCTGCTCAGAAACCTTAACCAGCTCTCCAGTTACCCAACAAAGTCCATACTTTTCAAGCCCTCCCATGTTGGTCCTGGTCTTGGTGTCCTACTTCACCTTTAATTACTTCTCTTTCTTCAGTATGCTCTGTTAGCCAGTAGAATTTCTGGATGAGCCATGGATGCTTTCTCATAGGTCCACCTTCACTTGTATTGTTTCTGTTCCCTTATGTTTACCTCCTGAGATTGTCCAAATCACATATATATTTCCAGGCCCATCACAGATATCTCCACTTAATCTCAATGTTCTCTGATCAGCCCAGCTGAAAGTCACCTTTAAAAAAAAATGTTTTATTTATTCATTTATTTTAATGACTATATTTCATTCATTAATTCATATGATATAAAATATTCATTTATTTTACTTATTTTGGCTGCACCCTCCAGGATGTGGGATCTTAGTTCCACAACCAGAGATTGAACCCACACCCCCTGCATTGGAAGATGGAGTCTTTACTGGACTGTGGGTGAAAGCCTCTTCTGACTTCTTGCATGCATGCGTGCTAAGTTGCTTCAGTCGTGTCTGGCTCTATGTGACCCGTTGGACTGTAGCCTCCCAGGCTCCTCTGTCCATGAAATTCTCCAGGTGAGAATACTGGAGTGGGTTGCCATGCCCTCCCCGAGGGGATCTTCCTGACCCCAGGGATCAAACTCACATCTCTTATATCTCCTCCATTGGCAAGTGGGTTCTTTACCGCGAGAGCCACATGGAAAGCCCTCTGACTTCTTACGACACATTATTTCTACTGCTCTTTAAGCTCTTTACTCTTCTTATTTTGTTTTGAAGTTATTTCTAATCATGTCTTCCCCACTAGACCTGTAAGCTTCTTGAGGCCAGAATTTGTGAAGGATGAGTCTGCTTTTCTCACTGGGCCTAGCATAATCTCTTGCATATGGTAGGTTCTAAACAAAAAAATTTTGGAAGGGATTTAAAAGCTAATTGTTGGTTGCTAGATTGCTTATAGAAAGTTCTTAGTGGCCTCTAACAAAATGCATCAAGGGATTGATATACAAAAATATCTTTTGTAATGTTGGTCATCCTAAATTCTCATTTTCTTACAGAACTGCTACTCACTTGGGATGTTTGTATGTCTTTTTGCCCATTTCACTGACACTGATTCACAGAGATTATTTTAGATTCATAAATGGTACTGTCATTTCCATTTTTACCTCTCTTTTGAAGGTTTGCATGCTCATTTAGCTGTACAAAAGACGAAAAGAACAAATCAGCCCTCTCCAGTTGTTGATACCCAGCGGGGAGAAATAGATTTGAAAGCATGTCTAGATAATGTACTTATTTTGATTGTTTTGGGTTTTCCAAGTGCATGTGACTTCAAATGAGTTTGGAACAATCCCACACAGAATTTCCTTATTCATTGGTTCATCTGGACCTATACCTCTGGTGGACAACTTTATAAGTTTTTATTAAAACCCATTTCTCTTTGAGAAGCCTGAATAAACATTTGAACAGCTTTTAGATTACTCTTCAATCTATGACTATAGGACTATGCCATAGCTTTAGTTGACATAATTCTTAGTTTATTTTTTATATTGAAATAACATTATCTCATATTTAAATATGCAGGATTTCTGATAGACACATTTCTCTCCAAGGACAAAGTAAAACAAAGTATAGTTGCAGAATAATGTGTAAGTACTTTCATGCATTGGAGAAGGAAATGGCAACCCACTCCAGTGTTCTTGCCTGGAGAATCCCAGGAACGGGGGAGCCTGGTGGGCTGCCGTCTATGGGGTCGCACAGAGTTGGACACAACTGAAGCGATGCAGCAGCAGCAGTAGCAGCAGCAGCAGGAGCAGCATATATGACTTATTTAGTATTTGTAATTCATTTAACATAACTGTTTTGGCTAGAAGCATCTCTTTGTCAGTCTTTTTCAATTTTATTCACGTTCCCCTTTATATTAACAGCAGATTCTTTAAAAAGAAATCATTTAGAAATTTCATAGCTTTATGATTAACTCTGTTGTTCTTAAAATTTAACCCTTGAATAATATATGATTCTCTGTAAATTGATGAGTTTATCAGAGGTTCTTTCTCTTTGACTATGTGATTTACTTTTCTTATAAAATTACTATATAAATATTAATAGTAAAACAAAATCTTTTAAGTTATAAGTAAAAAATGAAATATTTGTAATTTTTTCAGGGGCAATCATGATTCTAGGTATTTGTTAATTTAAGAAATCTCTAAATAGACAGTGATTAAGGAGACATAAATCTGGATTTAAAAAGTAGAAAAATCTTAGTTTCCTCTCTGGATGCAGTTTTCATATTAAATTAGGGACCCTAGAGTTTTAAAATAATTTTCTTTCTTTAAAAAAAATATTTTTTCATTTATTTGGCTGCATCAGGTCTTAGTTGTGGCATGTGGAATCTTGGTGAGTTGCACGGGCTTCTCTCTAATTGTGGGGTAGGCTCAGTAGATGTGGTGCAGGGGCTCAGTTACTCCACAGTACTTGGGACCTTAGTTCTCTGACCAGGGATTGAACCTGTGTCCCCTGTGTTGGAAGGCAGATTCTTAACCACTGGACCACCAGGGAAGTCCCCCCAAATTTCTTGAAGATTTTTTTGACCTGGAAGTTGTGCATTGCTATTTAAGATCATGTGGGCCTTTTAGCCTTTCCTTGTTACATTGTTCACATGATGAGTATTTGCTAAAGACTATTTGATTTAATTATTTAGTCTTAACATGTAAATTTGAAATACACTGATTTACCAACAAATATGGCCAAATAAAGTAATAGTGTTTTAACTCCATAGTTAAAAACTATATATTCTTGAGCTCTTAATAACTGAAGGCATTTGAAGGTATTTTCATTTGCTAATTTGAATGACAATTAAACAGTCAATACATTGTTCCTCTTTTGGATTCCCTTGGAACCATATCATAGGGCAAGATCCTTGACAGACACGTGGTTTCATTTGGTCATACTTGATACCATAGGGGAATAAGATGAATGAGTAGCTAAAGATCTTAAGGACAGAAATAGAGCCTGTATGAGGCACAATCAGATTGACAGAGATAATGAGAAGCTATAAAAATTACAAATGAAGTGATTTTACTTATTAAGGTTCATTCTTTCATTCAACAAATATTTCTTCATTGTTCAAGCACATCTGAGTGTGCTTGGTATTGCTTTAGATCGAGGTTACTCAGCCTTAGCACTACTGTTGTTTTGGGTTGGATAATTCTTTGTAGTGGGCCTTTCTTGCATTGTGGATGTTCAGCAACATCCTTGGCGTTTAACCTTTAGATGCCAGTAGCACTCCCCTGGTTGTGACAATTGAAAATGTCCCCATACATTGGCAAGTGTTCCCTGGAAGACAAAATCACCAGTGATTGAGAACTACTATTTTAAATGAACATTCTAAAAGCAAATGTTTTGAACTATATTTTGCATTGTTTCCCTATTTCAAATGTTGTACATGTTCCATGTGATTTGGTCTTTCAGTATTTCCTGGGTTGTGCCCTATCTGGAAAAATGACTTAGGTTTTATAATGGAATATGAAACTAGGCATATTAGCTATAAAAATAACAAATAAGTACCTTATATTTTAATATTAACTGTTGATTTAATCATAATTTGATAGCATTTATGACATCTTGGATAAAATAATCTATTTCTTGATCTTTTAGAAAATACTTTGTACTTAAGAACAAATTCTTACAAAGAAACCTAAATGCTTATTTTTTCCTCCTTTTAAGAATGATCCTGTTAACCTTTTGTTTTAAAGGCTCTATAACTTATTGGTACTGCATAAAAATTCCATTATTGTAGAAACTGTTCTCTTTGCTTCTCTGCAGCATCCTTTTCTGAAGTTATGAGAGATATGAAACATATTCTGAAAACTCATTCAAAGCTTTAAAACTTATTATATCCAGGAGAGACAGATTTAAGATTGCTGAGGTTTCTAGTTGAAGTACTTCAAGCAGAAATCCATACTCCATTAGACTCTCTAACATTCTGACCTTAATTTTCCAGATATTTTGCCCTTTAAATTGAAAGCAGCCATTTTAATACTGTTTAAGTCTTTTGGAGGGGCTTGTAATATCACAAACTTAAGTTGTGAAACATTTGAAACAATTGAAAAGTAAAATAGCAACTGACTTAAGACTGTGTATCATTATATATATTTTTTACTTCAGAATATACAATGATAGAAGGATATGCAAGAACATATCTAACACATTGAAATTTGTGAAAAAAGCTATTTAGTAAGTTGTTCACACTGTACTTGAGCAGAATTTCTTACATGGGGCTGATTCCTGGCATTGCCTAAAGAGTTTCTCATTGGGAATAGTTGCTATATTCTCTTAAGTTAGGAAATTTACTTTGTATAAAACTATGCTCTGGGTGAAATGAAAATCTAGCTACTGAGTTATCTTGCTTCAGCAGATAAAGCAGGAAATGTAAAATTATCTTACACTATCAAGTCAAGAAACTGAAAACTATTTACCAAAAATCCCTATATGGAAAAAGAGAAATGAAAAGCCTCTGTTCTTTCATTAGTAAATTGTCAGTTTTTAAATGTATGCTCATTGAAAAATGTGTACATTTTCTCAAGTAATTGATATATTGGGTTGGCCAAAAAGCTCATTTGGGTTTTTCCTTAACATGTTACAGAAAAACCCAATGAACTTTTTCACTAACCCAATAATTTAACCCAATTCCTATCTTAAAGGTATTAAACTGAATTGAATTCCTTAGGGACCCTTAATTACTATGTCTATTTTCCACTGTAAAATGTTGTCTAGAACCTAAATTGATCATATAATCTTTAGTTTATGGCTCCACTGAAGGATGATTTATCAAATATTCTTTATTAATTTATAGCTTAAATTTTATATTAGCCTCTGTGTATTACCTAAATTATGAGTTAGCTATTAAAGGGATATGGTACCCTCTCCAAGTTCTTTTACACATATTCATGTTAGTTAAATGCCAGATAAATCACATGACTATATTAATGCCAGGTAATTATTGCATGAGTTGCTGGGGAGCATTCTTTAGCATAAAAAAGCAATTGCAGGTAGTTTCTTTAAATCTTTTGCTGTCCTGTTGTAATCCAAAACAACGGTAGTTTGCCCTTATTAGTACTGATGTTTTATGAGTTCTCCATTGCTTAGGCTAAAAGTGAAAATATCCTTGCCTTTTGGCAGAATGTAACCTGTTTTTGGAGAAGGAAATGGCAACCCACTCCGGTATTGTTGCCTGGAGAATCCCCATGGACAAAGGAGCCTGCCAGACTACAGTCCATGGGGTCGCACAGTCGGATGTGACTGAGTGACTAAGCACACAACCTGTTTTTGCTGAGAGTTTGGTTTGGTTTGTCTCCAGGTGAGTTTTTAATCTCTGCTTTGTTGGCCAGCAGTCTTAGTCCACCTATTCACTGATGCACTGTCTCCCCAAAGATTATTCATATCCTCATCAGATCAGGACAGAGAGATCTATTGCCTCCACTGAAAGAACAACTTGTGAGATGCAGCGCAGTGTCCAGAGATTGTCATCAAGCCCCTGGAGCATTACAGTATAAGAATACCTTTTCTGTGAACTTGCCATATCATTCAGGAATGAAATCCTCCGGCTAGACCTGACACTTCTTGGATATGGCCGAACATCAAAGGGAGAGCAGATTCTGGACAACTCAAGGTTAATCATATCAGTTTATATCAGGGGTATATTTGGAAACATTCCTCTTAGCTTTTATTTACTTTTACTCTTGTGAGAATAGTTAATTGGCCCAACAGTAGTGGTTCATTGTTCTATATTTATCTCCTGAAGCAGTTCCTTACCCTGACTTTAAGGAACTTTCTGTTAGGAAAGTAAAGCTTTAGACTTCTCCCCTCTTTAGGACCTTTTAAAAGGAGTAGGCACTCTGCTGTCTTTCAAAATCTGTAGAGATGAGCACACATGTGTGTCCATTCATTCATTCATTAAGCATTTTTTGAACACCAGACATTAGTGCAGGACACATCTTGTTAGTTTGGGTTACTCTGCAAAATTAATGGGAAATTGCCTATATTCCCGAACTATTTTGTTTTTCCAGAAAAATTCTTGCAATTGGCGTTTTTTCTTTAGTTAGTGACAAAAAGTAATATATAAAAATATACCTTATGAATGCTAAAGACAAAGTCCACCCTTAATATTTCCCTTGACAGAACATCTCAGCATGGAAATAGAAGATATAAAGAGTAATAACTGAGTTAAATTTTAGTATTCAAATGAAATTTTAGTACTCAAAAATACAATTTAAATAAAAAGCTCTTTAGTAGTTAGATTTGTTTGACTAAGTTCTAATTCAACTATTAAACAATAATACTTTGTAAGTAGTGTTATGTATTTTCTATTGTTTCATGTCATAAACTTTGCATTATATCATCAGACACATGGTGTCTGGTGGTCCCATTTTTAGTGGGATTAATGTTCATCAATCCCCCTATTCATGGTAAAGGTACCTTACCGATCTTTTTCTTTATTCTCGGTGTTCTGAGATTTCATGATTATCAATGTGGATCAGTTTTCATTAATTTTCCTGTGAAATCTGTGGGCTCTTTCAATTTGGAAATTCTTTACTCCTATGAAAGTTTATTTGTATTATTTCTTTGATAATTGCTTCTCTTTTATTTTCTATATTTTTTTGCTTGGACTCTGGTTCAAAATGTTGGACCTCCTGGGCTGATCCTTAATTTTCCCATCTGTTCACTTTCATTTCCACCTTTTTGCCATTTTGGTCTGTTTTCTAAGGTATTTCCCAAATTTATCTTCTAACTACTTTTTTAGATTTTTCAGGACTCCCTCTGGTTTCTGAATATTCTTTTATTGTGGCTTCTTCTTTTATGGATATGATATCTTTTAACTCTCAGAGGATATTTTTATATATATGATATAATTTTGCTCCTGGCCTTCTCTCTTTTTTCTCTGAGATCCTTTCCCCCGACTTGTTTGTTCTCTTTCACACTTGAGACTTTCATAAAATGTCTAACTATGTTTTCCTATTTAAGAGTGAGGTATTAAAATTGTGTCACAAGCTCTGTGTCACCTAGTAAAGGTGACCTGGTAACAATCTAAGCTCTTTTACTAGGGGATGCAGTGATTGTGGTGGCTCGGTGGTAAAGAAGCCACCTGACAATGCAGGAGATGCAGGTTTGATCCCTGGGTCGGGACGATTCCCTGGCAAAGGAAATGGCAACCCACTCCAGTATCCTTGCCTGGGAAATCCCATGGACAGAGGAGTCTGATGGGTGACGGACCATGGGATTGCAAAAGAACTGGAAATGATTTAACAACCAAACAGCAACAAGCAGGGATTAGGGAAAGAACCCCATTAGGTCAGTACCTATGCCCCTTTTTGCGTATCAGGCATTTTCTCCAGTGAGGAAGTTTTGGTCTCCAGCCAGGGTGATGTAAGCCTGGTTCCATGCATTATAGGGGGTAAGCAGGGCAAGAGGGATGGAGTATCTCAGTATGGTACTTCACTTTTGGTTTCAGGTATACTTGAACCCCTAGAATGTTGACGTTCACCCTTGCCATCTCTTGTTTGACCACTTCCAATTTGCCTTGATTCATGGACCTGACATTCCAGATTCCTATGCAATATTGCTCTTTACAGCATCGGATCTTGCTTC
>SJYV01035071.1:527251-574453 GCA_006410875.1 Neotragus pygmaeus | reverse complement strand
ACACACACACACACACACACACCCCTCAAACATTTTGACCCAGACCTCAGTATGAAAAAATTTACCTTGCTACACACACACACACACACACACACACACACACACACCCCTGAACCTAGTTTGAAGAAATAATACCTTTAAGACAAGTGTTATACTCTGATATCTTCTTTTATATTTAAATTTAGAATGTTGTGTCTCACAAATGATCTACTTTGTGAATCATGGCAGTTGTGGTTCTTAAAGTTGGGGAAAGGGGGTATGGTAGATTGTAGACCTTTTGGTACTCTTCTCAGAAGAATGCCCACATACTCAGAGACACAAATTTTTGTATATGTTTTCAGGAGATGTACAGTCTTTAGTTAGAAACATGGACTTCCCAGTTCTAAAGACTTCTATGCCATGTAAAATTTGGAGTTGTCTAGCTTTTCAGTACATTTCACCCAGCATACCGAATATCATCAACTTCACAGTCCCATCTGCCCTTCCTCCTTTTATGTTGCTAGGTGTTCCTTTTCTGTTGCTAGGTGTTAATACAGGGTTTTAGGCCAGAGAGACCACATAATAAATAACGCTTCCTCTTGTGTATCAAGGTTAAAAGCCTCAGAGGATCCATATTCTTCCTGGGCATGTAGTTGTCTTTGTGGTATATAGAGACAGTGCGCAGGAACTAGAGAGATTGGCTTCGAATATGTCAGGAGCCGTTGTGTCCTTTGCAGAGCTGCTCCTTGTCTCTGCATATCAGACGCTTAGCACCTGTAGGCTGATTACCTGCCCACCTTCACTTTTAGTTGAGAAACTTATTTATTACCAGTTACCTTCCCCAAATAGATGGCAAATAGATGGGGAAGCAATGGAAACAGTGACAGACTTTTATTTTGGGGGGCTCCAAAATTACTGCAGATGGTCGTTGCAGCCATGAAATTAAAAGACACTTGCTCCTTGGAAGAAAAGTTATGACCAACCTAGATAGCATATTAAAAAACAGAGACATTACTTTGCCAACAAAGGTCCGTCTAGTCAAAGCTATGGTTTTTCCACTGGTCATGTATGGATGTGAGACTTGGACTATAAAGAAAGCTGAGCACCAAAGAATTAATGCTTTTGAACTGTGGTGTTGGAGAAGATTCTTGAAAGTCCCTTTGACTGCAAAGGAATTCAGCCAGTCCATCGTAAAGGAAATCAGTCTTGAATATTCATTGGAAGGACTGATGCAGCAGAACTGACTACCTGATGCGAAGAACTGACTCATTTGAAAAGACCCTGATGCTGGGAAAGATTGAATGTGGGAGGAGAAGGGGACAACAGAGGATGAAATGGTTGGATGGCATTACCGAGTCAATGGACACAAGTTTGAGTAAACTCCAGGAGTTGGTGATGGACAGGGAGTCCTGGCATGCTGCAGTCCATGGGGTCACAAAGAGTCAAACACGGCTGAGCAACTGAACTGAACTGAACCTTCCCCAAGTGTTCCTTGTAATCACCACCTGATATTTCAAATGGAGCCACAGCTTTGTTGTATGTACTTCTGCCCCACCCCCTGCTGCTTTCACTTTTCGTGCTTTCTACCCTTCCTTCCACAGATGTTATATTGAGTTTTTCCTACATTCCAGGCTTTGTGAATGCAAGGAGTAATACAGTGGTAGGAAAAATCCTATCTGTGTATGCCTTGCCACCCTTGCCTTGCTCCTCTAGGACCTCTGGAATGTGGTCAGTTTTCCTGGGCCACCATACTTGGGCTTCATGGCAGCCCTACTGCGGACTTCCTGATTTATTGGGGTTTAGTATCTAACTGTTTCTTGCCCACACTGGAAATTTTCATCTGCAATTTTTTTTTCTGCCTGGAAATACAAGCACACACATATATTTTCTTGTGCACTTTTTCTTTTGCCCAGCGCCAAAAAAAATGCATACTTTCCTTTTAAATAATAATGTAAATATGCAAAATTTAAAATGTCATTTCTGCTGTTGGTATGTTCTGAGTCACTATTTTAGAACTAACATCATGGGAAAATGGTGTTAATGTGCAAAACTCACCCCTAATATTAAGAGGATCTTTGAAAGATGTCTCAATAATGGGGACATTTTCAACTGATAAAATATAGGCTCACAGATTTGAAACATTATTAGTATTCTTTCATGAGCAGACATCAATCTCAGAAATCTTGTGTACAAGCATGATAAATTTGGTCTGTATTACACTCTGATAAAATATCAAAAGAATTCTATTTACTTCACTTCGTTATGAATGTGAAATATTTATATATTTTTGTAATAACTTCCACAGCCGTTGGAACAAAATCTAATACATTGTTAATGGTGTAGTTAAAAATGTGTGCATTATATCCCTATTTGGTTGCAGTTATCCAACAATTTTTTTTTTTTTTTTGAGAAGATTCTTAAAACTTGTGTATTTTGTAGTCAGGTTCCACAAGTAAATGCCCATGGTGAACATCTCTTCATAACAATTCTTAACATTCTTCATAACATTCTTCCTCACTGAACCTGGACAGTTTCACATCCTCTTCAACATGGTGATACAGGTGGTGAACTGAGTGCCTGTGAGATGAAAGGTATTTATCATATTTGTTTTGTACTTTAACCATTAGTATCAACAGGAGTTACCAAAAGTTCTGAAGTTTGGAAAAGGGAAACTATAATGAAGTAGAATAATATAGTGGTGTAGTCAAAGTTTGGCAAACTTTGTTGGCAGAGGGCCAGATTTTAGATATTTTAGGTATTTTTAGGCTTTATGAATCACAGAAGTAGACATAGGTACTATGTAAATGAACGAGCGTGGCTATATTCGAATAAAACTTTATAAAAACCGGCGGCAGGCCAGACTTGGCCAGCAAACCAGTTGCTGTTTTAAATCACTGCTATTCAAAGTCCATCTATGGACAAGAGGCGTGAACACTACCTGTATGCTTCTTGGAAATGAAGTTTCTTGTTCTACACTCTAGACTACTGAATCAGAATCTCTGAAGATGGTATCCAGGAATCTGCATGTTTGCTAGTTTACTAGGTAAGGTGATTCTGGTGCTCATTAAAGTTTGAGATCCTCTGGTTTTATATGGCACTTCTTTCAAAATGACATAGGGCTCAAGTATGAAACTACCCGATGCATTTAATTAATGGCTGATCTTAATCACTTTTCCTATTTTTGTACGGCGTTTGATCTACTCAAGCTTTATACTTCTTTTTGTGCCATGACTGGGAATTCATGTTCTGCTAGGAAATTACTGATTTCCTCTAGGGTTCAGATTTTTTGCTGTGGTGGCTCTAAAACATTTCTGCAATTTTTAAAACAGTTCTGTTAAGGCTTGGATTTCTGTTCACTCCCTTTGAATCTAGGTAGGATTATGGTTACTTCAGCCAATAGAATATGGTGGAAGTGATACTATGTAACTTCCAAGGCTGGTTCAGAAAAGGTCATGCACCTTTTATCCAGTTCTCAGGGGGTCTCTCTCTGGAAGAAGTCTGCTGCCAAATAAGAAGTCTGATCTCTCTGAGCTCCTGTTCGGGAGAGGCCATGTGTAAGCTCCTAGCTATCAATCAGCATCTATTGCCCTCCAGTTGAGTGAGCCATGCTGGACACACAGTCTAGCTGAACTTTGAGATGATGACAACTCAGCTGGCCTATCAAGACAGTCACATGAAAGACTCTAGCCTAGATGAGCCTTCCCTGACTGATAAAATTTGTGAGCATAATAAAATAATTATTGCTTTAAGCCACTGATTTTAGGGTACTTTGTTATGCAATAATTGTGACTAAGAAAATTACTGCAGAATTGGAAGTGTTATTGTTTTATAATTATTTTAATGACTTTTTCATCTGTGCTTATGATTTCTTTTATACTCTGAATCTTTTATATATATGTTTTTTCCCTCTGTTTCTTTTCCATTACAGTTTACTACTAGATATTAAATATAGTTTCTTGTGTTATACAGTAGGTCCTTGCTGTTTATCTGTTTTACATAGGGTGGCATGCATCTGTTAACCTCATACTCTCAATATATCCCTCCCCACCTTCCCCTTAGCCATAAATTTTTTCCTATGCCTGTGAGTCTGTTTATTTTGTAAATAAGTTCATTTGTATCACTTTTTTAGATTCCACATATAAATGATTCATATAATATTTTTCTTTGACTTACTTCACTTAATATAATAATCTCTATATCCATTCAAGTTGCTGCAAATGCAACTTTATTCTTTTTTATGGTTGAGCAATATTCCATTGTGATATATGTACTACATCTTCTTTATCTGTTCATCTGTTGGTGGACATTTAGGTGCATCCATGTCTTGACTGTTGTAAATAGTTCCACTTTGAGCATTGGTATGTATGTATCTTTTTGAATTAGAACTCTCATGTTTCCAGATATATGCCCAGGAATGGGATTGCTGGATCATATGGCAATTCTGTTTTTAGCTTTTCAAGACACCTCCATACTGTTTTCCATAGTGACTGTACCAGTTTACATTCCCACCAACAGTGTAAGAAGGTTCTCTTTTCTCTATATTCTCTCCAGCATTTGTTATTTATAGACTTTTTGATGATGGCCATTTGGCCTGGAGTGAGGTGGTAACTTGTTGTAGTTTTGATTTGCATTTCTCTAATAATTAGCAACAAAAGTCCATCTAGTCAAGGCTATGGTTTTTCCAGTGGTCATGTATGGATGTGAGAGTTGGACTGTGAAGAAAGCTGAGTGCCGAAGAATTGATGCTTTTGAATGTGGTGCTGGAAAAGAGTACCACAGTGCTCTTGTGAGTCCCTTGGANGGATATGCATTATTTTTCCTCCTTCACTGTTACCTTTACCTTTCTCTTTACCACAGAACTTACCAATGAATAGATAGAACTTATCAAAGAATCTTTTCTTGGGCATAATGTGAGGTATTTGGTCATGATTTAGACTCATTCCCTGTTCCATTATCCTACAGTGTGTGTTGAGGGCTTATAATTCATTAGGCACTAGTGTAAGCATTTAATCTTCATAATAACCTATGAAATGTGCTCTATTATCCCAAGTTATTGATGAGGAAACTGAAGTACAAAAGTACATTAAGTAGATTAAAAATGCAAATTTAGTAAGTGCCCAAGACTTGAACCTAGGCAGTCCATGATGTAATGGAAAGAATACAGCATTGTTCATGGACAGAGAGCTAAGCTAGAGGGCTAATTGGCCTAGGGTTTTGCTAAGGCTCTTTCTTGGGGTAAGGCTGCTAGAGAAAAGACTGCACATAGTCTTTTTTTGTATGACTGGGCCCTGAAATTAGGTAAAGCTATAAGATAGACTGAATTCCTGCTTTTTAATTAATATTTTGATGTCTTGTGGACAGAGCTTGAGATAAGTGGCCAAATGCCTTGCCTTTTAAGAATTCATATTTAGTCTGCCCCCATCAAGTTACTTAATTTAATCTTGGCAACTTTTCAGGGACAACTTAATATTTGAAAATTTTACCAGTTTATATGGTTGCACAACCATCACTACCTTATAATTCGAGAACATCTTCTCCCCCCAGAGAACCTCATACCAATTAGTAATCACATTACATTGCTACCTTTTCCCTTCCCTGGGTCCTGACATACACTATTATACTTTTTATCTGTATCGATTTGCCTCTTCTGGACATTTCTTATCAATAGAGTCATTTAATATATAGTCTTTGAATCTGGCTTCTTTTATTTATCATTTTGGAGAAGGCGACGGCACCCCACTCCAGTACTCTTGCTTGGAAAATCCCATGGACGGAGGAGCCTGGTGGGCTGCAGTCCTTGGGGTAGCGAAGAGTCGGACATGACTGAGCGACTTCACTTTGACTTTTCACGTTCATGCATTGGAGAAGGAAATGGCAACCCACTCCAGTGTTCTTGCCTGGAGAATCCCTGGGATGGGGGAGTGTGGTGGGCTGCCGTCTATGGGGTTGCATAGAATCGGACACGACTGAAGCGACTTAGCAGTAACAGCAGCATTTATCATTAATAAATGTTAATCCACATTGTACATGTATCAGTGGCTGAATTTTATATATATATATGTCACATACCACATTTTGTTTATTC
Source organism: Neotragus pygmaeus (assembly GCA_006410875.1). Taxonomy (NCBI): domain Eukaryota; kingdom Metazoa; phylum Chordata; class Mammalia; order Artiodactyla; family Bovidae; genus Neotragus; species Neotragus pygmaeus. Next base: position 568,389 of record SJYV01035071.1, on the reverse strand, counting down.
ATCAGTTGATAGACATTTAGATTGTTTCTAAGGAAATGGCAACCCACTCCAGTACCCTTGCTTGGAAAATCCCATAGACGGAGGAGTGTGCTAGACTACAGTCTATGGGGTCACAAAGAGTCGGACACGACTGAGCGACTTCACTTTCACTTTCACTTTTCTAGCACTGTGAATAGTGCTGCTTTGTTCCATTATGTATAAGTTTTGTGTAATGTTTTCAGTTCTCCTGGATCTATACCTAAGAGTTGTTGGGTGATATGGTGACTCCTGAAGAGATCTCTGGTCTTTCCCCTTTTGTTGTTTTCTTCTAATACTAAGCAGTATTCACTGAAGGACTTCTTGTCTCTTCTAGCTATTTTTTGGAATTCTGTATTAATTGGATGTACCTTTCCCTCTCTCCTTTGCTTTTTGCTTCTCTTTGTTCTTCTGCTATTTGTAAAGCCCCCCTCGATAATCACTTTTCCTTCTTGCTTTTCTTTTTCTTTGGGATGCTTTTGTTCGCTGCCTCCTGTATAATATCATGGACCGCTGTTGTAGTTCTTCGGGCACACTGTTAACTAGATCTAGTCCCTTGGATTTGTTTGTTACCTCTACTGTGCATTCATATGGGATTTGATTTAAGTCATACCTGGCTGGCCTATTGTTTTTCCCAGTTTTCTTTAGTGTAAGCCTGAATTTTGCTATGAGAAGCTGATGATCTGAGCCACAGTCAGCTGCAGGTCCTGTTTTTGCTGACTGTATTCAGCTTCTCCATCTTTGGCTACAAAAAAAAAATGGAAGCATCAAGGGAGCATTCCACCCAAAGATGGGCACAATAAAGGATAAACATGGTAGCAATCTAGTAGACATTGAAGAGATCAAGAAGAGATGGAAAGAAGACATGAAAGAACTGTACAAAAAGATCTTAATGAACCAGATTACTACGATGGTGTGATTAGTCACCCAGAGCCAGACATTCTGGAGTGTGAAGTCAAGTGGGCCTTAAGTAGCATGGCTGTTAATAAAGCTCGTGAATGTGATGAAATTCTAGCAGAACTATTCAGATCCCTAAAGGATGATGCCATCAAAGTTTTGTATTCATTATGTCGGCAAATCTGGAAGACCCAGCAGTGGCCACAGGACTGAAAAAGGTCAGTCCTCATTCCAATTCCCAAGAATGGTAGTACCCAAAGAATGTGCTAATCATTGGACAATTGCACTCATCTCCCATGCTAATAAAGTCATGCTTAAAATCTTGCATGCTAGGCTTCAGCAGTATGTGAACCAAGAAATTCCAGATGGCCAAACTGGGTTTAGTAAAGGAAGAGAAACCAGAGATCAAATTGCCAACATTCGTTGGATTATAGAGAAAGCAAGAGAATTTAAGAAAAATATCTATTTCTGTTTCATGACTATGCTAGAGCCGTTGTGTGGATTGTGACAAACTGGAAAGCTCTTAGAAAGATGGGAATACCCAGACCATCTTACCTGTCCACTGAGAAATCTGTATGCAGGTCAAGAAGCAACAGTTAGAACTCTGTATGAAACAACTGATTGACTCAAGATTGAGAAAGGAGTACAACAGGGCTGTATGCTCTCACTCTGTTTAATCTATATGCTCAGCACATCATGAGAAATGTTGGGCTGGATGAGTTACAAGCTGGAATCAAATAGGCAGGAGAAACATCAACAACCTCAGATATGCGGATGTTACCACTCTCTAATGGCAAAAATCAAAGAGCAACTAAAGAGCCTCTTGATGAGGGTGAAGGAGGAGAGTGAAAGAGCCAGCTCAAGACTAAGCATTGAAAAAACTAAGATCATGGCATTTGATCCCATTATTCCATGGCAAATAGAAGGGGAAAAGATGGAAACAGTGACAGGTTTCCTCTTATTGGGCTCCAAAATCACTGCAGAATGGTGACTGCAGCCATGAAATCAGAGACAGTTGCTTCTTGGCAAGAAAGTGATGACAAACCTAGACAGTGTGTTGAAAAGCAGAGACATTACTGTGCCGACAAATGTCCGTATAGTCAAGGCTATGGGCTTCCCAATGGTCATGCATGGTTGTGAGAGCTGGACAGTAAAGAAGGAACAATGCCAAAGAATAATACCTTTGAACTGTGGTGCTGAAAAAGACTCCTGAAAGAAGACTCCCTTAAGCAAGAAGGAGATCAAACCAGTCAATCTTAACGGAAATCAACCCTGAATATTCACTGTAAGGACTGATGCTGAAGCTGAAGCTCCAGTATTTTGGTCATCTGATGCAGACAAACAACTCATTGGAAAAGTCCCTGATGCTGGGAAAGATTGAGGGCAGAAGGAGAAAAGGGCATCAGAGGATGAGATGGCTGGCCGGCATCACCAACTCAGTGGATATGAGTTGAGCAAGCTCCAAGAGATGGTGAAGAACAGGGAAGCCTGGCATGCTGCAGTCCATGGGGTCACAAAGAGTCAGACATGATTAGGTGACCGAACAACAACAACATGGTAACTCTTTAATTCTGGAGAAACTACCAAATTGTTTTCCATGGCTATACCATTTTATTGATACATTCCCACCAGCTATGCCATTTTGCATTTCAGTTATTTCATATTCTCTCCAACACTTATTGCCTGGTTTTGTTTGTTTAACTGTAGCCATCCTGGTGAGTATGAGGTGATATCTCACTGTGGTTCTATTTGCATTATAATAATGACTAAAGAAATTGAGTGTCTATTTATTGAGTGGTTACTGGTATTTGTATATCTTCTGTGATAAATTAGAGTTTTTGATTACCCACATTGGAAAAGCTTGCTCTTTCCATCTTGTGCTTTATACTTTTGTTTTCTGCCTTACACTGAAATTATTTATACTGTATATATTCCATTTGTTTTCTTTTATATTGAAAGGATCTTTTTTTCTCAAGATTATTTTGGCTATTTTGCATTTCCATATGAATTTTAGGATTGTCGATTTTTGCAAAAAAGAAAAAGACACTTGGAAAAGGATAGTGATTGCATTTAATTGGCAGATCAGTTTTGTGGAATATTACCGTGTTAACAATATTAGGTTTTCCAGCCATGAAGACAGTGCCCTTTCATTTGTTTCTTTAATTTCTTTTGACAGAGTTTTTTTTGTTTGTTTGTTTTCATATACAGATCTTGTACTTATTTTGTTATTTACTCATGTTTTTAAATATTATTGCATTGAATCACTTTCTTAATTTAATTTTCTGATTTTTCACTTTTGGTGTATAGAAATACAACTGATTTATGTACATCGATCATCCTGAAGCCTTGCTAACCTCGTTCATTAGTGAGTATGTGTATGTGTATTCCTTAGAATGTTCTATATACATGATCATGTTATTTGCAAATAGAGATAATTTTTTACTTTTACCATTCTAATCTGGACACTTTTTATTTTATTTTCATGTTTAGTACTCTTCAGGCTAGAACTTCCAATATAATATTAAATAGGAGTGGTGAAGGTAGACATCCTTGACTTGTTCCTGATTTGGGGAGAAAAGTTTTCCGTCTTTCACCATGAACTATGATGTTAGCTATGGGTATTTTGTATTCCCTTTGTCAGTTTGAAAAAATTCCCTTCTGTTCCTCGTTTGTTGAACTTTTTATCTTGAGAGAATATTGGAATTTGTTAATTTTTTTTTCTGCAGGTACTGAGATGATCATCATGTGTTTAATTTTCCCTGGATTGTATTAATAGAGTGTATTACATTGATTTCATATGTCAAACCAACCTTGTATTCCTAGGACAACTCTCCTCTTATTGTATTGTGTAATCCTTTTCATATGTTGTTTGATTTAGTATTTTGGTGGTATATGCTGCTAGTACTTTGTTGAGGATTTTTGCACTTATCATCAATCGTAAGAAATATTGATCTCTAGTTGTGTGTGTCTGGATGCATGTGCAAGTATGTGATGTCTTTGATTGTTTTGCTATTAATGTAATACTGGCCTTTGGCTACTCATTTCATCTTTGAAGGATAGTTTTTGCTGGATTTAGAATTCTTGATTTATAGATTTTCCCCCCAGAACCTTGAATGTGTCATTCCATTTTTTTCATTCTGTTTCTGATAAGAATATAGCTGTTAATCTTATTGAACATTTCTTGAATGTGATAAGTCACTTCTCTCTTTCTGAATTCTGTTTGTCTCTTGACAGTTTGGCTAATATATGTCAAGATGTGGATCTTTTTTGAGTTTGTTATATTTGGAGTATTTTGAGCTTCTAGATGTGGACATTAATGTTTTTAATCAAGTTTGGAAGTTTTTGACCATTATTTCCTCACATATTCTTTCTTCCCATTTCTGTTTCTCCTTTTCTTCTGAGACTCACATTATGCATATATTGGTACAGTTGATGGTATCTCCACATGTTTATGAGGCTATGTTTATTTTTCTTTATTCTTTTAACTTTTGTTCCTCAAACTAGGTCAACTTCATTGACATATCTTCAGTTGAGTTCATTGTTTCTTTTTCCTGCCTGCTCAAATCTGCTATTGAGTATCTCTAATGAAATATTCATTTCAGTTATTGTAGTTTTCAAATCCAGAATTTGTTTGAGTTTTTAAAAAGTAACTCCTGTATCTCACTGATAATCTCTATTTGGCCAGATAACCTCATACTTTCTTTTAGTTCTTTAGACATAGTTTCCTTCAGCTCTTTGAACATATTTAAATTAACTCATTTAAAGTATTTGTTTAATAACATACGGCCTCCTCAAGACCAGTTTATATTGAGTGCTTTTGTTGTTCTGCATGGCCATACTTTCTAGGGTTTTTTTTTTCATGGCTAATAATTTTTTGTTGAAAACTCAACATTTTAAGAATGTAGCAACCTTAGAAATCAGACACTCACCCATTCCCAGGGTGTTTCTGCTGCCTTGGTGGTTGTTGTAATAGTTTGTTTAGTGACTTTTCTGAACTAATTATGTGAAGTCTATGTTGTTTGTTTTGTGTGGCCACTGATGTCTCTACTTGTTTAGCTTAGTGGTGACCCAGTGATTGGAAGAGTTTTCTATAAATGCCTGTGACAAACAAATCACCAGTCTTTGCTGAGAGGCTCTATGTTTATGTGGGGGTGTACCTTCAACACTCAGCAAGCTGTGTGACAACTGTTACTCATCATTTCCTGCTTATGCAGAACCTCAAGGTCAGCCAGAGAATGCGAGCTTAGGGGCTTCTGAAGTCTTTATTTTGTTTGGGTACAGCCTTATACATGGCTGTTTGTAGTCTCCTAGATTCCCAAGACTATGTTGGAGCTTTTCAAAGCTTATATGGATTAATATTTCCTAGCTGTTCCTTTCAAGCTTTTTGGTTAGCCTCTTGTTGCTCCATATAGTAACCAATTCCTCAGGCAGCCGTGAAGTTAAAACACTTGCTTGTAATTGTTTTCAACAATTGCCCTTTGGGAGAAGGTTTTCTGTATGAGGTGAGTTTTGAGTCAGGCCAAATACAGACTAACTTGTAAGTGGGGTCTTCCAGGGAACCAACAGAAAGGTCAAATAATGACAGTTGGTTGGGAATGAGGACTTAAGATGGCTCCAGTTCCCTTCTTCTCTACTCAGTGACTACTAGGATGTACCAGGAATGTGGGCTGTTACTTTTCAAGACTATTGCAGAGATGAGAATGGGGGATAGAACTAAGAGAAGTTAAAATGTCACAAAATGTGCTGTTCTTACTGAGATACACTATTTAGTGATTTAAAGATAAACACTTCCTGTATTGCTGGAAGGCTTTTCCAGAGCTCTGAAGAAGTTTATTCTAAAAAGTTTGTCAGCTTTTTCATTGCTTTTATGGATGAACAAAATTTTGGAGGTCCCTAATCTGCCATTTTTGCCAACAGTGCCCCATAGCTTAATTTTTAAATACAATTTTCCAGCCTTCATCTTTCTTAAATGTTTTAAGCCATTTGGCTTTTGACAGTCTTTCTTTCATTAAATAACCCCCCCCCCTTTTTTTTTGCCTTCATGGTTATTCTTTTCCATTGTTCAGTGGATGCTCTTCCTCTGATTATCCTTTAGAAATTGATGTTTTTGAAAGTTCTGTCCTTGACTCTCTTACATTTTCATTCCACACGTCCTTTCTGGGTTATCTCACCTATACATGATTTCAGTTGCCTCTTGCACGACATAATTCTTAAATACAAGTTTTAAATCTAGAAGTCTGTTTGTCTTTGGACTTATGTAGCCACTGTGTCTTAGACATCTCCCCCTCAGTGTCCTCTAACTTTTCTCTTTCTCTCACCATGGTCATAGGCAAGCAGTTATAAAGTTCTATCACTCTACTTCCTAAATATCTGTAGAATCTGTTTTCCCCATCCCTGATGCTGCTTTCCTAATTAAGACTTCATTTCTGTCTTGCTTAAATTGTTATAATACTTTCTTGTCTTTCCATCCCCAATGTTGTTCTGCCTTTCATACATTTTCTATACTGCAGGTAGAATACACTTTATAAAAAGCATATTTCTTTTTATTACTTCTTCACTGGGTAGACAATAGCTAACAATATAGACACCATCCCTGCTTTCAGGGAACTTTGGATATAGTGAAGGACACAGACAAGTAAGTGACCATGTGCAATTCAGAGTATGACGGAGCAAGTATAGTGCACAAAAGAGAGGCAGACACTCAGCTGGGATTCAGGATATCAAGAAAATTTCAAAGGAGATGATGCCTAAGCTAAGATCTGCAAGAAGAGTAGAAATTATAACAATGAAGGGAAGAATGGGAAAGAATATTTCCAGGCTAAGAGTAATGTAGAAAGGCCTAGAGAAAGCATAACATCACAAGAAAGAAATTCTATATGTTAGAAAACTTTACATTGAGGAAGTAGGATGTGTTAAGCCTTAAGAGGTAAACTGAGGCCATATCATACTAAAATGATTTTTATTAGGAAGAAACATGGTGAGATTTACATATTAGAAAGAACAGTTTGGCTAGAGTATGGCAAATGCTTTGGATGAGAGGATTGATTTGAAATCAAGGTGACCAGTTAGGAAGCTCTTGCATAGTAATCCAGGCAATGGATAATGTTGATGTAGGCATTTGGAATAGAGAAAATTGAATGGATTTGAGAACTGTTTTAGAAATAGAATTGTTGAATGTGGAGACCAAGGGAGAGGGAGAAACTAAGGAAAATTGTATTATTCAGTTAATAAAGCTGTCTATTCCAACAGCTATCTATTTAGAACATAAAGCTGATTTTAAAAATTGAAATAGAGTTGATTTACAATGTTGTATTAGTTTCAGAAGTACAACAAAGTGATTCTTTTCTATAATAAATTATTATATTGAATATAGTTCCCTATATATTCACTATTTGTTTAAATATCCCCTATTTACTATATAGTTATAGTAAATCTTTGTGTTTTTTTAAATCAATTCCTTTTGTAGTATGGTGTGTCTGTTAATCCCATACTCCTAATTTATTCCTCCCTATCCCCCTTTCTCATTTGGTAATCATGAGTTTGTTTTCTATGTCTGTGAATCTGTTTCTGTTTTGTAAATAAATCATTCGTATTATTTTTTAGATTCCATGTTTAAGTGGTATAATATTTGTATTTGTCTGACTTAATTCACTCAGTTTGATATTTTCTGGATCCATCCATGTTGCTGCAAATGGCAATGTTTCATTCTTTTATGGCTGAGTAATATTCCGTCATATGTATGGAGCCACAGATTCTTTATACTTTCACCTCATTTAGGTTGCTTCTATGTCTTGGATATTATAGATAATGCTACTATGAATATTAGGGTATATGTATCTTTTTGAATTAGTTTTTATCTTTTCTGGGTACATGCCCCAGAGTGAACTATCTGGATCATATAATAGCTCTATTTTTATTTTTTTTTAAAGGAACCTCCAATACTGTTTTCACTAGTGGCTGCACCAATTTACATTCCCACCAGCAGTGTACAAGGGTTTGCTCCACACCCCCTCAACATTTGTTATTTGTACCCTTTCTGATGATGACCATTTGGAGCTGAGTGAGGTGATACCTTAATGTATCGATAGTTTTGATTTGCATTTCCTTGGAGATTAGCGATGTTGAACATCTTTTCATGTACCTTAGAACATAAAGCTCTTATATATGTATGTAGGTAAGTAAGTATGTACATTAGTGATAAGAAAGTATATGGTGATACTTTATAGATTTTCTTTTAAAAATTATCTACGTTTGATATAAGTCTAAAAATCTAAGCTCCCCTGGAAATTTAGTGTTCTCTTGGTAAAAGCTAGTATGGGCCTAAGACCTGGTCACTTTATTTATTTCTGTGAGCCTAGCCTTGTATTTCCTATCAGGATTCATGATTAAAATCCTCTCAACATTTCTAGTCAACTTTTTTTTATCATAAGGATTAAACTACATAGTTGATATTGTCAGTTTTCCCATGCTACAGAAGAATGTTTCTGTTTTGGAATTTTCTCTATAAATCAACCAAAAACTTCTGCAATTTTCTGTTTGTAGTGGTAGAAGATCTGACCAGGGTAAAAGTATTTTTTTATCTAGTGAATTTATGTCTACATGACTACCTTTTGCTATCTGATTAAAAAGCATACTTTGAAATGTAGCATTCTTTGAATTTGAAGGCCTGTTTTAAAGTTTATCATTTTATCACCAAGATAGAAAAGAGAATCATTGATTGTTTTTGAGAAGAGGTTTGGAAATTCATATATTTGTACTTTGATATGTTTCTGTATGGACTTTGATGAAATAATAACCCCATAACCACTATTCCCTGAACTATTCTAGTATTTGTTAAGTGGATGGGTGGTTGGATATGATACTGTTTAACAAAAGTAGCTTTCAGTTTAGCTTTAATCAGGATCATTAATCTGAATTTATTTTAGGAAACAAATGAAAAGTTTAGTATTAATATTATCTTTAAAATGTTATAGAGGACATTTTAAATCTTCATCATAAAAAAAAGAGAAAAATGATGGTTTCCTTTTAATTGAAGACAAAAATCCCATGGCTCCAAAAAGGAAATCCTCTCTATTCTCAGTTGCTTTTAAAAATCTTGAACCTGTCAGTGAAATTGTGTAATCTAGTAATAACATGCCTAAGGCTTATTGCCTTTTCTTGGGCAACAGTATCAGCAAATGATGTGCTCTATCGATTTTAATCACATTGTTTTTACAGTTCCATTGCAATGTTTGGAAAACTCACCAAGTAAATAAATCTGTGGATGCAGACACCTCTTTTTTCTCTGAGAACCTAACCAATTACATATTATTCCTTCTTGATCAGTCATTAAGGTATAACAGAGTAGTAATATTTTGAGAAACTGTGGTCATGGCTAGGCTAAAACGTTCTTGATGTCCAACATTATAATATTAAAAAAATTCTTATAAATGTGATATTTGAGTGCCTGTAGCATTCAGAATTTAACATTTAACAAGCTACTTGCAGGCTAGTTCAGCAAGCCATTTCCTTTACAATAAAGCTGCACACATCTAGAGCAAACTCCCATAAGGTTATATTCTAAACTAGCTATGAGCTAATTAGATGACAATTTGTATATTGGAAGCTGTATAGAACAATATTTGGAGCATTCGATTGAGAAATTATGACTGAAAAATAATTTTCTGATGCTACCATCTATTGAGTTTTGGCAGAATTTCATAATAATAAAAAATTCAACTTATTAAAAACTTACAGTATGTCAGGACTTTACATACATCAATCCTATCCTGTAACAATTCTGCTATGTAGGTCTATAGACACCATCTATGTATTTTGCATATAAGAAAGTTGAGACCACATAGGTTAAGTCACTGGTGAGGAATTTGAACCTTGGTCTAACAGTAAAGCTCAGGTTCTTTCTGATTACCAAGGGCGAACAAATTTCATTTAAAATATTCTGTACATGTGAAATTGAACCATTATCTGAGAAAACTTCTGAGATTTTGTTGTTGTTCAGTAGATCAGTTGTGTCTGATTCTTTGCAATTCCATGGACTGTAGCACATTAGGCTTCCCTGTCCTTCACCATCTCCTGGAGCTTGTTCAGACTCACATCCATTGGGTTGGTGGTGCCATCCAACCATCTCATCCTCTGTCATCCCCTTCTCCTCATGCCCTTCTCCCCATGTCTCCTCAAGACCCTCCTCAGGGTCTTTTCCAATGAGTCTGCTCCTCCCACCAGGAGGCCAAAGTACTGGAGCTTCAGCTTCAACATTAGTCCTTCCAATGAATATTCAGTATTGATTTCCTTCAGGATTGACTGGTTTGATTTCCTTGCAGTCCAGGAGACTCTCACCACAATTCAAAAGCATCAGTTCTTCAGTGCTCACCCTTTTTTATGGTCCAACTCTCACATCCATACGTGACTGCTGGAAAAATCATAGCTTTGACTAGACAGATCTTTGTCAGCAAAGTAATGTCTCTGCTTTTTAATATGATGTCTAGGTTTGTCATAGCTTTTCTTTTAAGGAGCAAGCGTCTTTTAATTTCATGGCTGCAGTCACCATCTGCAGTGATTTTGGAGCCCAAGTAAAGTCTGTCACTGTTTCTATTGTTTCCTCATAATGCTCATAAATTGTTCAGAAGTTTGGGGTCTTTAGACCCCAGATGGTAGAATGCTGCTGTTCTGTTTTCTGGGACTGGTGTAGCTTTGTTTGCAATGGTACTGAATTTGAAGTAAGGATGTATACATATGTCTGTAAAATAAATAACTTAATATTTTCTTTTTCTTTTTTTTTTTTTACTTTATTTTACTTTACAATACTCTATTGGGTTTGCCATACATCAACATGAATCCNGGCTTCTCAGATGGAAGAATCTGCCCGCCAGTGCGGGAGACGTAAGAGACGCAGGTTCGATCCCCCGGAGGAGGGCATGGAGACCCACTCCACTGTTCTTGCCTGGAGAATCCCGTGGCCAGAGGAGCCTGGCGCGCTACAGTCCATGGGGTCACAAAGAGTTGGACACGACTGAAGCGACTTGGCACAAAAGCAGACGACAGGGCCATGTAGGAAGTATTTCCCAGTGTGTTAATTTTCAAATAAAAGCTTATCTTGACTGCACTGATAAACATTTCTGTGTTACCCCAGATGTACTCCGTCTGATGCTAATCCTATATATTCAGGTGGGGCAGCCCTGCGTTTAGTCTGATTTGCTGAACAGGCTGTTGAGATTTAGAATCTACCCATTAATATTCTGTTCCTTCTTGAAACTGGACATTTGGGGTAACATTTCTTACTCCCCTGAAGTTTCCTACTTTTTAAATAGAGGAAGTGAAAATTAAAGCAATTTAAAAGGAAATTCATTTTGCTGTCACATGCATTTTTTTTTTNGAATCTACCCATTAATATTCTGTTCCTTCTTGAAACTGGACATTTGGGGTAACATTTCTTACTCCCCTGAAGTTTCCTACTTTTTAAATAGAGGAAGTGAAAATTAAAGCAATTTAAAAGGAAATTCATTTTGCTGTCACATGCATTTTTTTTTTTCCTTCTAGGAAAATAAAATATTGGAAAACTATTCTGAAGTCAGCATTGCTGGAACAGCACATTTCGAACGAGAATGCTGGTCACTATGCATTTCTCAAACCCGCAGTAGCCCTGGAATCTTTAGGACTCTTCCCTAGTACTTAAGATTCTCAGCAGTCATGGTCTAACCCATTTGTTTGGATTAAAAATTCTTCAAACTCATTCGTCCTTTTCTATCTCAGTGTCTTTGTTCCTACTCCCCTTTAGATGGAAAAAGTATCCATTGCCCACCAATTGCTAAATGCTGAAATCCTTCCCATCTTTTAAGGCCAATATTCAAATATTTATTTTAAGCTTTTAAAATATCTCTAGCCAGAAGTGACATCTTTCTTCTGTCTCTAAAGCTCTGTATTTATATTTATCTTGGTGCGAAGTTAATTTTCAGTATACGTTGGCAGGAACCATAGTGAACATAGGGAGGAGTCGGCTCGTTTGTTCACAAATATTTATCATTATCTCCGAGGAGCTGAGACTCCCATTCAGCATCAGTTCTGTCACTATTCACCTGTGTAATCTTGGGCAAGTGATTTCACATGTTCATTTCAAATGTGATTATTTACAGATCATTCCTACTTGTCTTTTTCCTTACAATATCCTCAGAGACTGTTCTGTTTTTTGCGGCCTCCAAGAGGCCTGAACCATACTTGCCCAGGACNAAGTCAGTTATTGCTAGTTAAAAAATGTGTCAAAAAGTGGTCATTTAAAAAAAATTGAATATGAGGATCTGAGTAATAATAAGGTTTATTCAGTTCAGTTCAGTCACTCAGTCATGTCCGACTCTTTGTGACCCCATGAATCGCAGCACACCAGGCCTCCCTGTCCATTTGCCATGAAGTGATGAGACTGGATGCCATGATCTTTGTTTTTTGAATGCTGAGTTTTAAGCCAGCTTTTTTACTCTCCTTTTTCACCCTCATCAAGAGGTTCTTTAGTTCCTCTTCACGTTCTGTCATTAGAGTGGTATTGTATGCATATCTGAGGTTGTTGATATTTCTCCTGGAAATCTTGATTCCAGCTTGTGATTCAGACAGCCCAGCATTTCGCATGGTGTACTCTGCATAGTACACCTAGTACATATAGTACACATAAATAAGCATGGTGAAAATATACAGCCTTGACATACTCCTTTCCCAATTTTGAACCAGTCTGTTGTTCCATGTCTAGTTCTAACTATTGCTCCTTGACTTGCATTCAGGTTTCTCAGGAGACAGGTAAGGTGGCCTGGTATTCCCATCACTTTAAGAATGTTCCAGTTTGTTGTGATCCACACAGTCAAAGGCTTTTGTGTAGTCAATGAAATGGAAGTAGATGTTTTTCTGGAATTCCCTTGCTTTTTCTATGACATCCTAGTTTATGTTTAAATATCATCTATGATTTCTTACAGCTGACCTTCCAACCTCTACTTGGATGCTTATAGTGACAGAGATAGTCTTTCCTGTTAACTTAGACAGTTCTGAATGTTAGGAAGCCCTTTGTATCAGGTTGATATTGGCTTGCAGTGTCTTTGAGTCACAAAGAACTCTAATTCCCTCTGCAGATCTATGAAGAGAGCTCTGACATTCCCTCCTCAACACGACCCCTTCGTTTCTTGATCATTTTTCTATATACCTGCTTATTTCTGCCTAAGTGATTTGTGATTATGACTCTTCCCCCACAAAATAAACACAGATTTTCATTGAGTGTCCATTATGTACAGGATCAGCTGTGCTGGCATAAAGGTCCCTGACTTCAGATTACTTTCAATGTACATGGAGAAAAGACACTGGATAACAAGAAAAACATCAGGGAAAGAATTGGCAGGGATCGGGGAATCTCTCCAGCTTCTTTAAACCATACTTTCTTTGTAAAATCTCTGTTCTTAAACTGTCAACATGGGGACCACATTTAAGACTGTCCCTCCAGATTATAGTTTAATCAGTGAGGAGTATTATGCAAATTAAAAATTTAAAATCTGATAGCATATGTTAGGTGTTAAATGTCAGAATAAAATAAAATGAAATTTAAACATACGATAAATCATTTTATAAGACAATATAGACCATTTTCCCTAATTGTGACCTTAATGGAGATAGTAAACAAGTGCTAGTCTCATTTAACAACACTATGATCTAGAAAGCTCATTTGGTCCCTCTTTAGGTTCTGTAAGCATGTTATGAAAACAAGTAGTTGAAAAGTGAATATACAGTCATTCTGCTTGGTCTGCATAATGTCAGACAATCCATAAGGTTTTTTTCTTCACTTGAATAGGACACATTTTTTTACTGAATTGACTTGACTGTTAGGTTCCTTGTAGACATAGTCTTAGCAAAGAAAGCTAAAAATTGCTTTTGGGGAAGAAAATTGTAGCTAGTTATATCTCATAAAACCATTCTCGTGTTCATTTTCGAGGAAATTACTGTAAGTGTATCTTGTAGGGCCAGTGTGTTAAGAGACGTTTTTATGCTGAAATAAAAACTCAGAGAGTTTCCATATCAGAGTTGTTCCATTGACTTGTTTTACTCCTGAAAATAAACTGAGAATCTTTAGCCAAAGGAAAGCTCACATTTGTTAAACACTGACATTATTTGACCTTATTGTATTTATTTACATTATGTTTAATACTATGCATGTCCAGTCTTTGGAGACACAAAGAAACTATTATATTAGAAGTTCCTTTGGTTTCCTAATATGTTTTTCTATCCAAAGTCCTGTTTACATGTAATTCCATGGTTCTACATAAGAAGAGCTATTCATCTTTGTATTTACATAAAGATACGCTAGGCTTGCAATACCTGATTCATTTTATGCCCCTGAAATATGAATGACATCATTTGGCCCACTAGACAGTAGATTTATTTTACTAACAAATCTTTCAGATCAATTCATAAGTGAGAAAGAAATAAACGTGAGTAAATGTTTGTTCTATTTTGGTTTTTAAGTTAAAATAATTAGAATTCAGCCAGCCAAAAAGAAGTTAAATTCAAAATCCAATCCTTCTCAAGAAATTTTGCATACGGCTATTCCACCTATTGTTTTAGCATTGCTGGAGTAAGAAAGTAGAACATTACTTTGGCAAATGCAATAGCTGGGAAGCTGGGAAGCAGAAATGAAGCTTGTCAGTGAATACCAGGAACTCCTATATTTTCTGAATATAGCTATCAGATACTTCTAGGGCAATGGATATGTCAGAAACTGGAGCGAGAAAGTACCTGGAAGTCTATGTCAGTGTCAGTGATACTGTGATAACTTGACATTGAGAGACTGAGGGAGAAACTAAAGGAAATGCTTTCTGAACTGAGCTAAGAAAAATACAACTATTTTTCAATCCATAAAATAAGCTGTCTTAGAAATGGGAAATTTAATATTTAAAGATTCTCTTGAAAGTTTGTGGAGATATATATATATATATAATATAGTAAATATATGGAGAAGAAAATGGCAACCCACTCCAGTACTCCTGCCTGGAAAATTCCATGAACTGAGGAGCCTTGATAGGGGCTCCTATCCATGGGCTTGCAAAGAGTTGGACACAACTGAGCGACTTCACTCACTAATATAGCAGGATTGGGAACACGTGTACACCCGTGGCAGATTCATGTTGATGTATGGCAAAACCGATACAATATTGTAATTAGCCTCCAATTAAATAAATTTAAATTTAAAAAAAGATTGTAATAAAAAATAAAAGGAACAATAAAAAACTTGAGGGATATAGTAAGAATGCTTTTAGGAGTACTGTTTATAATGAAGGAACTTAGCTACATTTTAAATAAACCTTTACATTATGAACACTTCTTTCAGTTTCTTATAAAAAGTACTATAAAATCAGTATTCTTAATGCATGCATAAAATGATGCCTTACATATCTGATATGGGACTTTTCTACACCTGCAGAGAGAAAGCATTATTTTTTTTTCTAAACAGAAAGGCTGTTATTTGCAGATATACTTTGCTGCTCTGAGTCATTGATGGTTACAGGCTTATATATTTAACCTGAAATGCAAAGCATTTTCTTCCAAGGCCTAAAGTTAAATCATTTTTCAGTGTGCATAAAGGTACATTCTGAATCTTGTTTGTCTTGCTCTATATACTTGGAAAACAAGGTCAAGCATTTGTTTAAATGTGTGCGTGTGTTGGCATCAGTCTCCCTCTGCCTGTCTGAAGGGTACCCTTGATGTACCTTTACAGTGCTTACCATTATGGGTTTTAATCACATCAGTAGGATTTTTTGTATTGCTTTGGTGAAAGGTCATACTTATTGGGCTGACTTGCCTGTTTATTTCTATCTAGTAATCTTAGAATATGCTGTTACCTAGGATAAAGATAAATACAGGCACACCATTTAGGATTTTTGCATCTCTTCACAGAAAAGACTGGCGTGTAAGAGCTCCTCTGTTTTTGAGAACACTGCCATGATCTGATTTTGGTTATTCTAACTGAATGAAGTGAATTGGATGGCTTTCATTGCTATGAAACAATTTGTGTACTTAGTCACTTAGTTGTGTCCTACCCTTTGTGACTCATTGGCCTGCCAGCCTCCTCTGTCCATGGGAATTTTTAGGCAAGAATACTGAAGTAGGTTGCCATTTCTTTCTCCAGGGGATCTTCCAGACCCAGGAATCTAACCGTGTGTCTCCTGCATTGCAGGCAGATTCTTTACCCACTGAGCCTTCGAGGAAGCCTCATGAAACAATTACATATATGGAAATAATCTGTTCCCTGAAAGTAGGAAGGAACTCTGATATAGAACTTCCCAAGTGAAATGATAAATGCTGTGAACAAAAATAAAGCAAAGTAAGGGGACAGAATGAATGGCCTGCTGTTTCCAATGAGATGGTTAGAAGAGGTCTCTCAGATGAGCAGAAATCACCATGAAGTGAGGGAGCAAGCCATGCAAATATCTGAGGAAAGCGCATCCTAGCAGAGGAAGCAAGGGCCAAAGCCACGAGAAGGCACTGTGCTTGGCATATGCAAGGAACAGCAAGGAGACCAGTGTATTTAGAGCAAGGGAGAGAATGGAGAGAGAAATCTGAGAGGGAGTGAAGATTCAGTTTATTTGAAGCCTTATAGGCAAAATTTAACAGAACCTACATTTCTTTTTCATTTCTGTTCATCTTAAATTTGGTTTCTTAACATGTTTTTCTCTTTCTTTGATTTGACTGCTCATGTAGTATATTTTTTGTTCTTTCTTTTTCTATTTTTAATAAAGATTTAAGAATAAAAGTTTTTCTTTAAGTACAACTTTGCTTGCATTCTGTAAGGTTCATGGCCATAAGTCAACTGCAAGGGATGTGCAGAAATGGAGGATTTTAATTAGCATATTGCTATCCCAGACAGAATCAGGGTTTTGTTAATAAGGAAGAGTGGGAGAATAAATATTGGATAAACTACTAGCAATATCTTTCACAAAATCCTTTGGGCCTGGAAGATTTTCCTATAGATTCCCATGCTGTACAGACTGTTACAACGCTTCGTGAGATGGAAGGATAGCCAATTTATTTTATAAAACTGCCAGAATCTTGTATCAAAACCTGATAAAGATGAATGAAAAGGAAAATTAGAGACCAGTTTAACTTATGAATATAACTGTGAAAAGTCAAAATACAAATACTTCCATTTTTCAGCACCTTGAAAGAATCATCCATCATGATCATGTAGGGTTCATAACCAAAATGCAAGAGTGCTTTAATATTAAGAAAGCTTTTAATACCATAAAAAATACCAAAAAATCAAATGAGAAATATATGATAATCATGATAGGTAAAGATTTGATCAAAGTCAACCCTTATTTCTGATTAGAAAACCAATCTTAGATATGTATCTAGAAATGTATCTCTTTAATGAAATAAAGATATCTAGCTCCTATTCTGGTCAAATTTATTCCAGTTCAGAGAACAAAGGTATATTCTATATATCCCCAGCCTTAATGAATCTATGACTTCAAAACATGCTTTCAAGTAATATCTGAAGTAGAATGGCAGAGAACCATGATGATGTTCTCCCAGTTACTTCTGGAAGTTTCTCAGTTTCTTTTTCATGTGTTGCAGAACACATCCCCCCTCATTCCTAAACTCACATGTTTCCAACTTGCCACTATACATATAGCTGCAATAACTGGTGAGGTAGAATGATGGGCATACCTGTTCACTCAGGGAAAAGTAGCACACACTAGTTCCTATTTTTCTATTTGAGAGTAAAAATAAGGATACTTCTGATATTGCCTTTGAACTTTTAGCATTAGATAGCTTTATAGAATCAAATTATCTACTCCTTTGTGAAGTGTATGGTATGAATTTGGGGCATTCCAGGTGACTTAGTGGTAAAGAATCTGCCTACCAATGAAGGAGACACAGGTTCTCAATCCCTGGTTGGGAAGTTCCCCTGGAGGAGGAAATGGCAACCCACTCCAGTATTCTTGCCTGGGAAATCCCATGGACAGAGAAGCCTGGTGGGCTATATAGTACATGGGGTGTAAAGAGTCAGACATGACTTAGCGACTGACCGCACAACAACATGGATTTACTCTGATGATATGTAGACAGAGGCTCATTAACTTTTGAAACCACAGTAATGTGTGTTTTATACAAGTATTTTAAAGCGTTTTTTATTTACCACAACCCACCTTATGAAATGCATTTTATATTGTGACCAAGTGTACACACACACACACATGTTCTATACATTCATAACTATGTAATTTTTTTAAGTTTCACAAACCTTACCAAGAAGCTATGCAAAATGCTCTCATATATTTATCTATTTTATTCTACTTTATTCTAAAAAATTTGTATCAACCCACCAAATTTCCTTAGACCACACTTTTTAGCAATTTAGAAGGTGATTCTTTGGGCTGTTAAATAAATGTCTGGAGTTCAAGGAGTCAATTCTGGAAGATGAGAATGTATTGGTTTTTAGAAATGTATTCTAATTTTGTTGTAAATATTAACTTTTCATGTCTAGGCAGGATGCTTTTGGTGCTAGTTGCTAGTTTGTCTTTGATTTCTAGGAGAGTGATAGGATAAGAAAGAATTTTCTAAATGGAGATTTCTTTTCTTCCTGCAGCTCTCATGTGTGACTGGAAGTGGAGTGCATCATTAACCTAAGGACCTCACCACTTGGAAGTTACAGTTTTCACCACCAGCCTACCTTTTCCTTTTGGGTCTTGTTCTTTTCCTCAAACAGCAGAAACATCTTTCTTTTAATAAAGTTGCTTTTGTTGCAGAGTTAAGCAAATGGCTGATAGCAGCTGTGGTAAAAAGTCCACAAAGTGCCCCCACTGCTCATCTGCTTCTCAGAAAAATGCACTTTGTACATGTTCTTGTAAAACAAAGCTTTCTCCAATGTCAGTGGTGGAAATGTCACAGACATCAAGCACAGGTAGTTCAGAGTTTATATTTTCACCAGAAAAAAAAAAAGAAAAAGGAGCCAGCAAAGATGTTACCTCTGGAAAAGATTTGGTAAATATTAAAGATTCTACATCTCAACACAAGTTGATGTCCTATTACCTAATCCCATCCCTACATTCATCCTTATCTATGGGTCATTGCCTTCTTTACTATTAAGGTAACATTTCTTTCTTACAGAAGAGGTAAGAAAAATCAGTTGATAATTTCTTTCATTCTGTTAATCAACTACTGCCCCAAATTAATGATTTCTTAGGATTATAAATAATTTGGAATGTTATTCCAGCTTTTATTTTAAAAAATGGTTTATATGGAAATTGATTGGTTTTCAAATTGAATTAAACCTGAATTTGGGGGCATTTTCTTCAGCTGATGCAGAATGAGATTTATGATTGTGNGACATTGAGAGACTGAGGGAGAAACTAAAGGAAATGCTTTCTGAACTGAGCTAAGAAAAATACAACTATTTTTCAATCCATAAAATAAGCTGTCTTAGAAATGGGAAATTTAATATTTAAAGATTCTCTTGAAAGTTTGTGGAGATATATATATATATATAATATAGTAAATATATGGAGAAGAAAATGGCAACCCACTCCAGTACTCCTGCCTGGAAAATTCCATGAACTGAGGAGCCTTGATAGGGGCTCCTATCCATGGGCTTGCAAAGAGTTGGACACAACTGAGCGACTTCACTCACTAATATAGCAGGATTGGGAACACGTGTACACCCGTGGCAGATTCATGTTGATGTATGGCAAAACCGATACAATATTGTAATTAGCCTCCAATTAAATAAATTTAAATTTAAAAAAAGATTGTAATAAAAAATAAAAGGAACAATAAAAAACTTGAGGGATATAGTAAGAATGCTTTTAGGAGTACTGTTTATAATGAAGGAACTTAGCTACATTTTAAATAAACCTTTACATTATGAACACTTCTTTCAGTTTCTTATAAAAAGTGCTATAAAATCAGTATTCTTAATGCATGCATAAAATGATGCCTTACATATCTGATATGGGACTTTTCTACACCTGCAGAGAGAAAGCATTATTTTTTTTTCTAAACAGAAAGGCTGTTATTTGCAGATATACTTTGCTGCTCTGAGTCATTGATGGTTACAGGCTTATATATTTAACCTGAAATGCAAAGCATTTTCTTCCAAGGCCTAAAGTTAAATCATTTTTCAGTGTGCATAAAGGTACATTCTGAATCTTGTTTGTCTTGCTCTATATACTTGGAAAACAAGGTCAAGCATTTGTTTAAATGTGTGCGTGTGTTGGCATCAGTCTCCCTCTGCCTGTCTGAAGGGTACCCTTGATGTACCTTTACAGTGCTTACCATTATGGGTTTTAATCACATCAGTAGGATTTTTTGTATTGCTTTGGTGAAAGGTCATACTTATTGGGCTGACTTGCCTGTTTATTTCTATCTAGTAATCTTAGAATATGCTGTTACCTAGGATAAAGATAAATACAGGCACACCATTTAGGATTTTTGCATCTCTTCACAGAAAAGACTGGCGTGTAAGAGCTCCTCTGTTTTTGAGAACACTGCCATGATCTGATTTTGGTTATTCTAACTGAATGAAGTGAATTGGATGGCTTTCATTGCTATGAAACAATTTGTGTACTTAGTCACTTAGTTGTGTCCTACCCTTTGTGACTCATTGGCCTGCCAGCCTCCTCTGTCCATGGGAATTTTTAGGCAAGAATACTGAAGTAGGTTGCCATTTCTTTCTCCAGGGGATCTTCCAGACCCAGGAATCTAACCGTGTGTCTCCTGCATTGCAGGCAGATTCTTTACCCACTGAGCCTTCGAGGAAGCCTCATGAAACAATTTACATATATGGAAATAATCTGTTCCCTGAAAGTAGGAAGGAACTCTGATATAGAACTTCCCAAGTGAAATGATAAATGCTGTGAACAAAAATAAAGCAAAGTAAGGGGACAGAATGAATGGCCTGCTGTTTCCAATGAGATGGTTAGAAGAGGTCTCTCAGATGAGCAGAAATCACCATGAAGTGAGGGAGCAAGCCATGCAAATATCTGAGGAAAGCGCATCCTAGCAGAGGAAGCAAGGGCCAAAGCCACGAGAAGGCACTGTGCTTGGCATATGCAAGGAACAGCAAGGAGACCAGTGTATTTAGAGCAAGGGAGAGAATGGAGAGAGAAATCTGAGAGGGAGTGAAGATTCAGTTTATTTGAAGCCTTATAGGCAAAATTTAACAGAACCTACATTTCTTTTTCATTTCTGTTCATCTTAAATTTGGTTTCTTAACATGTTTTTCTCTTTCTTTGATTTGACTGCTCATGTAGTATATTTTTTGTTCTTTCTTTTTCTATTTTTAATAAAGATTTAAGAATAAAAGTTTTTCTTTAAGTACAACTTTGCTTGCATTCTGTAAGGTTCATGGCCATAAGTCAACTGCAAGGGATGTGCAGAAATGGAGGATTTTAATTAGCATATTGCTATCCCAGACAGAATCAGGGTTTTGTTAATAAGGAAGAGTGGGAGAATAAATATTGGATAAACTACTAGCAATATCTTTCACAAAATCCTTTGGGCCTGGAAGATTTTCCTATAGATTCCCATGCTGTACAGACTGTTACAACGCTTCGTGAGATGGAAGGATAGCCAATTTATTTTATAAAACTGCCAGAATCTTGTATCAAAACCTGATAAAGATGAGTGAAAAGGAAAATTAGAGACCAGTTTAACTTATGAATATAACTGTGAAAAGTCAAAATACAAACACTTCCATTTTTCAGCACCTTGAAAGAATCATCCATCATGATCATGTAGGGTTCATAACCAAAATGCAAGAGTGCTTTAATATTAAGAAAGCTTTTAATACCATAAAAAATACCAAAAAATCAAATGAGAAATATATGATAATCATGATAGGTAAAGATTTGATCAAAGTCAACCCTTATTTCTGATTAGAAAACCAATCTTAGATATGTATCTAGAAATGTATCTCTTTAATGAAATAAAGATATCTAGCTCCTATTCTGGTCAAATTTATTCCAGTTCAGAGAACAAAGGTATATTCTATATATCCCCAGCCTTAATGAATCTATGACTTCAAAACATGCTTTCAAGTAATATCTGAAGTAGAATGGCAGAGAACCATGATGATGTTCTCCCAGTTACTTCTGGAAGTTTCTCAGTTTCTTTTTCATGTGTTGCAGAACACATCCCCCCTCATTCCTAAACTCACATGTTTCCAACTTGCCACTATACATATAGCTGCAATAACTGGTGAGGTAGAATGATGGGCATACCTGTTCACTCAGGGAAAAGTAGCACACACTAGTTCCTATTTTTCTATTTGAGAGTAAAAATAAGGATACTTCTGATATTGCCTTTGAACTTTTAGCATTAGATAGCTTTATAGAATCAAATTATCTACTCCTTTGTGAAGTGTATGGTATGAATTTGGGGCATTCCAGGTGACTTAGTGGTAAAGAATCTGCCTACCAATGAAGGAGACACAGGTTCTCAATCCCTGGTTGGGAAGTTCCCCTGGAGGAGGAAATGGCAACCCACTCCAGTATTCTTGCCTGGGAAATCCCATGGACAGAGAAGCCTGGTGGGCTATATAGTACATGGGGTGTAAAGAGTCAGACATGACTTAGCGACTGACCGCACAACAACATGGATTTACTCTGATGATATGTAGACAGAGGCTCATTAACTTTTGAAACCACAGTAATGTGTGTTTTATACAAGTATTTTAAAGCGTTTTTTATTTACCACAACCCACGTTATGAAATGCATTTTATATTGTGACCAAGTGTACACACACACACACATGTTCTATACATTCATAACTATGTAATTTTTTTAAGTTTCACAAACCTTACCAAGAAGCTATGCAAAATGCTCTCATATATTTATCTATTTTATTCTACTTTATTCTAAAAAATTTGTATCAACCCACCAAATTTCCTTAGACCACACTTTTTAGCAATTTAGAAGGTGATTCTTTGGGCTGTTAAATAAATGTCTGGAGTTCAAGGAGTCAATTCTGGAAGATGAGAATGTATTGGTTTTTAGAAATGTATTCTAATTTTGTTGTAAATATTAACTTTTCATGTCTAGGCAGGATGCTTTTGGTGCTAGTTGCTAGTTTGTCTTTGATTTCTAGGAGAGTGATAGGATAAGAAAGAATTTTCTAAATGGAGATTTCTTTTCTTCCTGCAGCTCTCATGTGTGACTGGAAGTGGAGTGCATCATTAACCTAAGGACCTCACCACTTGGAAGTTACAGTTTTCACCACCAGCCTACCTTTTCCTTTTGGGTCTTGTTCTTTTCCTCAAACAGCAGAAACATCTTTCTTTTAATAAAGTTGCTTTTGTTGCAGAGTTAAGCAAATGGCTGATAGCAGCTGTGGTAAAAAGTCCACAAAGTGCCCCCACTGCTCATCTGCTTCTCAGAAAAATGCACTTTGTACATGTTCTTGTAAAACAAAGCTTTCTCCAATGTCAGTGGTGGAAATGTCACAGACATCAAGCACAGGTAGTTCAGAGTTTATATTTTCACCAGAAAAAAAAAAAGAAAAAGGAGCCAGCAAAGATGTTACCTCTGGAAAAGATTTGGTAAATATTAAAGATTCTACATCTCAACACAAGTTGATGTCCTATTACCTAATCCCATCCCTACATTCATCCTTATCTATGGGTCATTGCCTTCTTTACTATTAAGGTAACATTTCTTTCTTACAGAAGAGGTAAGAAAAATCAGTTGATAATTTCTTTCATTCTGTTAATCAACTACTGCCCCAAATTAATGATTTCTTAGGATTATAAATAATTTGGAATGTTATTCCAGCTTTTATTTTAAAAAATGGTTTATATGGAAATTGATTGGTTTTCAAATTGAATTAAACCTGAATTTGGGGGCATTTTCTTCAGCTGATGCAGAATGAGATTTATGATTGTGGTTAAATACAGGGTGGTTATTATTTAAGACAGTTCCTGGTTATCTAGATGGAATATCAAATATACCTTACAAAATTGACTTGCCTTAGTTACAATCTGTGAATATGCGGTTGGACTGGTTTGGGTATGTTTGCCTTTATAGAGAAGAGGCACTCTGGAAGATTGTCATTGATAGAGCATAAATTTGGAAACAGAGAGCAGTAAGTTTAAGAAAAGTTAAGTTATCAGTCCTCAAATTTATACCTTTTTCAAATTTTCACTCTAAACTGTTATTTCTGAATTGTATTATGGTATAGTTATTGCCATATAGATGTCTCTGAGTGAATTGTTGCTATGTTATTTTCATTCAAAGCATATTTTGTGAATGTCTGGTCAGTAATTTCTTGTGTATAACCTATTTGAGATGATTGTTATGTCTTGAAACAAGAGTGATTGAGAAAACTGTGAAGTTGCCTTCTCCTGTGATTTTAAATATCTTAAGTCCTGATTTATCTTCTGTGCAGGTCATCATGTAGAATTGCCTGGATGCAGGAGATTAGATTGAATAACTTCTTAAGGCCTCTTTTAGCCTAATGAGTGAATGAATTATATAGGGCTTTGAATTTGAAAAAGGTGATAAACTGTCTTGTATACAAGAAATGTCTTGACGCATATTAAAATTTTTCAGATTATCTAAATTAGTGTTCTTACTTTGTCAACAAGTATACTGTATCTTAATGTTAATATTAAAATTTCTTTTTGGTTCAAGCCCTCAAAATCTTCAAATGTAGAGAGAAAACCATCTCAACAACAGTGGAGTCGGGGCAACTTCACAGAAGGAAAAGTTCCTCACATAAGGATGGACAATGGAGCTGCTATTCAGGTATATAGAGGGCAAACTGAAGCTACTAGAAAATTTTCAGATTCCTTTTAAGTCAATGTTCATGACAAATGTGATTTAAAAAGTAAGTCTCTAGGGAAAAAAAAGAAAAGAAGAAACTTAACCATTTTTAAGATTTTTGAAGTCTTTACTAAAGAAAATGTGGACTAATTATTTTTTCTGTTCACAGAGATGTAACTTGACTTGCATAATTAAGTGGAGGACATTTATTAGATAAAATGAGAGCATTTGATTTCCAGATCTTGCCAGTTGCTGAGGGCAGTTGTGAAATCTTTATATAGACCTATTTGAGAGGAAGAGAGAGACCAGATGACTTAGATGGTTTGGCTGTTCACTTCTTTCATGACCAGTAGGAAGGCCAAAATTTCCCTCGTGGACTTGCCCATTTTTCTCCAGCTTGTGATTGAGTGAATACCAATATTATTCTTCCGAGGATTCTAGTTCTTATGTGCAAATGTGACTTACATTTAATACCATCTTAGAAGTTAAAATGTGTTCCTTTAATGCTAGATTGAAGGAACTACAATAGGAACAACTACAAGAGGAAAATTCCATTAATGTTAAATAACTTTGAACAATTGTTTTAAAAAATATTTAGCAATTTACTTGAAGTGATCAGAAAAACTTTCTAAGAGATTCTGACCTGAAAGCTTAAATCCTCCCCTGTTAAAGATTTTGTTAAGTCTTACAAAATCTTACAAAAGATCTGCATTAAAAAAAAAAAAATCCACAAATGTACTGTTTTAAATTTAGTCATAAGAGCTTTTGTAAAAGAAAAATGTATTCATTTATCAGCTCACTCATTCATTCCTTGATTGGATAATGGGAAAAATTCTCAATTTTCCTTCTTTTCTTTGCCTTTGTTCGCCCACATGCTTTTTAGGAGCCATTTCTTTCATACCATTTTCCCTTATGTTCCCAGAATTTTAGCTCTGGTCTCTGGCCCCAATGTCATTTTGTATTTTTTCTTTTAACTTAAGACTGTATGACTTAAGTAAAAATTTCATCTCTTGAGTTACAAATGATGTTGTGCAGTCACTAAGTCATGTCTGACTCTGCTGGACTGCAGCATGCCAGGCTCTATCCTCCACTATCTTCCAGAGTTTGTTCAAATTCATGTCCATTGAGCCAGACATGAGACAAGCATAAGAAGTCTCCAGAGAGACTTCCCCCAGTAACATTAGCTCAGGGGTTCTCTTCTGTTCTAATCTCTGGGCATAATGGGTCTAGAAACTCTTGTTAATGCCCTGGAGTTGATTTAGATCAGGGAGACTGACTCTCTCCAACCAAATTCACAAGAACTGAAAGTGTAAATGAGTTACCTGCTTGTTATTTTACAACATAAATGGAATGCTGGTGTTGTCAAGACCAGTGCATTCTGTCTTTGTAAGCAGAAGTGATAAACAGAAGGATCCTTGGTTTGGATAATGTTACTATGGATGGTTTTAATTTTTTTCTAAATGCTTATTTATATTAAAAACTTTGATATAAATATAAAAAAGGATTTATATGATCCTTTTCCTAAAACAAAAAGANTCAAGTAATATCTGAAGTAGAATGGCAGAGAACCATGATGATGTTCTCCCAGTTACTTCTGGAAGTTTCTCAGTTTCTTTTTCATGTGTTGCAGAACACATCCCCCCTCATTCCTAAACTCACATGTTTCCAACTTGCCACTATACATATAGCTGCAATAACTGGTGAGGTAGAATGATGGGCATACCTGTTCACTCAGGGAAAAGTAGCACACACTAGTTCCTATTTTTCTATTTGAGAGTAAAAATAAGGATACTTCTGATATTGCCTTTGAACTTTTAGCATTAGATAGCTTTATAGAATCAAATTATCTACTCCTTTGTGAAGTGTATGGTATGAATTTGGGGCATTCCAGGTGACTTAGTGGTAAAGAATCTGCCTACCAATGAAGGAGACACAGGTTCTCAATCCCTGGTTGGGAAGTTCCCCTGGAGGAGGAAATGGCAACCCACTCCAGTATTCTTGCCTGGGAAATCCCATGGACAGAGAAGCCTGGTGGGCTATATAGTACATGGGGTGTAAAGAGTCAGACATGACTTAGCGACTGACCGCACAACAACATGGATTTACTCTGATGATATGTAGACAGAGGCTCATTAACTTTTGAAACCACAGTAATGTGTGTTTTATACAAGTATTTTAAAGCGTTTTTTATTTACCACAACCCACGTTATGAAATGCATTTTATATTGTGACCAAGTGTACACACACACACACATGTTCTATACATTCATAACTATGTAATTTTTTTAAGTTTCACAAACCTTACCAAGAAGCTATGCAAAATGCTCTCATATATTTATCTATTTTATTCTACTTTATTCTAAAAAATTTGTATCAACCCACCAAATTTCCTTAGACCACACTTTTTAGCAATTTAGAAGGTGATTCTTTGGGCTGTTAAATAAATGTCTGGAGTTCAAGGAGTCAATTCTGGAAGATGAGAATGTATTGGTTTTTAGAAATGTATTCTAATTTTGTTGTAAATATTAACTTTTCATGTCTAGGCAGGATGCTTTTGGTGCTAGTTGCTAGTTTGTCTTTGATTTCTAGGAGAGTGATAGGATAAGAAAGAATTTTCTAAATGGAGATTTCTTTTCTTCCTGCAGCTCTCATGTGTGACTGGAAGTGGAGTGCATCATTAACCTAAGGACCTCACCACTTGGAAGTTACAGTTTTCACCACCAGCCTACCTTTTCCTTTTGGGTCTTGTTCTTTTCCTCAAACAGCAGAAACATCTTTCTTTTAATAAAGTTGCTTTTGTTGCAGAGTTAAGCAAATGGCTGATAGCAGCTGTGGTAAAAAGTCCACAAAGTGCCCCCACTGCTCATCTGCTTCTCAGAAAAATGCACTTTGTACATGTTCTTGTAAAACAAAGCTTTCTCCAATGTCAGTGGTGGAAATGTCACAGACATCAAGCACAGGTAGTTCAGAGTTTATATTTTCACCAGAAAAAAAAAAAGAAAAAGGAGCCAGCAAAGATGTTACCTCTGGAAAAGATTTGGTAAATATTAAAGATTCTACATCTCAACACAAGTTGATGTCCTATTACCTAATCCCATCCCTACATTCATCCTTATCTATGGGTCATTGCCTTCTTTACTATTAAGGTAACATTTCTTTCTTACAGAAGAGGTAAGAAAAATCAGTTGATAATTTCTTTCATTCTGTTAATCAACTACTGCCCCAAATTAATGATTTCTTAGGATTATAAATAATTTGGAATGTTATTCCAGCTTTTATTTTAAAAAATGGTTTATATGGAAATTGATTGGTTTTCAAATTGAATTAAACCTGAATTTGGGGGCATTTTCTTCAGCTGATGCAGAATGAGATTTATGATTGTGGTTAAATACAGGGTGGTTATTATTTAAGACAGTTCCTGGTTATCTAGATGGAATATCAAATATACCTTACAAAATTGACTTGCCTTAGTTACAATCTGTGAATATGCGGTTGGACTGGTTTGGGTATGTTTGCCTTTATAGAGAAGAGGCACTCTGGAAGATTGTCATTGATAGAGCATAAATTTGGAAACAGAGAGCAGTAAGTTTAAGAAAAGTTAAGTTATCAGTCCTCAAATTTATACCTTTTTCAAATTTTCACTCTAAACTGTTATTTCTGAATTGTATTATGGTATAGTTATTGCCATATAGATGTCTCTGAGTGAATTGTTGCTATGTTATTTTCATTCAAAGCATATTTTGTGAATGTCTGGTCAGTAATTTCTTGTGTATAACCTATTTGAGATGATTGTTATGTCTTGAAACAAGAGTGATTGAGAAAACTGTGAAGTTGCCTTCTCCTGTGATTTTAAATATCTTAAGTCCTGATTTATCTTCTGTGCAGGTCATCATGTAGAATTGCCTGGATGCAGGAGATTAGATTGAATAACTTCTTAAGGCCTCTTTTAGCCTAATGAGTGAATGAATTATATAGGGCTTTGAATTTGAAAAAGGCGATAAACTGTCTTGTATACAAGAAATGTCTTGACACATATTAAAATTTTTCAGATTATCTAAATTAGTGTTCTTACTTTGTCAACAAGTATACTGTATCTTAATGTTAATATTAAAATTTCTTTTTGGTTCAAGCCCTCAAAATCTTCAAATGTAGAGAGAAAACCATCTCAACAACAGTGGAGTCGGGGCAACTTCACAGAAGGAAAAGTTCCTCACATAAGGATGGACAATGGAGCTGCTATTCAGGTATATAGAGGGCAAACTGAAGCTACTAGAAAATTTTCAGATTCCTTTTAAGTCAATGTTCATGACAAATGTGATTTAAAAAGTAAGTCTCTAGGGAAAAAAAAGAAAAGAAGAAACTTAACCATTTTTAAGATTTTTGAAGTCTTTACTAAAGAAAATGTGGACTAATTATTTTTTCTGTTCACAGAGATGTAACTTGACTTGCATAATTAAGTGGAGGACATTTATTAGATAAAATGAGAGCATTTGATTTCCAGATCTTGCCAGTTGCTGAGGGCAGTTGTGAAATCTTTATATAGACCTATTTGAGAGGAAGAGAGAGACCAGATGACTTAGATGGTTTGGCTGTTCACTTCTTTCATGACCAGTAGGAAGGCCAAAATTTCCCTCGTGGACTTGCCCATTTTTCTCCAGCTTGTGATTGAGTGAATACCAATATTATTCTTCCGAGGATTCTAGTTCTTATGTGCAAATGTGACTTACATTTAATACCATCTTAGAAGTTAAAATGTGTTCCTTTAATGCTAGATTGAAGGAACTACAATAGGAACAACTACAAGAGGAAAATTCCATTAATGTTAAATAACTTTGAACAATTGTTTTAAAAAATATTTAGCAATTTACTTGAAGTGATCAGAAAAACTTTCTAAGAGATTCTGACCTGAAAGCTTAAATCCTCCCCTGTTAAAGATTTTGTTAAGTCTTACAAAATCTTACAAAAGATCTGCATTAAAAAAAAAAAAATCCACAAATGTACTGTTTTAAATTTAGTCATAAGAGCTTTTGTAAAAGAAAAATGTATTCATTTATCAGCTCACTCATTCATTCCTTGATTGGATAATGGGAAAAATTCTCAATTTTCCTTCTTTTCTTTGCCTTTGTTCGCCCACATGCTTTTTAGGAGCCATTTCTTTCATACCATTTTCCCTTATGTTCCCAGAATTTTAGCTCTGGTCTCTGGCCCCAATGTCATTTTGTATTTTTTCTTTTAACTTAAGACTGTATGACTTAAGTAAAAATTTCATCTCTTGAGTTACAAATGATGTTGTGCAGTCACTAAGTCATGTCTGACTCTGCTGGACTGCAGCATGCCAGGCTCTATCCTCCACTATCTTCCAGAGTTTGTTCAAATTCATGTCCATTGAGCCAGACATGAGACAAGCAATAAGAAAACAGGAATTATATTTTATTCATCTTTGTAGCCCCAGAAGTATTTATCACAAGAAGATAGCTAAGAAAAATCTACATGTTGAAGCTGAACATTTTTCTTTTCTTCTTTTTTCTTTCCCTTTCTGTGTCTTCCTTTCTTGCCTTGTGTCTCTTTTTCCTTTCCTTGCTTCCTCTCTTCTTCTCTCTCCTCCCTTCCATTTCTTCCTTCTCCTTTTTCCTCATGCACTAAGCATGACTATTTTGCCTTCAAGATTTCAGGCAGGCTTTTAAAGGATAAAAAAGAAACACCTTTATAAGGTGTTTCTAGACCATCTTGGAAGGGAAAAAATGAGTCCAAATATTTGTAAGCAAGAGAGTAAATAATAGTGTTTGAGGACCAATGCATACATGTTGAAAAAAGTGAAAAGAACAATCACCGTGGTGCAGAGTTAGGCAGAAAAGCCCTTTGTGAAGTAGGTAAGTAATTAGTTGGATACTCCATCTTCTTTTACAAAAGTCAGAAAGGAATGTAAGCAGGAGAAAATATGAAGTCTAGCAGTAGTTTATCTGTTGCATGGTGCAGATGAAAGTAGTCACACAGGGGGAACCTGGCATCTCTAAGGCAGGCTCTAAGAAGTCTCCAAGAGAGACTTCCCCCAGTAACATTAGCTCAGGGGTTCTCTTCTGTTCTAATCTCTGGGCATAATGGGTCNGCGTCTTTTAATTTCATGGCTGCAGTCACCATCTGGTGTGATTTTGGAGCCCTGAAAAATAAAGTCTGTCACTGTTTCCACTGTTTCCCCATCTGTTTGCCATGAAGTGATGGGACCAGATGCCATGATCATAGTTTTCTGAGTGTTGAGTTTTAAGCCAACTTTTTCACTCTCCTCTTTCACTTTCATCAAGAGGCTCTTTAGTTCTTCTTCACTTTCTGCCATGAGGGTGGTGTCATCTGCATATCTGAAGTTATTGACATTTCTCCTGGCAATCTTGATTCTAGCTTGTGCTTTACCCAGCCTGGCATTTCACATGATGTACTCTGCGTATAAGTTAAATAAGCAGGTGACAACATTCAGCCTTGACGTACTCCTTTCCCTATTTGGAACCAGTCTATTGTTCCATGTCCAGTTCTAACTGTTGCTTCCTTACCTGTGTACAGATTTCTCAAGAGGTAGGTCAGGTGGCCTGGTATTCCCATCTCTCTCAGAATTTTCCAAGGTTTGTTGTGATCTGCACAAAGGCTTTGGCATAGTCAATAAAGCAGAAATAGATGTTTTCCTGAAACTCTCTTGCTTTTTCGATGATCCAACAGATGTTGACAATTTGATCTCTGGTTCCTCTGCCTTTTCTAAAACCAGCTTGGACATCTGGAAGTTCACGTATTGCTGAAGCCTGGCTTGGAGAATTTTGAGCATTACTTTACTAGCGTGTGAGATGAGTGCAATTGTGTGGTGGTTTGAGCATTCTGTGGCATTGCCTTTCTTTGGGTTTGGAATGAAAACTGACCTTTTCCAGTCCTGTGGCCACTGCTGAGTTTTCCAAATTTGCTGGCATATTGAGTGCAGCATGTTCATAACATCACCTTTCAGGATTTGAAACAGCTCAACTGGAATTCCATCATCTCCACTAGCTTTGTTTGTAGTGATGCTTTCTAAGGCCCACTTGACTTCACATTCCAGAATGTCTGGCTGTAGGTGAGTGATCACACTATCATGATTATCTTGGTTTTAAAGATCTTTTTTGTACAGTTCTTCTTTGTATTCCTGCCACCTCTTCTTGGGGCCAAACCATGGTGGAGGTAATGAATATAATGGCAACTCCCTTCAAAAGGTCCCATGCGTGTACTGCTACACTCGGTGCCCCAACCCTGCTTCAGGCCACCACCAACCCACGCCTCTGCCAGAGATGCCTGGACATCCTGGACAAGTCTCTTGTGTGGTCACTGCTCATTTTTCCTTGGTCCTGGTGTGCACAAGGTTCTGTTTGTGCCCTCCAAGAGTCTATTTCCCCAGTCCTGTGTAAGTTCTGGCAGCTGTATGGTAGGGTTAATGGAAACCTCCTCCAAGAGGGCTTATGCCATACCCAAGTCTGCTGCACCCCGCTGTACCCAAGGGATATGCTACCCACTCCAGGGAAAGGCTACTCACTCCAGTATTCTGGCCTAGAGAATTCCATGGGGTTGCAAAGAGTGGGGCATGACTGAGTGACTTTCACTTTCACTTTCTTTCTTTTACCAGAGTCAGTTGAAGATGAGGGCTTATTATCAGTATATGTAGATGTAGGGTTATTGTCTTCTTAGTGAGCATTAGGTCCTGATAGTCTCTCCTGATGTGGTTCTGATATACTTTGCCCTATCCAACCAGTCCATCTTAAAGGAGATCAGTCCTGGGTGGTCATTGGAAGGACTGATGCTGAAGCTGAAACTCCAATACTTTGGCCACCTCATGCGAGCAGTTGACTCATTGGAAAAGACCCTGATGCTGGAAGGGATTGGGGGCAGGAGGAGAAGGGGACGACAGAGGATGAGATGGCTGGATGGCATCACCGACTCCATGGACATGAGTTTGGGTGAACTCCGGGAGTTGGTGATGGACAAGGAGGCCTGGCGTGCTGCAATTCATGGGGTCGCAAAGAGTCAGACACAACTGAGTGATTGAACTGAACTGATCCTCTCCTTTCCTTTCATTCATTATTTCCTCATTGATAGCCACCTCTGTTTATTCATCCTACCAGCTTTCCGTTTGAATCACTTTCTCTCTAGCTCTCTTCTGTACTGTTTACCTTGTATCCACTGTATTTCTCACTTTAGATTGCACTGGAGTGACGAATGGAGTGGGCTTCTCTTTAAGGGAGAATCCAAGTTCTCAAACTTTATAACTGATCACTTCATCAACTTGAAAACAATTGCTGTGCTTGAGGAAAAATAAAAGGCAACATTACCATGGTGTTTTTTTCTTGGGTCTGTGATATTACATTTACAAAATGAAATAGTAGGTTATATGTATTCTTTAAAAAACAAACAATAGGAAATTGCATATCATTTCTCCCTAAAGTTTAATAAAGTAACATTAAATCTTAATAAGAGGAGATCCAGAGTCTTTCCAGAAATCCCTAGGATTAACTAAATGGGATTTCCTTTGTTTCTTTGGTGACAGATAGGGTCAGGCTTAGCTTTCAGGGTTATATAGTCAGTTGCTTGCAACTTTAGGAATTCATAAGCTTGCACATAGATATTGATGCTGAGACTTTTCAGGACACCAAGATAGTAAAATAAAATTATATAGTCAGTATATGAATTGAACAATATATTACTGCATTCAATATAGATAAACCATTTGTGGTGGGAAGTAGGAATAGGCTTGAGATGAATTATTAGGAGAAATCGTGACATCTGTCCATGTCTATTCTCTACAGGAATTTATTCCTCGAATTCACTATTTCTCTTAATAACTATAAAGTTATTTCTCCTCAAGGATTCATCCTCCATGGGTGGGGCACAGTGGGTTTTCAGTTTCCTATCACTCTTGAGATGGTAATGTTTAAAGGGTAAAGATACTTAGAAGCAGAGATGACAGTAGGTATAATTTTAACTAGGTAAAATTTGCTTTATGATCAATTTCTTTCCAAGTCCTTCAGGAACTACTCTGTTTCTTCTAACTTTGGGGGAGGGGGTGGGTTAGGAGGAAGGAGGGAGGAGTAAGGGCTTTGTTATTCCTTTCAGAGATATTTTTATGTGAATGAGGACAGTGTTTATTCTTGAATGATTACGGTAATTTAGATATCAAAAGGGATGATGATTTGGGGTGGTGGTAGTGCTGGCAAAAGTGGAGAAAGCCCTTCCAGAGCATCTTAGATGATGGTGTAGACAGTTACTTGCACCCACACCTGACGGTTGCGTCAGGTATGGTTAAAGATTTCACCTAAGGAGGTAATTTGGAGTTAGGTTGGTCTGAAGGCAAAAATCTCCATCTCCATCTCCATTGTGCACGCTCTCTCTTTCTCTGTCTATCAAATTTTTGAGGCTGGGGGACTAGAAAGTGATATAATGCAGGGCTAAGTGTAAAATCTCCACTGCCTATTGTTTCCTTTTGATATGTATATAAATGTAATGGAAACAAAGCAAGATAAAACAAAAACATTTTGTTTTACCAATAACTGACATTTAATGAGACAGATGCCTTATATCTATTTTCTAATTGACATCCCTAGAAACTAGATTTTGTTTTTATTATGCTACCATCAAAGGATCAACATAATTTTGAAGGAAATACCAAAAAGCATATTAAGAGCTGCAATAATTTTGTGATGTGACAGAGACCATGTTGTTAGCTAATTTATAGAAACTGTCCAAGAAACAGATATGATTTGAGGCTGAATTATCTCTTAAAATTGGGCAAAGGAAAGAAAGGGTATATGTTAATCTTATCATGCAGATAGGTTGCATATTATCTTTTGGAAAAGGAACTTTCTGAAAAAAATATAGGAAAAAATATAAAATAACTCTAACTTTTGTATTGAGGTATGTGGTAATGAAATTCTTACATGAAATCTGTATTTCCTCATCATCTAAGGCTGGAAGCTCTGCTGTGAAGTTACTTGAACGGGAAGTGGACATCCTAAAAAGTGTGAAACATGAACACATCATACATCTGGAACAAGTATTTGAGACACCTAAGGTAAAGCTGGGCTTCCTTGGTGGCTCAGAGGGTAAAGAATCTGTCTGGAATGTGGGAGACCCAGGTTCAAACCCTGGGTTGGGAAGATCTCCTGGAGAAGCAAATGGCAACCCATTGCAATATTCTTACCTGGAGAATTCCATGAACAGAGGAGCCTGGCAAAGCTTTATCAAGTGCTGCATTCTGAAAGTTGTTATTCTTACAAAATTAATATCATCCCCTTGAGAAGTAGTCTCTTTGGGACACAGTAGTTCATGTCTTTGGCATGACTCTGTCACACCACTCTGTCAGTGGAGATTGATGAAAAGCATTCTGGAGGATGTTTTATTGTTGACTGTATACTTAGGTGTCTGATGATTAGATTGACATCTTCAGTGATATTTCTGGTGGCATGTTGGGAAAAAAATGAAACAACTTCAGATATAACCCAGAGTGATCAGAGCTTCCTTAGAAGTGGCTTTCCTTTTTGCTATGGTCCTTGGCTCTGCATTAGAGTCCCTTGGATTAGTGTCATAATTCTGCAAGGTTAACTTCATAGTAGAGTTGGTATGGTTGTTTGCCATTCTGCAAAAGTTATTTATTGCCCATGAGCTTGGGTGTTTCTCTGCTGAGAGGTGGTATGATATAGTGGTTAGGTGTGTTAGGTCAGATTGCCTGTACAATTTAATCCTGGATCTACCACTTATTAGTTGTGAGACCATGGACAAATTATTCAACCTCTCTACTTAAGTTTCCTCATCTGTAAGATAGGTTTAATGATAGTTGTTTTTCAGTTGTTAAGTCGTGTCCAACTCTTTGAAACCCCATGGACTGCAGCATGCCAGGCTTGCCTCTCCCTCACTATTTCCTGGAGTTTGCTCAAACTCATGTCCATTGAGTCAGTGGTGCTGTCCAACCATCTCATCCTGTGTTGCCCCTTTCTCCTGCTGCCTTCAATCTTTCCCAGGATCAGGGCCTTTTTCAATGAGTTGGCTCTTCATATAAGGTGGCCAAAGTAATGGAATTTCAGCTTCAGCATCAGTCCTTCCAATGAATATTCAGGGTTAATGGTATTAACCACATTTAGTTGTGGAGGGATTAAGTGGGAAAATGAGTATAAAGCATATGTCTCATTGAATGTTAGCTATTTGTTTTCTTTGCCAGTTTCTAAGGCAGCAGTAGTCAGTTTGGGTTATGCATTGTGCTTGATTCATTAGGAGTGCTTGATAACTATTAGAGATGACAGTTACCTTTACAGAAGGCCGTGAATGGCAATGATGCCAAAAGCCTTCTCTGGTTTTCTAGTCTTAGAGTTGTGACTTACTTTATCCTCAGATCTTCTTAGAATAGTTTTACCCTTTATCACTGATTTTAACCAGTTTGATTGTGTTGTGCCTTAGTGTAGCTGTGTTCATGTTTCTTGGCTTGGGGTTCATGGAGCTTCTTGGATCTGTGAGTTTATGGTTTTTATAAAATTTAGGAACATTTTGGCCATTATTTTTTCTGCCGTGAAGGATTTTCAAGTACACATGAGATTGTTTGATATTTTCCAAAGCTTACTGACTCTCTCTTCCTTTTTTTTCAATCTTTGTCTTTCCTTATTGAATTTAGCAGAGTTTCTATTGTGATATCTTCAGACTCTATAACCTTTTTTTTCTGTAACATCATATATGCTGTTTATACTTTCTAGTGGAAATTTGATTTGGAACATTTTTGTATCTTCCATGTTTCTACATAACATGCTCACTATTTCCTCCTTCTTCTTAA
Source organism: Neotragus pygmaeus (assembly GCA_006410875.1). Classification (NCBI taxonomy): domain Eukaryota; kingdom Metazoa; phylum Chordata; class Mammalia; order Artiodactyla; family Bovidae; genus Neotragus; species Neotragus pygmaeus. The sequence continues at coordinate 531,884 of SJYV01035071.1, read as the reverse complement.
ATATAGTTTTAATAACTTTTACTTCCCTTTTCTATTAATTATATCATGTGTGCCATTTTTAGGTCCATTTTAAGTGATTGATTTCCCCCACTTCATTATGAGTTATATTTTCCTGCTTCTTTTTATGCCTGTTCATTTTTGATTGAATGCTAATCTTTTATATTCTTACAGCTATTCTTGAGCTTTATTCAAGACATAGTTGAGTTACTTAGAAATAGTTTGATACTTTTGAAGCTTAATTTAAACTATTTGGTGGCACCACAGAGCCTTTGGTCTGGGCTAATTTTTCCCTAAGTAATGAGGTAAGACCCTTCTGAGTACTCTGCCCAATGTCCCATGAATTATAAAATTTTCCACTCTGGCTAGTGGAAGTAGGAACTCTTCTTGGCCTTGTGGAGGCTTCAGTCATTGTTCCCTCTGATAATTTTGCATGGTACTTTCCCCAGCTTTGGGTAGATTCTTTTTTTTTTTACTTTTTATTGAAAGATAATTGCTTTACAGAATTTTGTTGTTTTTTGTCAAACCTCAACATGAATCAGCCATAGGTATACATATATCCCCTCCCTTTGGAACCTCCCTCCCATCTCCTCATCCCACCCCTCTAGGTTGATACGGAGCCCCTGTTTGAGTTTCCTGAGCCATACAGCAAATTCCCATTGGCTATCTATTTTACATATGGTAATGTGAGTTTCCATGATACTCTTTCCATGCATCTCATCCCTCTTCTCTCTGCTCCCCATGGCCATAAGTCTATTGGCTGTTTCTCCATTGCTGCCCTGTAAATAAATTCTTCAGTACCATTTTTCTAGATTCTGTATATGTGCATTAGAATATGATATTTATCTTTCTCTTTCTGACTCACTTCACTCTGTGTAATAGGTTCTAGATTCATCTACCTCATCAAAACTGACTCAAGTGTGTTCCTTTTTTATGGCTGAGTGATATTCCATTGTGTGTATGTACCACAACTTCTTTATCCATTCCTCTGTTGATGAACATCTAGGTTGTCTCCATGTCCTAGCTATTGTAAATAGTGCTGCAAAGAACAAGGGGATACATATGTCTTTTTCAATTTTGATTTCCTCAGGGTATATGCCTAGGACTGGGATTTCTGGGTCATATGGTGGTTTTATTTCCAGTTTTTTAAGGAATCTCCATACTGTTTTCCATAGTGGATGTATCAATTTACATTCCCACCAACAGTACAAGAGCATTCCCTTTTCTCCACACCCTTTCCAGCATTTATTGTTAGTAGACTTTTTGATGATGGCCATTCTGACCAGTGTGAAGTTATATCTCATTGTAGTTTTGATTTGGATTTCTCTAATAATGAGTGATGGGAAGTAGATGGGGAAATAGTGTCAGACTATTTTTTTTGATGACAAAATCACTGCAGATGGTGACTGCAGCCATGAAATTAAAAGATGCTTACTCCTTGGAGGGAAGGTTATGACCAACCTGGATAGCACATTGAAAAGCAGAGACATTACTTTGCCAACAAAGGTCCGTCTAGTCAAAGCTGTGGTTTTTCCAGTGGTCATGTATGGATGTGAGAGTTGGACTGTGAAGAAAGCTGAGTGCCAAAGAATTGATGGTTTTGAACTGTGGTGTTGGAGAAGACTCTTGAGAGTTCCTTGGACTGCAAGAAGATCCAACCAGTCCATTCTAAAGGAGANGGGTGTGGAGAAAGGGGAACCCTCTTACACTGTTGGTGGGAATGCAAACTAGTACAGCCACTATGGAGAACAGTATAGAGATTCCTTAAAAAGCTTGAAATAGAACTGCCATATGAACCAGCAACCCCACTGCTGGGCATACACACCAAGGAAACCAGAATTGAATGAGACACATATACCCCAATGTTCATCGTAGTACTGTTTGTAATAGCCAGGACATGGAAGCAACCTAGATGTCCATGACAGACGAATGGATAAGAAAGGTGTGGTACATATACACAATGGAATATTGCTCAGCTATTAAAAAGAACACATTTGAATCAGTTCTAATGAGGTGGATGAAACTGGAAGTAAGAGTAAAGTAAGTCAGAAAGAAAAACACCAATACCGTATACTAACGCATATATATGGAATTTAGAAAGATGGTATCGATAACCCTGTATGCGAGATAGCAAAAGAGACATAGATGTATAGAACAGTTTTTTGGACTCCGTGGGAGAAGGCCAGGGTGGGATGATTTGAGAGAATAGCATTGAAACATGTATATTATCTTATGTGAAACAGATCACCAGTCCAGGATTGATGCATGAGACAGGGCTGGTGCACTGGGATGACCTAAGGGATGGGATGGGATAAGGAGGGAGGTGGGAAGGGGGTTCAGGATGGGGAACATATGTAAACCCATGGCTGATTCATGTCAGTGTATGGCAAAAACCACTATAATATTGTAATGTAATTAGCCTCCAATTAAAGTAAATAAATAATAAAAAAGACTTGTGTTGCCTTATTAATTTTCTGTTTTGATGATCTGTCCATTGGTGTGAATAGGGTGTTAAAGTCTCCTATTATTATTGTGTTACTGTCAATTTCTCCTTTTATGTCTGTTAATGTTAGTCTTGACTAATGTATTGAGGTGCTCCTTCCTATGTTGGGTGCATAGATATTTACAATTGTTATATCTTCCTCTTGGACTGATCCCTTGATCAATATGTAGTGTCCTTCCTTATCTCTTGTAATCTTCTTTATTTTAAGATCTTTTTAGTCTGATATAAGGATTGCTACTCCAGCTTTCTTTTGCTTCCCATTTGTATGAAATACATTTTTCCATCCTCACATTTTCAGTCTTTATGTGTTTTGAGGGCTAAAGTGGGTTTCTTGTAAACAGCATATATGTGGTTCTTGTTTTTCTGTCCATTCGGCCAGTCTGTGTCTTTTGGTTGGAGCATTTAATCCGTTTACATTTAAAGTAATTATTGATATATATGTTCCTATTGCTATTTTCTTAATTGTTTGGAAGTGATTTTGTAGATCTTTTTTCTTCTTTTGTATTTCTTGACTATATAAGTCCATTTAATGTTTGTTGTAAAGCTGATTTGGTGGTACTGAATTCTCTTCACTTTTGCTTGTCTGAAAAGCTTTTTATTTCTCCATCAATTTTGAATGAGATCCTTGCTGGGTATAGTAACCTTAGATGTAGATTTTTCCCTTTCAGTACTTTAAATATATCCTGCCATTCCCTTCTGGTCTGCCGAGTTTCTGCTGAAAAAGATCAGCTATTAAGCAAATGGGGTTTCCTTTGTATGTTACTCGTTGCTTTTCCCTTGCTGCTTTTAATATTCTTTCTTTGTGTTTAGTCTTTGTTAGTTTGGTTAGTATGTGTCTTGGCATGCTTCTCCTTGGGTTTATCCTATATGGAACTCTTTGTGTCTCTTGGACTTAATTGGCTATTTCTTTTTCCATGTTGGGGAAATTTTCAACTATAATCTCTTCAAAATTTTTCTCATACCCTTTATTTTTCTCTTCTTCTTCTGGGACTCCCATGATTTGAATATTGCTGTATTTGGTATTGTCCCAGAGGTCTCTGAAACTATCCTCAGTTCTTTTCATTCTTTTTACTTTATTCTGCTCCTTAGAAGTTATTCCCACCATTTTATCTTCCAGCTCACTTATTCGTTCTTCTGCTTCAGATATTCTGCTATTGATTCCTTTTCAGTTCAGTTCAGTCAATGGTGTTGGACTCTTTGTGACCCCATGAATCACAGTTCACCAGACCTCCCTGGCAATCAATAACCCCCGGAGTTCACTCAGACTCATATCCATCGAGTTGGTGATGCCATCTAGCCATCTCATCCTCTGTTGTCCCCTTCTCTTCCTGCCCCCAATCCCTCCCAGCATCAGAGTCTTTTCCAATGAGTCAACTGTTTGCATGAATTGGCCAAAGTATTGGAGTTTCAGCTTCAGCATCAGTCCTTCCAATGAATACCCAGGACTGGTCTCCCTTCAGATGGACTAGTTGGATCTCCTTGCAGTCCAAGGCACTCTCAAGAGTCTTCTCCAACACCTCAGTTCAAAACCATCAATTCTTCGGCACTCAGCTTTCTTCACAATCCAACTCTCACATCCATACATGACCACTGGAAAAACCATAGCCTTGACTAGACTGACCTTTGTTGGCAAAGTAATATCTATGCTCTTCAATATGCTACCTAGTTTGGTCATAACTTTCCTTCCAAGGAGTAAGCGTCTTTTAATTTCATGGCTGCAGTCACCAATTGCAGTGATTTTGGAGCCCTCCAAAATAAAGTCTGACACTGTTCCCACTGTTTCCCCATCTATTTTCCATGAAGTGATGGGACCAGATGCCATGATCTTAGTTTTCTCAATGTTGAGCTTTAAGCCGACTTTTTCACTCTCCTCTTTCACTTTCATCAAGAGGCTTTGTAGTTCCTCTTCACTTTCTGTCATAGGGGTGGTGTCATCTGCATATCTGAGGTTATTGATATTTCTCCTGGCAATCTTGATTCTAGCTTGTGTTTCTTCCAGCCCAGCATTTCTCATGATGTACTCTGCATAGAAGTTAAATAAGCAGGGTGACAATATACAGCCTTGACGTACTCCTATTCCTATTTGGAACCAGTCTGTTGTTCCATGTCCAGTTCTAACTGTTGCTTCCTGAC